>CM077080.1:24609845-24778582 GCA_039513925.1 Platanthera zijinensis | reverse complement strand
CCCCTGTGAGAGCGGGCTTCACAAAGTCCTCTTCCACTTGGAGAACAGATTCGGTCCATCTTCTTACTCGCATTTATGGTTGTTGCAACGGAGACCAGCAGCTGAGGATACTTTTCCTTCAAAAAATTTCCAATAACCCTTCCGAGGGTAACTTCCTTCTTACTATTTCTTTTCCTTAACAAATCGAACATTACTCCTGCACAATCAATCTTTTTCTGATTAACAATTGCACACATCAGTGCAAATTGTTGCTTGTAATGTTGTCATGAGCAGAGTGTTCCCAAATAGCACTTTCCAACTATCTCAGCAAGAAATTTAATCTTAAATGGAAATTAACTTGAGCAACTTCGTGGGAATGCCCTCCGCATGTCCCAGCTCAGTAAGCATTCTTCCAACTCTTGAGCATCTTGCTCATAATCTTCTTCACCATTTATTAAACCAAAAACATCATCAAGACGCTGGAGTTAAAGTTACCTCTTCTTATCCCCAATGGTGCCAGTCATCGAATCGTCAGTGGATGACGAAGTGAAAGCCCATTCCTTAATTTCGGAACATTTATCTTTTATCCTTGTCGACGTTAATCTTTCTAGACCTTGATCCCGGCAAACTGTAGGATTTCCACATCCCTGCTTCACATCAACTAATGCGTCAAAATCGACGTGAAACCTGCATCGAACTTCACGACACTAGCACTGCTGGAGAAACCGCCATTGAATTGCTGGAGAATGCGCGAGACAAAGACGGAGAAACGAAGGAGACGAAGCGGCAAAAAATCGCAAGCGAGAAGACAGAATGCAAAAGTCACGCTCCCGTCGACGTAAAACAAAAGATCTTTTAACCTAGGTGACTATCGGCTTAATATTAGACCGGAAGATAGTCGATCTATTAAAAGATACTGAACCCAAATGGTCGAACGGTCCCCGTTTCGACGATCGGCCCAGAAGAAGCAAGTAGTCAGCAATCGTTCAACTATTTTTCTGGCTTCTCAAACAACACCTGTCGTCATCCAGGGCTCGACGATGAGCTCGACTTGTTCGACTTATGGTCGAAAACAGCCGGTCGACGATCATTCAATCAGACAAACTTTCATCACCATAGGTCGACATTGGGCTGACCCGATCGACTATCTTCGAGAAGTCGTCGACTATCTTTCAAACAAGTTTCAACATTGGCAGATATAGTCACACTTAGTCTCGTCCATTGATCATGCCTTAGTTGAACTAAAAAGAACAGATGCTTCTGTTCATCTAAGGGCTTGGTCATTATACACCTCTCTGAAACTCAGTGGATAGATCTCAAGACAAATCTTGTTCTTTTCCACACCAGCTCTCAGAAATGGTGTCGAATCTCAAGTGGCCTTCTTCTAGAGGTGCACTGGATTTTAGCAATGAATAGCCAAGGTACTATCACACATGATTTTGGTGTGTCTTGTGGTGAGTAACCATAATCCACAAGCAGGTTTGAATCCATAGGATCTGTGGACAACAACAGGCAGCTGCTATATAATCAGCTTCTGCAGTTTGAAGTTGAGACAGAAGCCTGCTTCTTACAGAACCACTGACCAATCTCTCTCCCAGAACTGGCAAGTTCCTGAGGTGCTCTTCCTGTCAACCTACACCAGTATATGTCAGAGTCAGAGTATCCAATTAACCCAAATTTGATTCCTGCTGGGTACCAAAGTCCTAGATTTGGACATCCCTTCAGTATCTCAGGATTCTCTTGAGAAGAATCAGATGAGATTCCTTGGGGTTGACCTGGAATCTACACAAAGGCTGAGGCAAACATTATATCTGGCCACTTTACAGTTAAATACAATAGGGAACCAACAATGGCCCTATATTCATTTTGATCAACTGGCCTTGCCCGTGATCATCAGAATCAATAACTACATTAAAGCCAAGTGAAGGCATTGCTGAAGCATCACCATCCCAAATTTCTTACCAATTCCTTGGCAATTTGATTTGGGAATGAAGATACCATCAGCTTCTGCTTAACTTGGAGACCAAAAAGTAAGACAAGCACACCCATACTACTCATCTCAAACTTGGAATGCATCAAGTTAGAAAACTTTTTTGCACAGTTTGGGATCAGTGGAACCGAATATAATATCATCCTACATAACACCTAACTAACAAATTGTGTCCTTGTGGTGCTTGACAGAAAAGGGTTCTATCCAACTACTCCCATAATAAAGTTGTGCTCTAAAGGAACTACTAAGTCTCAACCAGGCTCTAGGGGCTTGCTTTTTAGAGTCCATAAAGAGCTTTCGGGCAACTTGAACACATTGAGGTGCTGTTGGGTACATTGGAAAATGTGTACCTGATTTGAAGAAGCCCAACCTAGCTCAATGATATACATCATGTTGTATTTGATGTTGTTTTGAGTTGACATGTGCAGGTAAAGAATTGTTAAAGTTTACAGAAAAAATTCTAAGTCCAAGTGTCGACACAAAGGAACATGTGTCGTCACATAGAAGAAAGTTGTCGACACAACACTGGGAAAGAGTGTCGACACAGAAGGTGTAAGTCGACACTACTCTGGAAAAAGTGTCGACACATAACATAGTCTACAACAACACTGGAAAAAAGTGTCGACACAGAAGAAGTAAGTCGACACAACACTGGGAAATTGTGTCGACACAGAAGAAAACGTCGACCTCAACATTGGAGAATGTGTCGACACAGAAGATATAGTCGATCTCAAGTTTGTCGACATCATCTGAATGTCGACACAGAAGAAAATAGTCGACCACAAGTTGTCGTCACCAGCAGAATGTGTCGACACATAGTGAGTAAGTCGACACATTATAGCAAAGCTAAAACAATGAATGTGTCGACACCTGAAGGCTAAGTCAACACTTACTAAAGTTATGATTCTACAACAACTGTGTCGACACACAGGACTTGTGTCGACACACTGCAGAGTCAAAGACCAAGTTATTTTCAGAAGAAGATGTGTCGACACAAAGGCAATTTAGTCGACATCACTGAAGGCAGTGTCGACACCAAAGTCAATTGTGTCGACACAAATAGACAGATGGTCTCGACACTTTCTGACAGACTGTTTCACACACTAAGGCACAGGACTTGTTTGAAGACTTGACAGCTGTGGGTTATCACCAGTTAACTGAAGTTGTCAGACTTGTCAGAAAACGGTTAGAAACCGGATCAGCCGGTTACCATGAAGAATGTCTATAAATAGACAGATTCAGAAGGAGAAAAGATGAACAACATATAGAACTGACCCTTTGAAATACATTGGATCAGAAAGTGGAGAAGGATTACATTCTACTCATTTCAAGAAAGTGCTAGGCACTTAAGAAGATCTTCTCCGGGAGATCTAAGAAGACTATCTAAGGATAGATCTAAGAAGAGTTCTAATCAGAATTCAGAAGAATCATTCAAAGTTCTGGATAGAGAGAGATCAAGTCAGAATTTGAAGAAGAAGAAAGAATCCACCAGTGGATTCTCAAGAAGCTGTTTGGAATCAACTCAGCTAAGTACATTTTCAAGAAGCTTTGAAGAAGGCTAAGAAACAGTTGATTGCATCAGCTGATTAAGAATTGTCATTGCCTTTTCTCTCTCAACTTGGCAAGACAATTTAAACAATCTTTTCTATATTTCTGTAGGATCTGTTTATACAGATCTGAGTTGTAAGCCTATGTTATAAAGGCTGAGTGTAGGAGTGTTGAACTCTGAGTGGTAGGGCTGATTGCCTGAGTGTAGGAGAAGGATATTCTCTGAGTTGTAGGCCTTGGGGCAAGGCTGAGGTAGGGCAGTTGTGCCTGAGTTGTAGGAACCTGTTGGGTTCTGAGTTGTAAGATCTATTGATCTGAGATAAGTGGAAGTTTGGCCGAATCTAGCATACAGCTAGATAGGTGAAGGGGGAAAGTGGATGTACCCAGACCTTGGGGAACCACTATAAAACATAGTGCAATCTGTGATGTTTTGTTTTCTGTGATTGCTGTGTTTTCATATTAGTTAATAAATTGAATTCTGTCTAGAAGTTTTAGAAAGAGAAGCAGAACCTATTCACCCCCCCCTCTAGGTGTTTAGGCTGCCTTGAAAGTTAAACTATCAAGTGGTATCAGAGGGAGGTTCCTCAAAAAGGACTTAACAGTCTGAGGTAGATCTGATAGGCAGATTCAAGAATCAAGAAGATGGGTTCTGGAGAGAATCATAAGGAGCTAGGGTCAATGAAATTACCCATATGCAAGAAGGAAATCTTTGGGATCTGGAAAGAAAGAGTCAGATTGTTTATGGAAGCATCTGACCCAAGGATTTACATCACAGTACAGGAAGGCCCCTTCATACCAATGAAGATATCTGTTCTTGATGCAAATATCCAAACACCAAAGACTTATTCTGAAATGACCAAGGATGAAATCATCTTGGCAACCATGGACAAAAGGGCACAGAACATCATTGTCAGTGCCATAGATGATTCAACATTTCAGAATCTGATTCACTGCAAGACCTCCAAGGAGATGTGGGACAC
Source organism: Platanthera zijinensis (assembly GCA_039513925.1). NCBI lineage: Eukaryota > Viridiplantae > Streptophyta > Magnoliopsida > Asparagales > Orchidaceae > Platanthera > Platanthera zijinensis. The sequence goes on along the minus strand of CM077080.1, from coordinate 24,774,085 downwards.
ATTGATTGTCTACATGGAGGGATCAGAAGAAGTAAGGCTGGACAGAAAATCTATGCTAAATCAGGAGTATGAAAGTTTTAGACAAGGAAAATCTGATAGCATAACTGAGTGCTATAAGAAATTCTATAGAATTGTGAATGAGCTAATTTCCTATGGAAGAGTCTTCAGTACCTATGAACTGAATGACAAATTCTTAAGATCCTTATCAAAGGATTGGGATACAAAGATCTGTGCCATAAGAGAAGTGGCAAAATTGGCAGAGATATCTCCTCCAACTCTGTTTGGAAAGTTGCTATCCTATGAAATGCAACTTATGGTAAGGAAGGAGGAGGAAAGAAACTCAAGAGGAGAGCATAGAGAAAAGACTGTGGCATTTAATGCTGAAGCCACCAGAAAGAATAGGAGGAAATCACCATCTCCTCCTAAGGAAGTTGAAGAAGGTAGTTCTGAAAATTCAGATAAGGGTTCAGTCAGCAGTGATTCAGATGCAGACTTTGCTGCATTCACTAGGCAATTTCAAAGGTTCTTGAAAAAGAAGCAATGGAAGTCTAGGCCTTCCTCATCACAGCAAGTAGATGACTATTATCAGAAAAGAAGGTCATCTAGGAAAGAGAAAAGCAGGTCAAAGCCCAGCAAAGCCACTACTTCAAAGATTGTCTGCTATTGTTGCAATAGGCCTGGACATGTAGTGGCTGATTGTCCTGACAAAAGGAAGGAATCTTCAGAAAAGAAGAAGACTTATCAGAAAGGCAAGAAGGAGAAATCCTTTGTAGCAAAGAAAGATAAAAGTCTGTCAGACCAGTCAACTTCAGAATCAGGATCTGAAGCTGAAGCATATATTGGATTATATGCTGCATCTGAGGAAGAGGAGTTTATGCAGTTGCTAGACTCCATCAATGAACATCAATGCATGGGTTTGATGACTAGATCAGAAGAGGACCTATGCCAGAATCAGTCTGGTCCTAATGAGGTAAACTGTCCTTCCAGTACATTGTTTGTAGTACAAGTGAAGAATCAGCTACATCTGCATCAAGTGATGAAGATGCATCTGGATCTGAAGGAGATGTCTATCAATTGATAGACAAGTATGGGGACTTGTTGCAGGCCCTTAAGAAAAGCAAGAACCTGGTTAAATCACAGGCTCAGGAAATTGCTGATCTAAGGGTTGCAACAACTGAGTTAGAAAAAGTCCTTGATCAAAAGTTAGCTGAAATTGCCAAGCTGAAGAATATAACTATTATTCAGATGGGCACAATTAATTATACTAATGATCAAGTAAAGAGTCTGGAGGACAGACTTAGAATTGAAAGGGATTTAGTGGCTAGTTACTCTAAGCCAAAATCTGTCTTACCCTTGATAGATGAATTTGTCACTCAGAAGGGTAAGGCTGGATTAGGATTTAAGGGTAACTCCAGGGCTGGCAGATTCAAGAGGAAAGGCAAAGCCCCTATTCAGCCACTAAACCTTTCAGTCCCCATAAGGTTTGGTAAGGAGAAAGTGCCTTCTAACATATATGATCATGAAGACATTCAGGATCATATCAAGACAAATGTTCTGAAGAACAAGGGTGTTAAGGCAAGCAGGCCTACCTATGGTCATAAGCCCTATGGTTTTAAGAAACCAGTAGGAGAAGTTGCAACAGCACCAGCAATGAACAGAAATGCTTCTGACAAGGATGTATCTAGATCTAGATACAATAAGTTTGAATGTTGGTGCTGTGGCAAGAGGGGTCATTTTGCATTGGACTGCTGGTATAACACAAGTGTTATAAAGAATAAGAGTCTACCTGTTAGAAGAGGTTATGATAACTTTATTAAGGCTAACCTGAACCAAGGACCCAAGACTTACTTGGGTTCTAAGGGTAAGTAATTCTGTATTGCAGGTGAATCCAAGTTACCATGCCCCTATATGGTACTTGGATAGTGGTTGTTCCAGGCACATGACTGGAACAAAGGGGCTGCTGAAGGAGTATTCATCTGTCAAAGATGGACATAAAGTGATCTTTGGTGGATCTGAAAAAGGAGTCATCAAAGGATTTGGTAACATCTCTTCAAACCTAATTACTATCACCCAAGTGGCCTATGTAAAAGGTTTGAAACATAATCTAATAAGCATAAGCCAGCTGAGTGATCTAGGATATGACATTTCATTTGGTAAGGATGGATGTCATATCAAAAGGTCAAGTGATCAAGAGATCATATTGACTGGGTATAGGAAGAGAAATGTGTATTGCCTTAATTTTGAATGTGAGAATAAGGCATCCCCCATTTGTCTTGTAGCTGATGACAATGCTTCTCATTGTGTTAAGTGGCACAAGAGATTGGCTCATCTAAACTACAAGACAATTGGCCAACTCTTTAGTAAAGAACTAGTGAGGAATGGGCCTCAAGTTAAGTGTATAAAGGAAGGGGTATGCTCAGCTTGTCAAAAGGGCAAGCAGACAAAAACCTCATTTCAAAGCCTTGAAAACAAGGATTCTGTGAGGTGCTTATACCTCTTGCATATGGATCTTTTTGGTCCTATGCCAGTTCACAGTCTAGGTAGGAAGGTCTACACACTAGTGGTTGTAGATGACTATTCTAGATTTACATGGGTGTTCTTTCTGAGACAAAAATCTGAAACCCCAAGTGTATTATTTAAGTTTGTAAAGCAAATTCAGAATGAACTGAACAGTACAGTGGTCAAAATCAGAAGTGACCATGGTACTGAGTTTCAATCTGAAAGCATGACAAACTTGTGTATAGACTTTGGGATTTTCCAAGAGTTCTCCTCACCTAGAACACCTCAGCAAAATGGAATTGCTGAAAGAAAGAATAGATCATTAATTGAAGCTGGTAGAACTCTATTGAGTGACACCTCTCTCCCAGAATATTTTTGGGCTGAGGCAGTTAACACTGCTTGTCATGTCATCAATAGGGCTTCTATCACCAAAAGCCACAGGAAGACTCCCTATGAGATTGTGAAAGGCAGAAAACCAAATCTATCCTATTTTAGGATCTTTGGCTGCAAGTGCTATATACTTAACAATGGTAAGTCTTATTTGACTAAGTTTGCTGCCAAATCCCAGGATGGGATATTTGTTGGGTACAGCACAAATAGTAAGGCCTATAGAGTCTTCAACTTAACTACTCAAGTTGTTGAAGAATCTGTGCATATTGTATTTGATGAAACAAGATTAATCAATTGTGAATTGTCTTGTAGATCAAATGACTCAACAGGTATAAGCAAGAAGATGGACAAGCTCTCCATTGCTGAAGCTTCAAAGGAAGAGGGAGCATTGGAAAATGAAGGCTGCTGTCCAGGGGGAGTACAAGAGATAATGGAAGCTGATGAAAACCAAGAGGAACAGCAGAATGAAGAAGCTGGAGATGCTCAACCTGAAGGGAATCTACCTCCAGCTATAAGATATCTAAGAGATCATCCTACTGATCAGATAATTGGTGATCCAAGACAAGGAGTGCAAACTAGAAGCAGAAATCAAAGCACAGTTTTGCATTCTAGTTTCTTGTCTCAAATGGAACCTAAGAAGTTTGAAGAAGCTATCCAAGACCAGCACTGGATTGATGCTATGCAAGAGGAGCTGAATCAGTTCAGAAGGTGCAAGGTCTGGGAGCTTGTTCCTAAACCAAGAGGCCACAACATAATTGGGACTAAGTGGATCTATAGGAACAAGCTAGATGAAAGTGGAATAATAATAAAGAATAAAGCAAGATTGGTTGCAAAAGGATACAGGCAGGAAGAAGGGATTGACTTTGATCAAACCTTTGCTCCAGTAGCAAGGCTGGAGGCAATCAGAATGTTCCTTGCCTATGCAGCCTACCAAGACTTCAAAGTATACCAGATGGATGTAAAGTCAGCATTTCTGAATGGTGATCTTAAAGAAGAAGTATATGTAGAGCAGCCATCAGGTTTTGTAGATCCTCTTAAACCTGATTCTGTGTATAAGCTTAGGAAAGCTTTGTATGGGTTAAAACAAGCTCCAAGGGCTTGGTATGAAACCCTGTCTACCTTCCTCATTGAGAATAAATTCTCAAGAGGAAAGATAGACAAAACTCTATTCCTTAGGGAATCCAAAGGAAAGATCATCTTAGTCCAGATCTATGTTGATGACATAATCTTTGGATCTACTGAAAACAACCTTTGTAAAAAGTTTGCCAAACTTATGCAAGGGAAGTTTGAGATGAGCAGTATGGGAGAACTTAAGTTCTTCTTGGGACTCCAAGTAAGACAGACTGATGATGGATTGTCCATATCCCAGTCTAAGTTCACCAAGGAATTAATTAAAAAATATGGTATGGAGTCATCCTCCTCCATGAGAACTCCTATGGGCACAAGTATGCCAATATGCAAAGATGAGGCAGGTAAACCTGTTGATGAATCATTGTATAGAGGAATAGTTGGGTCACTACTATATCTCACTGCTAGTAGACCTGACATTATGTATGCAACATGTGTCTGTGCTAGGTACCAAGCCTGCCCTAAAGAATCTCATTATACTGCAGTAAAAAGGATTCTGAGATATCTAAAGGGCACTCCTACTCTAGGTCTTTGGTACCCTAGGAATAGAGATTTTCAACTAACAGGCTATTCAGATGCAGATTTTGCAGGATGTAGAGAGGATAGAAAGAGTACTACAGGTACTTGTCAATTCCTGGGAGGAAGACTAATATCTTGGAGTAGTAAAAAACAGACTAGTGTGGCAATTTCCACAGCTGAGTCAGAGTATATTGCTGCAGGAAGCTGCTGTGCACAGCTATTATGGATGCAGCATCAGCTTAAAGATTATGGTATTCAGGTAAGTAGAACACCCCTTTTATGTGATTCTAAGAGTGCTATTTCTATTGCTAATAATCCAGTTTCTCATAGTAGAACTAAGCATATAGAAATCAAATATCATTTTCTTAGAGAACATGTAGAAAAAGGTGACATCTCATTGGAATTTGTAAAAACAGATTATCAAATAGCAGATGTATTTACTAAGCCTTTAGATGAAACCAAATTCAATAAATTCAAAATTGAATTAGGTATGTTAACCATTGATTAATGTATTAAACAAAATCATTAACAATGCTATTGAAATGGTTTATAAGTAAGTAAAAGTAGTAACAACAATAATCAAGTGTTAAAAAGGACACATTGAAGTTACAGAAATTGGCTAAGTAAGAATGTGTCGACACATTCAGTAATAATGTGTCGACTCAGAGAAATTATGTCGACAAGTCAGAAATATTGTGTCGACACAGAGAATATGTGTCGACACTTAAGAGTTTTATTGTCGACTTAACCAGAAATGTAATGTCGACTCAACCAGAATTATGGTGTCGACACTTACAAAATATGTGTCGACACTTGTCCTTAGTGTCGACACAGAATTTCTGTCTTTCTACTATGTATCCAAGGTGTCGACATAACCACAAATTGGTGTCGACACATAGTAGGCTGAAGAAATGTCGAGTTAATAGAAGCTTGTGTCGACACATTCCGTCTGTGTCGACACATTTAGACTGTTTTTGGCGCCTTTTGAACTTCTTTCAACAGAAGCTATAAATAGGTCAAAAGCTCTTATTGTCGACACGCTTTCAAGGTTTTCGAGACTCAAACCCTGTGTCGACAATCTTTCTTTCTCTCCTCTCTCAAGCCTTCTCGACGACTCGATGGCGCCAAGGATTGAAGACAATGTTAATGAAGGGTATGAGTTGGTGCGCCAGGCGTTTGCAGATGCGCAGCCCGATGTTCAAGGGGTTATCACCCTCCTCTCCGACTCAGGGTTAGAATTTCTTGTCTCAGAACCATCCAAGATCTGGAAGAAGGAGGTGCACGAGTTCTTTATCTCAGCATCAGTCCATTCTACTGAACTCAAGATCAAGTCCATTGTTCACGGGACTAAGATTAAGATTACCCAAAGAGGTTTGAGAAAGTTTTTTGCAATTACAAGTAGTTGAAAATGAAGAAGAGGTTCCTAGTTCTAAGACAAGGGAAGCCCTTCAATGGTGTGGTTTGGATTCAAACATGAAGATTGGAGCTGCATTCAATAGGAAGGGTATGAATCAGCAAGGAAAGTTCTTGTCTGAAATAGTTGGGAAAGTAATTCTCTGCAAGACAGGTGGACATGATAGGATTTCTGCCTATATGTTCAACCTTATGACCAGGATTGCCTTTACAATTCCTACTGATTGGTCAGTAATCCTATTTGACAAGATTAAAGAAGGGATCAAGAAGCCTAACATGGCTAGGATCATAAGTCTATATCTCAATGGAGCAATTCCTGAAGTGATGCAGCAACTGCCAGGATCTAAAATCAATCATATGAGAAGGATGGACATGAGACTATTCTCCAGGTGGGAAAGGGTGCTGTCTAAGGATGTGCCTGAAGAGAGCAGGCCAGACACCCCTGTGAAATCCCCTTCTCCAGCTCACGAGACTGAGCAACAACAAGAGGACCCACTTAGGATACAGCGTGAAGAACAACCTGCCTCCACTATAGTTCATCAAGTAGATACATCTGCACAGATGCAGGGGGAGCCAGTTCAATCTCCTGCTCAAAATGTATCTACCCCTGCTCAGGTACAAGTGGTACAGGTGTAGGGGAGCAAATGTATTTTACTATAAAAGACTTTCTAAAAGTTTTTTTTTCTCTGCACAGGTTCAGGGGGAGCATGTGTCTTCTCCTACTCCAGATATGCAGCTGCCTGAGAATGTGCACAAGGATGCACCTAATGACTTATCTTCAGGTGCTCCAGTTCAAAAAGAATACACTCTGGATGAGTTATTTCCTAATACTGACATAGCTACTGATAGAATAGAAGAGGACCAAGATGTTGAGCAGCCTCTTGACATAGAGCTAGAACAAGGAGTGGAGAAAGTTCAAGAGATTGAAAAAGTACAAGAAGTAGAGGAGGAGCAAAGAATTGAGGGGGAGCCAGTACATGTTGAAACTGAGCAACATGGCACTGAAGCAGATAGAGTTCACATTGAGAGTACTTCTGAATCTGAAACTGAAGAAGCCAGGTTGGCTAAGAAAAGAAAACTGGTTGTATTTAAAAGAAGAAGCAAGACTTATAAGCAGGCTTTACAGACAACACCTCCACCACCACCTCCTGAAGTTGATTATAACAAGTTCTTGGTGGATTTACAGGTGAAATTGGATGACCACAGGGTGGCCATTGAGAAATATGTTGATGAAAGCAACAAACTCTGCAGTTTGACTTAGCCCAAGATATCAAATCTATCCAATTTCAAGTCAACTTGAATAAAACTGAAATGACAGATTGCTTCCACAAGGGTGGCAATGCTGTAGTTTATCTGGCTAAACAACAGCAGGCTATCTCTACAAAGGTGGATGATATTGCTTTGAAGCAAGGTTATGTTCTGGAAAATCAAATAAGAATGAATGACAATTTAACTGAATCTCATAATGAGATCATTCAAGAGGTGAAGAAGATTGTTCCAGGGATGCCTGCAAATAGAGCCAAAGAAATGGAAGAATTTGATAAGAATTTTCAGGCTGCTATTGCATCTGTTAAGACTGCCATCACAACCTCTCAACAGGAAATATCTGAAAAGCTTCAAAAGTTAAGACCATTTTTCAAGGAGGGAGTGAATTATTTGGATGGCCAAATTCGATTCCAGAAAGAAGATCTTAGAGATCATGTATCAAGAGAAGCCATAAAGGGGGAGAGGATGCTAATTCATGCAGGCTCTGAGCATGCCAAATGGGTGACCAATAGTATAAGAGCCACATTGGGATATCCACCATTGTGTGATGATAACATGGTGGCTGAGTCAGGTCTACAAACAGGACTACTTGAAGGTGACCAACCTGAGGTTGCCCAAGTCATATACCCCCCTCCAGATTTTGATATATTGGATCAGCAAGTGCAATATATGTATAGTCCTTCAAAGGAGGTTGTAAATGTTATCTTTGGAAAGGTTGATAAGCCTGAGGTAAATTTGCAAGAACAGCAAGATGCTCTACTGTCAAAGAAAAGATTTAGAGAGCAGGCTGAGCTGAAGCCAGATTTTGAGCAGTGGAGTCCTACTTCCAGAAATATAATACTCACTGCATGGAAAGCTGTCAAAGATCAAGTTCATGAAAGGGGCAAGTGGTACAATGAGCAGGAATGGCAGAAGTATGAGGCAAGACAAGAAGCCATTGTACAATTCAGAAGGAAAGCTAAGCTGGGAAGACTTCCACCTGATGCTATGGAGCCAAGCAAATACTTCCCAAAGCCTTTTCACTATTTTGAAAGGCAAAGGCTCAAGGAAGAAGCTAAGAAGAAAGCTGATCTTAAAGGAAAAAAGATGGCTGAAGAATCAGAAGCTCCTGTGACAGCTAAAATTAAATCTGGCCAAGGGATTGTTATTAGAGAGCCTGATCAATCCTGATAATGTTTTAGTTCTTTCATAATGTTTTGTAATGATGTAATGTGATCAGTCAAAGAAAAACCATGTAATCAAACATTACCCAGTAATAAACAAAATATTGTTAAATCTGTGATAGATTGTTTTATCCATGATGTTCTTATTATTTTGTTTATAATTAAGTATCCCTGTGTATTGTCATATATCATCATTTTATACTATTTATAAATGGTGTATATCATTGGCTATAAGGGTTATGACTTCTCCAAATAGGGGGAGATTGTTGGGTACATTGGAAAATGTGTACCTGATTTGAAGAAGCCCAACCTAGCTCAATGATATACATCATGTTGTATTTGATGTTGTTTTGAGTTGACATGTGCAGGTAAAGAATTGTTAAAGTTTACAGAAAAAATTCTAAGTCCAAGTGTCGACACAAAGGAACATGTGTCGTCACATAGAAGAAAGTTGTCGACACAACACTGGGAAAGTGTGTCGACACAGAAGGTGTAAGTCGACACTACTCTGGGAAAAAGTGTCGACACATGACATAGTCTACAACAACACTGGAAAAAAGTGTCGACACAGAAGAAGTAAGTCGACACAACACTGGGAAATTGTGTCGACACAGAAGAAAAACGTCGACCTCAACATTGGGAGAATGCGTCGACACTGAAGAGTATAGTCGATCTCAAGTTTGTCGACATCATCTGAATATGTCGACACAGAAGAAAATAGTCGACCACAAGTTTGTCGTCACCAGCAGAATGTGTCGACACATAGTGAGTAAGTCGACACATTATAGCAAAGCTAAAAAAAATGAATGTGTCGACACCTGAAGGCTAAGTCAACACTTACTAAAGTTATGATTCTACAACAACTGTGTCGACACACAGGACTTGTGTCGACACACTGCAGAGTCAAAGACCAAGTTATTTTCAGAAGAAGATGTGTCGACACAAAGGCAATTTAGTCGACATCACTGAAGGCAGTGTCGACACCAAAGTCAATTGTGTCGACACAAATAGACAGATGGTCTCGACACTTTCTGACAGACTGTTTCAACGCTAAGGCACAGGACTTGTTTTGAAGACTTGACAGCTGTGGGTTATCACCAGTTAACTAAAGTTGTCAGACTTGTCAGAAAACGGTTAGAAACCGGATCAGCCGGTTACCATGAAGAATGTCTATAAATAGACAGATTCAGAAGGAGACATGATGAACAACATATAGAACTGACCCTTTGAAATACATTGGATCAGAAAGTGGAGAAGGATTACATTCTACTCATTTCAAGAAAGTGCTAGGCACTTAAGAAGATCTTCTCCGGGAGATCTAAGAAGACTATCTAAGGGTAGATCTAAGAAGAGTTCTAATCAGAATTCAGAAGAATCATTCAAAAGTTCTGGATAGAGAGAGATCAAGTCAGAATTTGAAGAAGAAGAAGGAATCCACCAGTGGATTCTCAAGAAGCTGTTTGGAATCAACACAGCTAAGTACATTTTCAAGAAGCTTTGAAGAAGGCTAAGAAATAGTTGATTGCATCAGCTGATTAAGAATTGTCATTGCCTTTTCTCTCTCAACTTGGCAAGACAAGTTAAACAATCTTTTCTATATTTCTGTAGGATCTGTTTATACAGATCTGAGTTGTAAGCCTATGTTATAAAGGCTGAGTGTAGGAGTGTTGAACTCTGAGTGGTAGGGCTGATTGCCTGAGTGTAGGAGAAGGATATTCTCTGAGTTGTAGGCCTTGGGGCAAGGCTGAGGTAGGGCAGTTGTGCCTGAGTTGTAGGAACCTGTTGGGTTCTGAGTTGTAAGATCTATTGATCTGAGATAAGTGGAAGTTTGGCCGAATCTAGCATACAGCTAGATAGGTGAAGGGGGAAAGTGGATGTACCTAGACCTTGGGGAACCACTATAAATCATAGTGCAATCTGTGATGTTTTGTTTTCTGTGATTGCTGTGTTTTCATATTAGTTAATAAATTGAATTCTGTCTAGAAGTTTTAGAAAGAGAAGCAGAACCTATTCACCCCCCCCTCTAGGTGTTTAGGCTGCCTTGAAAGTTAAACTATCAAGGGCTGAGTTGAAGAAACAAACCCTGGTGGTTGTTCAACAAACACCTCTTCCTTAAGCTCACCATTTAGGAATGCACTTTTGACATCCATCTGAAAGACCTTAAACTTCATGAAGGCTGCATAGGCTAAGAAGATCCTTATTGCTTCTAGCCTTGCAACAGGAGCAAAGGTTTGGTCATAATCTATACCTTCCTCCTGTCTGTAGCCCTGAGCTACAAGCCTAGCTTTATTCCTTACTATAATTCCATTTGTATCCAACTTGTTTCTATACACCCACTTGGTGTCTATGATTAGTTGGCCTTTAGGTCTTGGAACCAAAGTCCAAACTTTACATCTCTCAAACTGATTGAGTTCCTCTTGCATAGCAATGATCCAGTGGGGATCTAGCTCTGCATCTTTAAAGGTGAGGGGCTCAACCTGTGAGTGGAAACAAGCGTGCATCACATCCTGTCTTAATTGATGTCTTGTTTGAACACCAGCTGATATGTCTCCAATCACTTGAGATGTAGGGTGATCTCTAAGTGTGACAATATCAGCAGGTGGGATGTGATCTTCAGCAACAGTTGGGATTAATTCCTCAGGAGGAATTTGATCTACTGTTGGTGGTACAACAACAGCTTCTGCAATGTCTTCATCACTGTCTGATTCAGTGATCTGAAGAGTTGATAGCTGGAGAATCTCTTGAGTAGCATTAGGTACCTGCAATGAACTAGGGGAAGGAGAACTTTCCTTCTCCTTGTAAAACATCTGAGACTCATCAAAAGATACATGCACAGATTCTTCAATTTTACAGGTTGATTTGTTATAAACCCTATAAGCTTTGCTTACTTGGGAATATCCAAGCATGATTCCCATTGAAGCTTTTGCTTCAAACTTTCTAATATATTCTTTATTATTATTATGAATATACACAACACAGCCAAAAACTCTAAAATAATTAATTTTAGGTTTCTTTCCTTTAAGCAACTCATAAGGAGTTTTACACTTAAGCTTGTGTATCAGACTTCTATTCAAGACATAGTTGGCTGTACTAACAGCTTCTGCCCAATAGGAAAGAGGCATGTTATCATCTGCCAACAATGTGCTAGCAGCTTCAATGAGTGTTCTGTTCTTCCTTTCAACTACCCTATTTTGTTGGGGAGTTCTAGGAGCTGAGAAGCTATGTTTGATACCTTCTCTCTCACAGAATTCTTGCATGAGAAGAGAGTCAAACTCAGTACCGTGATCACTTCTGATCAAGGCCACATGAGTAGAGTACTCAGTCTGCACACATAATAGAAAGTCTGTAAGGGCTTTGAAGTTATCAGCCTTAGTTCTCAAAAAGAAAACCCAACTGAACCTAGAGAAGTCATCTACAATTACTAAGGTGTAATACTTCCCTCCTAAACTCTGTACATTTATTGGGCCAAATAGGTCCAAATGTAATAGATACAGGATTCTAGGAGAATCACTCTTATTTACTGATTTAAAAAAGTTTTTTATTTGCTTGCCTAGCTGACAAGCCTTGCATAGGCTCTCCTTCTTGTAGGGGCAAGAAGGTAAACCTCTCACAAGGTTGTGTTTAGATAACCTAGATATATTTTTAAGGTTAACATGACTAAGCCTCTTATGCCACAAAGAATTATTATTAATTGTTACTTCATTAAACAGGCAGATTTCAGAATGAGATGAATTGAAATCTACTAAATAAATATTACCTATTCTAATGCCTACTAAAACAACATTATTATTTAAAGTAATATTGCAAGAAGAGTTAGAAAATGAAACCTGGTAGCCAGCATCACATAGCTGGCTAACTGAGATCAAATTGTGCTTCAGTCCTGTCACATATGCAACTCTCTTGAAAGTAACATCTCCAATTGTAATCCTGCCATAGCCTTCTGTCTGACCACAGCTGGAATCTCCAAAGATAACCTTTGGGCCGAGCTTAGCTTTGAATTTTGACAGATGATTTTTATTTCCTGTCATATGCTTGGAGCATCCACTATCCAAATACCACTTATTTTGAGTGATTGGATAGGCCTTCACCTGCAAGACATTTATTTAGACAGTGTGGACCCAGGTAACCTTGGGTCCCTTGTTTTTCACATAAGAAAAGCTAGAAATAAATGAAAATGCAGACTGAGGGTGATAACCTAATGGGTGAGATCTCCTAGGTGGAATTCTCCATGCAGATGATGGGTCAATAAACCTAGGGTTTCTATTTTCATTTAGGTTTCTATGGTACTGATTATGATTTTGAAAATCATATTGAAAACGTCGATCGACGTTCGACGATGGGCGCTCAGATCGTCGAGCTTCGTTCGACCATGGAACTTCCGATCGTCGAGCAGCGTTCGACGCTCTTTGTAATTCTTTAAAAAATTTCTTCCTCTTTTCTCTCTTAGCTTTATTTAAAGTTTTATTAACTAGGTTTACTTGCTCAGTGTTCTTCATTCCACTAGCTGAAATGAAGTTCACTGGAGTTGAAAGATTATTTTTAAGAATAACCGGGGGTTCACTGGGAGAAGCTCCTAAGCCTAGTTTGTTGTTACCTGACCTGGTGTTAGTCATGCTGGTTATTTCTAATAACTTAAGGCTTCTACCATTAAGTGATTCCTCTAACCTCTTAGACTTAGCTAACTCCATTTTAAGAAATTTAATTTCTTCACTACAAGTAGTGAGATCTTCCTTTAACTTAATATTTTCTGTAGCAATTAATTCTGAGTCAGCTAACTTATTTCTAAGTTCTTTTATCTCCTTTTCTGAACTAATTAAGTCTAAGCATAAGGATTTAAAATCTAATTTAAATTCTTCAGAAGTGAAGTCATAAGAAGATAGTACCTCATCTTCTGTTGGCATTTCTTCTTCTGAGTCTGAACTCTCTGCAGCAGAGTGATTGCTGCAGGCATCTATTGCCATCAGGCAAACTTCCTTTGCCTTCTTCTCTTCCTCATCCTCACTGGAGCTAGAGGAGGAAGATTCTTCATCAGAATCACTCCAGGTTTCAGCAATGAAACCTCTCTCCTTCTTCTTGTTCTTGTAGGAGGATGGCTTGGAGTGCTTCCTGTGCTGTTCCTTTTCTTTCCTCTTGTCTTTGTTTTTCTCCTCTGGACACTCTGGTAAGATGTGTCCAGGTTTCCTGCAACCATAACATATAATTTCTTTAGCAGGTGAACGGTCATACCTTGGTTTGTCTTCATAGCGTGAAGACTTTTTTCTGAATTCCTTTCTCCCCATCTTGAGAAATCTCTTGGCAAATAATGCCATTAGTTCCTCATTTGATTGGCTGCCTTCAGAAGCATCAGCAGCCTTAAGAGCTAGAGATTGCTCTTTTCTTGTTGGAGTAGGGGTCTTTGCTTCTGCTTCTACTTCCCTTGTCTTCAGCACTTGCTCAAAAGACTTGAGCTTGCCGAGAAGGGCTTCAGTTGAGATCTCATTTGTACTTCTGGCTTCCTTGATGGGCCAGATCCTCAGATCCCATGTGCTAGGGAAGCACATAAGAATCTTATCATTGACCTCTGTCAATGATATGTCCTTATCAAGGGTCCTCAGCTCATTGATGATTGAGCTGAGCCTGGTGTACATGGCTTCAACTGATTCAGCATCAGTTTTCTTGAAGTTCTCATATTGTGAGATAAGGTTGGACCTCCTGTCCTTCCTTTCATCAGCTGAACCAGCTACAATCTGGTTCAGTGTATCCCACATTGCTTTTGCTGAGGAGCAGTCAGCAACCTTCTGGAATACTTCATCAGACATTGTCTGAGCCAGAATGTTCATCGCCTTGGCATCTGCTATTTTTGCCTTCTTGTACTCGTCATTGTAATCTGGAGGAGGCACTGCACTCAAATCAGATGATGAGGCAGAAGCAGCAGCAGGTGCTCTTGGGGGTCCTGACAAAATAGAAGCAAAGATGTTTTCATCAATAGAATTCATATATAGTTTTATCCTTGCCTTCCAGATGCCAAACTTAGCTAAGTTGCATGCTGGAGGTCTGGTGCTAGAATAATCCTTAGACTGGGCCATGATAGTGATAGTGAATATCTATAAACTTTGGTATCTATCAGGATCTTGTGACTTAGGTGTTAGCCTATTCAGTCAGTCAACCTCCCTCTGATACCAATTGAAAGAGAAGGGATAGATTAACTCTAGAGGGGGGTGAATAGAGTTATCAAATTTTGCACTAGACAAAACTTAATGGTCTACCCAACTCCCTTGGAGTGAAATGCGGAATGAAAAGATTATAGATATAGAATTAACCTTATAGCCTAACACAAGTGTTGTGCACAAACTCAAGCCAACTGTAATTACAGTTAAGGCTTGGAAAACCTAATCAGCAACTAGCAACCTAGTTATATCTATTCACAGCCACAATACAGGAATTAAATAAGGGAATCCAGATGACACAAGGAGTTTATAGTGGTTCCCCAAACAACTTGGGTACGTCCACTCTTCTACTCACACGGTAGGAATCCACTACAGGTTTTTGATCAAGTGCCCTGCCACCAACAGGATCTGCTTCAGGTAGATCCAGAAACCCTTTAGACTTTTGATCAGGTGTCTAAAAACCGAACACAGGTTTTTGATCAGGTGCCCTGCCACCAAGGGATACTTTTGAAGGGAGTAATAACCCTGTACAGGAGGGGGAAAGAAGGTTAAGATGTCTTCTCTATTTTACAAAGGATTAGAGAAGCACAAAGACTTGCACTGAGCTAGAAAGCTCAAAGGAATCAAGGCTCCCCCTGGCTCAAAAATGTCCAGGTGAAGTCTTGCTTCAGTGCAGAAAACTCTTCAGAAAGATCTGAAGGAAAAACTACAAGAAGATAATAAATAATAAAATTAGAAATCTTCAAGCAGCTGTCTTCTTCTTCTTCTTCTTCAAAAGAACTCTGAGTTTAAACTTCCTGGAATAGGAGAACTCAGGTTGAAGAAGAGCAGAAGAGCTTAACACTTCTCAGTTGAATCAAATATTGCTGAGAGCAAAGAACTTGAACTTGATGAAGGCTTGAATGCTTAAAATGATTAACTAGTTAGCTAGCTGAAATCCTTCTCCAAAGGATTCCTTTTATAACAGCAACAAGCAACGGCACTCTTCAATTTGAACTGTTTGTCTTCTTCTGAAACTTGAAACCTGGGCTGCAAATATCAAAAGGACAAACAAACTCTGCAGCAAAAACATTCTATAAAAGGGATAAACCTTTTGAAAAAAACTGCAGGCAGCAATCTGATAATAAAGTACTAAATAAAATCACATCAGAAACAAACTCTTTATAGCAAAAGAAAGACTTTTCAGTCTAACGGCTACAAAGGACTGACAGCAGATAAAGTAAAATATAATGACAGCTAATAAGAAAAACGACTTTATCTGAAAAGATTTTACTCAGGCAAAAGGAATGGAGCATATATTGCCTGGAAAAATTATCATAAAATAACTGAAATAAAAAGCCAGATAATGTATTAATTTATTAAATAAAATAAATAAATACAAAATAAAAAGGCAGACAGAAAGCGTCGAACGACCCTCAGAGATCGTCGACCGACGCACGGAGATCGTCGACCTATCAGGCAGATAGTCGAACGATCCAGATAGTCGACCTATCAAAAAAGATAATCGAACTACCTCGGCAGATAGTCGACCTATCAGAGCAGATAGTCGAACTATCAGATAGTCGATCTATCCGGACAGATAGTCGAACTATCAAACACAAACAGATAGTTGACCTATCCAGCAGATAGTCGACCTATCACAGAAACCAGATAGTCGACCTATCAACAGATAGTCGACCTATCAAAAACAGAGCAGATAGTCGATCTATCAACAGATAGTCGAACTATCAGATAGTTGAACTATCAGGACAGATAGTCGAACTATCAAAGACGATAGATAGTCGACCTATCAACAGATAGTCGACCTATCAACGCAGACAGAGCGTCGACCAACTGATAGACGATCGTCGATCAGCCGATAGACGATAGTCGAGCGGCGTTCGACTATAGTCGAACGAAAAACCTACTTAACCAAATACTTCATCTGGAAAAGCGGGGACTCTACAGCTAGACCACTAACCAATGACCATAGATATTTCTTGGATCAAGGGACTAAAAAGACAAGACTAAACTCAAATCAAACTAGGGTACCAACATGTACTGTGATAATCAGGCAGCAGTCCAAGTCGTCACGAATGTCCTCTTTAATAATAAGAGAAGACATGTACAACTGAGACATGCTTTATTGAATTATCTGAAAGAACAATGCGTTATCACCTTGATCGATGTGCGATCGAAGGATAACCTGGTTGATCTATTGATGAACGGAATGCCTAAAGACTGGTTAATCAAAATAGTGGGGGAAATGACTCAAGGCAATTTAAGTTCAGCATTAGTTCAAGGTTAGGCGATTTAGTTCAGCTTTAGTCCAAATGTTTTGATTCTTCCCACTTTCTTTTATCAAAGCGAGCGTGTTGTGCTCCGCTGATGTTCAGGGTTGTTAAGTACGAATCTGGTAAATTATTTTATTTCACATCTAATGTTAACAACTTCATCTGAATTTGTCTTCCTTACCTTGGAGAAGAGTGTTATTCCACATTTGATAACACAATCTGACTTGATTTGGCTCTTTTTTTATTGATTAGTTTCATTCCACATTTGATGAGTTACAGTTAATTTTAGAAGAACAGTAACCGTAACATTCCACATAAGAACACAGATATAGCTGTTGTGTCTAGAAGTCCATAAGATCATTTCCTTAAAATAGATAATGGATTCTGAGGTAGAACCTACAATACTCTATGTTAGGTGTCCTCTAGTTAATTATAAAGTACTACGTTCTTATAAGTAGAACTAGATACATGTACTTTTTAAAAAGTTGGAATTCATTCTGAATGAAATTCTCTGTTGGAAACTACATGAGCTGTTGATGATGGAGGAGCTTGTGTAGATTGGGATCTTGACAATGATGATCTGATGGACGATGATTTTTAGAGTATTTTTTGCTTTTTCTTCTGCTTAGAGCACTATTTTAGCTTTCCTTTACTTCTGATGGGTACCCCTTGATTTATAGATAATTATTATAACTCCCGCGCACCGGATCGTAACTCCCATGCACTGGATCGTAACTCCCGCGCACCGGATCGTAACTCCCGCGCACCGGATCGCAACTCCCGCGCACCAAATCGCAACTCTCGCGCACCGGATCTTAACTCCCGCGCACCGGATCGTAACTCCCGCACACCGGATCGCAACTCTCGCGCACCAGATCGTAACTCCTGCGCACCGGATCGTAACTCATGTGCACCAGATCGCGTAACCACCACGTGCCAAATCGCAACCGCCGCCGCCGTCTTTACTGGCGGGCGGCGGGCGGCGGCAGGCCTCCCACGGCCGGCCGCCCCCCTTTTAGCGGCCGGCGGCCCCCATGCGGCCGGCCCCTTTGCGGCCGGCGGCCTCGACCGGCCGCCTCCTCGCGGCCGGCGGCCGCGGCTGGCCGTCCATGGCCGGTCGCCCCTTTGCGGCCAGTGGCCGCAGCCGGCCAACCGTGGTCGTCCGCCTCCTCGCGACCGGCATTCGCGGCCGGCCGTCCGTGGCCAGACGCCCGCTTGCGGCCGGCGGCCGCGGCCGCGGACAGCCAACCGTGGTCGGCCGCCTCCTCGCGGCCGGCGGCCACGGCCAGCCGACCCCCTCTGGTCTGAAGGCCTTAGCCGGCCGCCAAGGACCGGCCGCCCCCTCCTTCAGCCGGCTGCCGGCCGACGCGCCTCCTCCGAACACCATCGTGGGCTGGACTTCTCTCCACCGTCCGATCATGGCGGGCCATCACGGCCCTCCGATCGCCACAAGTGATCACGACCCTCCGATCTGCGATTAACCACCGTAACCACCGTAACCACCCTAACCACCTCGGAAACCCTATATAAGCACCCCTGATAGTTCTTTTCAGGGGATCCGTCATTCATTCTCTCCTTCGCTCTCTCTCTCTCTTCATTTCTGCTTCTCCCCAGAGATTCTCTCTCTACTCTCCTCCTCTGTTCTCATTTCACTCACTAACTTGGCAGGTTCTCCTCTAAGCGCCGCCCAAAGAAGAAAGGGAACAAAGTGCCAGTGAAGGCAACCCTCCACATCCTAAGGGATAAAGCACAGGCATCCTGCGGTGCGCAAGCCAGAAGAGCAAGCACCCAAGAAAGACGCACGTCAATGTGCACAAACTCCGGAGCGGTGGTCTGTCACCCGAGGAGAGCTCTCTCAACCCCCCAGTATTTGTAACGAGGCGCGGCCTGTCGCCCTCGCATTCTCTTTATAAGAGCACTGTAACAGAGGCAAATAACGGATCTTGGCTGACATAAACCCGGCCATGTGGTTTTTTCCCCTTTCCGGGGTTTTCCACGCTAAAGTTATGTGTGTACAATTTCTCTATTTCTACTTTGATTGTGTGCGTACTCGATCGCCCGGGGCTAAGACGGACCGATCCGGAACCGGTCTACCGAGGGCATCGAGCGAACCGCAACAGTTTGACGCCGTCTGTGGGAAACATTCCCAGCAAGCGAGAGAAAACTCAGAAGTTTGTCAGAGCATGACAGAATGGTCGAAAAGAGCACCCGAACGACTAGGGGGTCGATCCGACGTGAGTAGTAGGATCAAGTCGTGTCGCAGTCCCTAGTGAATGCACCACCGCAAGAGGGCATCGCAGCGCCTGGGGAGGTGCCACCCGAGAACGCGACACCCCCACCGGACATCTGGGTTGAGATGCTCGCCCTCGTGAGACAACTCGCAGGCCCCCACGTGCCCGCAGGGGTCCCAACTCAGGAAAATCTACCAGTACCACCAGCATAAGGCCAGAGGGTCGTAGAAGAAGAATCCGAGTCGTCAAGGCATGACAGCGTCGAGTATCCCATTCGCCACATCAGGGCGGCGAGAATATCCCCTCTCCTCAGCAATCAGCAGCAACCGGTCCCGGCAGAGCCAGGTGCAGGAATGACTCGGGAAGCATTCCGCGAAATGTTCGAAGAAGAGTTTGGACCTGTCGGCCGGCGAGCGATGACGACGCGGCGCCCCGCTCGGGGGGCGTCACCCTTGGCTCCTGAAGTACTGGCCTATCCCGTCCCTCAGGGATTCAAGATCCCGCACGTCGAGACGTACGACGGAGTGGACGATCCTTGGGAGCACATCAACCACTTCTACACGATCCTCCACCTCTACAACGCGCCCGATCAACTGCTTTGTCAGGTCTTCCCTACCACCCTTAAAGGGCAGGCCAGAACTTGGTTCCATTCCCTCCGAGAGGGGTCCATCAGAAACTTTCCCTAGCTGAGCCAGCAATTCCTCGATCAGTTCATGGCCAACCGTAGGATCGCAAAGGATCCATCCCACCTCTCCGGCATCCGGCAGAGTGAAACCGAGACCTTGAAAGAGTTTTTCTGTCGATTTACTGCGGAAGCGAGATAGATCCCTTGGGTAGACCAAGAACTCCTTCGAGGGGTCTTCCTCGGGGGACTCCGACCAGGCGGATTCTACTCCGCTCTAATGCAGGATACTGTCCCCAGTTATGCAGATATAGTACACCGAGTGGAAGCTCAGATAGCCGTGGATGAGGCCATTGAGGCCCACTGTCAACAGTTTGAAGGAGGCCAAAAGAGGCAGAAGCAGCAGGAGCAGCCCTCCGGAAGACGAGCAGAGAGGCGCGACGAGAACCGTC
The DNA here is from genome assembly GCA_039513925.1 of Platanthera zijinensis. Lineage (NCBI taxonomy): Eukaryota > Viridiplantae > Streptophyta > Magnoliopsida > Asparagales > Orchidaceae > Platanthera > Platanthera zijinensis. The sequence continues at coordinate 24,753,983 of CM077080.1, read as the reverse complement.
GCATCGAGCATCGCAATCAGGAGCCCTGGAGAGGCCAGGAGTACGGGCCTCCCCGGACTTACACCCCTCTCAACACCACTCGCACTAACGTCCTATATGCCATTCAGGACGATCCGGCGCTCTAGAGGACAAGGGCGCTCCCGCCTAACCCAAGGGCTGATCCATCAAAGTACTGCGACTTTTATCAAGGAACCGGGCACACTACTGAAGAGTGTGTGAAGTTGAAAGAAGAGATAGAGTGTCTTGTTCGACAGGGAATACTCGGGCGTTTTTTGCAAGGATGTGTGCAAGAGAAGCACGGGGGCCCGCCTACGCGGAGGGAACGTCCACCTGCGCGCCGAGAAGCGTAGGGGGCAGGCAGGTCGTCGGGATTGTGGAAGTCCTCTCCGGTTTTCCCTTTCCCGCGGTCAACTTCATCGCCGCTCCCAAGGAAGACAAGGCGGCTGGAATCATTCCTACCATTAGCTTGTGCGAGGAGGACCTCCAGGGCCTCCTCGCACCGCATCAGGATCTGCTAGTTATTACAACAGAAATTTGCAACCCCAGCTTAAGCGTGAAGCGAATTCTGGTAGACAACGACAGCTCGGTAAATGTTATATTCATGACTGCGTTAATCAGTATGGGAATCCAAAGACAGAATCTTTGTCCAGTATCAGGCCCCATCTATGGCTTCAACGGGGAACCCGTGTCCGTAGCAGGCACCCTCACCCTTCCGGTGACACTAGGAGAATTTCCAAGGCAAGTTACGCATGACATACAGTTTGTGGCAGTCGATACAGAATCGCCCTACAACGCGATCTTTGGTCGCCCCCTCCAGACAGCTTTCCAGGCAGTTCTGTCAATCCCGCACCTCGCGATGAAGTTTGTCACGCCTGCTGGAGTTGGGGTCGTCAGGGGCATCCAGGACAAGGCGCGCTCATGCTATCTGCACCAAGCACAACCGGAGGCCGTCTCAGGAACAACCATCTACCGCATCTAGAAGGTCGCTCTGGAGAAGGGCCAAAACCGAGGCGAATGCGCCTCCTAAAAACATTTCTCTCTATTAAAATGCCTAAAGACAACTATAAAGTCGCGAGGAAAACCCTCGTGCACAAACTATCCTGCTTACTGCACTTTCTGCTTTCATACTAACTCTTGTCATGCAGCAAATGCGTCGGAAGGACATCTCATCCCTCAGACCCCCCTGAGGTCAGGATCATCTGTTCCTCAAGGCGGTCTGGGATCCATCGACATGCGATCTGCTTTGCGGTTCGGAATCCGTCATCGTGTAATGACACGACCAGGCTAAAGAAAAAACAAAACAACTCATCTCTTTACATTTATATACTGTGATTGTGACGTCACTAACTCCTAAAACTTACAGGATTGATTTGGAATCCGTACCCTGGGGTCCGGCGAGCAACTATAGCACGATTGTCTCGATCCCCCTGTCGCGATTCAAAGGTTCGCCCTTCACCCGTCCAGTGGATTGTGACGTCGTCGGGAATGAGCACCCCCGGTTGACCGCGACCCATAGCGCGACAGCCTCGGCCTAGAACAGGTTGCGATGTCGCCTGGGGACCGAATACCAAGTCTCACGCAGACTGTAGCACGGTGGCCTCTACCTTTCTCCTATGGCAGAAATGCTCACTCTTCTCCTACGGAGCGGGTCGTGACATCGTCAGGGACCAGCTCCCTCAGTTGTGCGCAGCCCACAACGAGATAGCCTTGACCTCAATCCACCGGCGCAAGGACCCGTCCTTCGCTGCGTAGTAGGTTGCGACGTCGTCCGGGTCTTCGGGGCCACGCCTCAGAAAATATTAGGGTCCATCAACTACTTGAGGGGGTTCAAATCGACCATGTCCTCTTGCCGACAAAAGGCTGAGGATTATAACTCTTCACCTGCATCCGAAGCTTGATGCCCCGCCATCCTGGGAAAGCCCCCACGATCGGTGTAATTACAACCTCAGGGTCCATCAGCTGCTCGCGGGGGTTCAAATCGACCATGTCCTTCTGCCGACAATAGGCCGAGGATTATGAATCTTCACCTGCATCTGAAGACTGACGCCCCACCCTCGCAGGGCCTGCCCCCTCGCGACTGGTGCCTAACTAAGCTACAATCTCAACTAAATCGGGTTCCGGCCCCGCTGAATCCACATTTAACCAATCACAGCCATACTGTGGCACGATGGCTTCACTCTCTCTGTCGCGGTTCAGGGGTGCACCCTTCGTCCGCCCAGCGGTTTGCGACATCGCCGGGGACCAGCTCCCCAAGTTATGCGCTGTCAACAGCGCGATACCCTCGGCCTAATAGAAGGTTGCGGTGTCGCCAAAGGTACCAAACGTTGAGTCTTCCGCAGACTATAGCGCGGCGGCTTCGACCTCGCTCTCATGGTGGCAAGGCTCACCCTTCTCCTACGAAGCAGGTCGCGACGTCATCGGGAGCCAGCTCCCTCAGTTATGCGCAGCCCGCAGCGCGATGGTCTCAGCTTCTCTACCCTGGCACAAGGGGATGCCCTTCTCCTTGTTGTAAGTTGCAATGTCGTCAGGGTCTACGGGGCCACGCCCCTCCAATGCCACGGGGTTCACCGCAACTCGCAGGGGTTCGAACGAACATGGCCTCCCGTCGATAATAGGTCGAAGCTCTCATAACTCTTCACCCCCATACATAGCAAATACTCTTCCACCGCTCAGGGTCTGCCCCTCACAGTTGGTGTTTGTCTAAGACAACAATATGCCACAATAGTCAGAAGCAAAGGCAATGACGACCACTCAACAAACATATCAACAAGCCAAAGAAGTGCAAAGGTACAAATCGAAAAAGTACAAAGGTACGAATCGACGGAGACAAGCCCACCAGTACAAAAAGGTACATGTATACCAATCAATAAAGAGCATCAAAGAGATGTAGCTGTCACTCAGCGACCTCGCCCGCCTCAGCATCGGAGCCCTCCTCCTCTGACAAATCCTCAAGACCGAGGCCGGCAACGTCGCATCCCCGCTTCCGGGACACCATCCGAAGAGTCTTCGCCATCCCCTGGCAAAAGGAGACTTCCCGCAGGTCCTCCATCTGTGGCTCCATCTCCTGAGTCCACACCTCCTTGCGGACCTCCTCCGAGATCAGACACCGGTCTCGCATGTAAGAGTCTCGGTACTCTGCCAGACCAGCCGCCTTCAGCTCAACCTCCCGCTCCGTGGAGGAAAGGCGCATCACCTCCGCCCTGGATAACTCCAGCTCTGCTTGAGCTTCATCTAGAAGATGCAAAGTCTCCTCCGCAGCCGTCTTCTCGGACCTGTGCGCAGCTCTGGCGTCCTCTAGCTCACACCGCAGCTCGGACCCAATCTGCCTAAGTCGCGAAATATCGCGCTCTCGTCGCCCCTTCAGGTCCGAAAGGGCACTCTTCGCCTCCCCGAGCTCACCCTGAAGGGTCATATAGCCATCCTTCAGACTCACGTAGTGGTCATTCCACGTAAGCGCAATATTCGTCTGAGTCTCCATCTGCAAAAGAAAAGGGACAAGTCAGAAGAGCTTTCCTCAAAAGCCACTACTCAAAAGTTGGGATCGCACGTACCGCATGGTTCATCGTCTCCAAAGAAGAGGAGACCCTCTTTCCTTTCACCACCTGCCGCACCGCAACCCGAGCTGGGGAGGCCTGGGGGGCAGAGGACCTCAGGACCTCAAGGTCTGCGTCATCCGGCTCGCCTCCAACTCTAGAGCCGCAAGGGGCAGCCCCCTCCGAAAGAACATCCTGTCGCGGCAGAAGGCTAGGACCCGCCTCCTCAGCTCCACGGCCTCCAAACACTAGCGTCCTCTTCCTGTCACGGGAGAGAGGAATGACGGCAGCATGTCCCGAATCAACAGACAGCCCGCATAGCAGCAGACGCTTCTCATCAACGAAAGTAGAGATGTTGTACAAGATGTTCTCTAGCTCTTGGGGCTCTGCAAAACCAAGGACGGGAGTAAACTCCCGCTCGTGTCCTCTAAAATGCCGGCAACGGTCCGAAAGCGCGTTCCACACCTCTAGCAATCCACATGGGTTCCTGACATATCCGAACAAGGAATTCCCGTGGCGACGATCCGCCCGGGTCTCAAACTCTAGCCACTGCTTGTTGCTGAGGATGTCCACGCGGCCCCCGCCGTCGACGCGCACCTCACACCAATCCTTGAAAATATCCAAGTAAAACCTCGCCCCACGCTCGCGAAAGAATGTGATCAACCCCATGATCCACGTCATCCCAAGAGGGGTAAACTGCGACGCAGGAACGCCGCAGAACTTCAAAATCTCATCCACTTCCTTGCAAGCCGGAAGGCGAAAGCCGCTCCGAAGAGACGACTCACAAAGGGTCATCAAGCCACGCGGAGGGTTTTGCACCCGCTCATGAGGACTAGGGATCCGCACCTCCAAATCGGGGGGCAGGTTGAAGCGCCTCCTCTAGATATCCATGTGCTCGAGGGAAAGACTCGAGCGCAGCCGCATAGGACGGCTCTGCACACCCTGCTTGGAAACCTGAAAAAACAGAAAAGTAAGGTCAGAAAAGTAAGTCCGAGCACACGTTGCGCCCACGCATACGAGCCATGCACGCACTCAAAGCGCGCGCAAAATCAGCCCGCACTTGCAGCCGAGCCACTCGTAAGCAGAGCGGCCGCACCGCGCGCGCCCTGCGCGCGGATTCAGCCCCGCGCGCACCCGTGCGCAGGGCCAGCCCTTCCGGCTTCGTCCGGAGCCCGGACCTTCTCTTCGGTCGGATTCTTACCTTAGTACTGTCGCCGTCGCCGCCCATCTCGGTGTTAGCACCCGTTCCGGCCATTGTCGCCTAGCCCCGTCGCAAAGAAGAAAATTCCCGCGCTTGTCGTTCACTCCAAGACGACGGAATTTTAGGGGGCAAATGATGGGTACCACTTGATTTATAGATAATTATAATAACTCCCGCGCACCGGATCGTAACTCCCGCGCACCGGATCGCAACTCTGGCGCACCGGATCGTAACTCCCGCACACTGGATCGCAACTCCCGCGCACCGGATCGTAACTCCCGCGCACCAGATCGTGTAACTGTTGGGTTTTCTATAAGGTGGCATAACAGTTGTGCACGCAGCGGAAACAATAAAATCAAGAACAACCCAAAAGAGATTTGGGATCGGGCCATGAAAATTGAATCAAGAAGTTAAGAAATAACTAGGTAAAATTACCTTTGCGGTGTTGAGTCACAACTCAACAAAGATGCTCCAATGTATGAGTTCTTGTCGGTGGCGAGTCCCACGTAGAATAGCGTCTACGTCTCTGCAGAAATCCACACGAGTGAGAGATCGCCGATCTTCGTCGCACGAAAAACGGGAAGGGAGATCGACTGCACCTTGCACTTCCACGGACTGCTAGGTCCGCTCCAGGAAGACAAGCACCGACGACTATCGTCGGATAGGAGGTCGGCGGAGCGAGCGAATCGGCGGAACACTTCCGTCGGGCTGGGGGGATGTACAAACCCTAAAACCTAAGTTCTAATTTATACTAGAAGCATAAACAGATCTAGAAATATCGTTATCCACAGACCACAGAGAATTAGGATTTCTGGAATAATTCGTCGGGAATCAGCATTCGTCGATTATCGAACAGTTCGATTCTCGACGAATTGCCTTAGTCGACGATTCTCGACGAATTGTCATAGTCGACGATTCTCGACGAACCGCCATAGTAGACGATTCTCGACGAACCATAGTCGACGATTCTCGACGAATTGTCATAGTCGACGATTCTCGACGAACCGCCATAGTAGACGATTCTCGACGAACCATAGTCGACGATTCTCGACGAACCATAGTCGACGATTCTCGACGAACCATAGTCGTCGATTCTCGACGAACCATAGTCGTCGATTCTCGACGAACCATAGTCGTCGATTCTCGACGAACCATAGTCGTCGATTCTCGACGAACCATAGTCGTCGATTCTCGACGAACCATAGTCGTCGATTCTCGACGAACCACCTTAGCAACATTGGCGGGACCCCATTATGTATGGTGATTGGTAACCTTTACCAACACAGTCAATCTTCCAACTTCTCCATATGCTCTTATGTGCGACCATGCAGGCTCATATCGCGTTGGCAGTGAGATTACATATTTGACCACTTCTAGATCACCATGGTAACTCCAACAGTCTCCCACTTGATCTTGAAAGTATCAAATCAAAAACCTCACAAACAATGAGCGGCATCTAGCAATGCATCATTGCTACCCAAGCAATAAGAGTTCATAACTCATAAGCCTTTATGAACAATGTTCCAGCATTGTCTTTGTCCCTTTGTCCCTTATATCCGGAAAGAACTAGAGGCATGGACCGTGTCACCCTCATAATAGCTCAATCCAAGTATCTTGATGCAGAACGGACTTCCAGAGAATTGTGAGTCCAATATCACATATTGACTCAACCAAGCATGGCCATGCATTTCTCAGTCCGGTTCCATCAAGGGGTCTATGGATGCAACCCCTGTCATATAGGAGGACAAATCTCATATCTGCTCACACACAAACACCCAAATGATTCGTAACGTGCCCAACAACCACTCTTATCATCAACCTTTCTCAAGGAAGACTTTAGATGGCATCAAAGCACGCTTTTCCTCACTTGATGAATGCTGTGACTTTAGGTCAAAGGACCACAACACCATTGTCAATTGAGACCTACTCGTGATACGTTTAGATAATAATCCACAAAGTAGTCTCAGGTTCGGTCTGTCCAGTACAACTTGTTCATTAACAAGTACCCACGTGATGACTTGATATCACAATATCATGACCTGTGAGAACTGATCATCAGTCAACGCACGTGCTAGCCTTAATATATCATCATCACCCTTAGTTTCTATGATGATACTACGACCAGGGACCTTTAAAAAATGAAGCTTCAAATAAATCATAGGCTCTCACATTCAAGTCAAGTACTTGATGTCCTATGGAAGCGAACATTCTAAGGGTATTTATTATGTTAACATTTAACTATCGCATAGAGAAATCATAATAAAAGAACTTGTCATTAATTGTAAAAGAAAAATTTTGGTACACAATTCATCATATGAATAAATAACAAATAGCCAACAGAATATATGTTTACACGCAACCCACAAGAATCTCACTAGAGTTAATCATTTAGGCATCATATACCCATTGATCTAGTATGACCATCATGCTTTCTCTGCGCGAGAGCCTTTGTCAGTGGATCCGTAATATTCTCCTCAGTCGGCACTCTGCAAATGTTCACATCTCCTCGTTCGACAATCTCACGAATAAGATGGAATCGCCGAAGTATGTGCTTGGAGCGCTGATGGGATCTAGGTTCCTTAAATTGTGCAATTGCATCATTATTATCACAGTAGAGAACTACGGGACCAACAATGCTAGGCACCACATCAAGCTTGTCGATGAATTTCCTAATCCATACAGCCTCCTTCGCTGAGTTAGCTGCAGCGATATACTCGGCTTCTGTTGTATAATCAACAACTGTCTCTTGCTTGGAACTCTTCCAGCTCACAGCTCCTCCATTAAGGCAAAACACAAACCCTGACTGAGACTTTGAATCGTCCCTATCAGTTTGGAAGCTAGCATGCATGTAACCACTTACAACGAGCTCTTCCTCTCCACCATACACCAAGAACATATCCTTTGTCCTTCTCAAGTACTTCAGGATATTCTTGACTGCAATCCAGTGACACTCACCGGGGTCTGACTGATACCTGCTAGTCATGCTCAAAGCAAAGGAGACATCGGGTCTAGTACATAACATTGCATACATGATTGATCCAATTGCCGAAGCATATGGAATCAACTTCATGCGGTCCTTATCTTCACAAGATTTTGGACACTGGTCCTTAGAGAGATTCACACCATGAGACATGGGTAAAAATCCTTTCTTGGACTCAAGCATGTTGAACCGCTTCAACACCTTCTTGATGTATGTACTCTGGGTCAAACCCAACAACTTCTTCGATCTATCTCTATAAATTTTAATACCGAGTATATAAGTCGCTTCACCCAAGTCCTTCATAGAAAAGTAGTTCCCTAGGTTATTCTTAACAATTTTCAGGGTAGGAATGTTATTCCCAATCAACAGTATGTCATCTACATACAATATCAGGAAGACAACAATGCTCCCACTAATTCGCTTGTAAACACAAGGCTCATCTTCATTCTTGATGAAACCAAACTCTTTGATTTTCTCATCAAAACGAAGATTCCAACTTCGAGAGGCTTGCTTCAGTCCATAGATGGACCTATTCAGCTTGCATATTTTAGTGGCTTCATTTGGGGATACAAAACCCTCGGGTTGTGCCATGTACACTTCCTCAGGGAGGTTTCCATTAAGAAAAGCCGTTTTGACATCCATCTGCCAAATCTTGTTGTCATAATACGCAGCAATAGCAAGCAATATCCTTATGGACTTTACCATGGCAACAGGGGAAAAGGTCTCATCATAGTCAATACCATGAATTTGCTTAAAACCCTTAGTCACCAGTCGCCCTTTGAATGTATGTACATTCCCATCCATGTTGGTCTTCTTCTTGAAGACCTATTTGCACCCTATGGGTCGTACCCCTTCAGGTGGTTCCACCAAGTTCCAAACTTGGTTTGCATACATGGAGTCCATTTCGGATTTCATAGCCTCAAGCCATTTGTCGGAGTCCGGTCCATTCATTGCCTCTTGGTAGGTTGCTGGTTCATCATCATGATCCATAAACAACACATTACCTATTTGAGACACAAAAAATCCATATCTCTCAGGCTCAAATCTTGGTCTACCAGATCTACGTAGGACTTGTGTTTCTTGAGCAGGTTCTCTAGCTACAACATCTTGTAGTCATATCTCAGAATCCAATTTTGGTTCATTCACTACTTGTGGTTCTTGAACTTCTTCAAGTTCTACCTTTTCAGTTTTTTTATAAGAATTCTCTCTCCAAGAAGACGTCAGTCCTTGCGACAAACACTTTGCCCTCGGATGGTAGGTAAAAGTAATACCCTTTCGTTTCATTAGGATATCCCACCAGATAACATTTATCCGATTTGGGTTCCAGCTTGTCAGGCATTTGATGTCGCACGTATGCCTCACAGCCCCAAATTTTAATAAACGACATACTAGGACGCTTCCCAGTCCATATCTCATATGGTGTCTTCAGAACCGTTTCCGTTGGAGCGCGATTTAGTGTCATTGCAGCAGTCTCTAAAGCAAAACCCCAAAAGGAAACAGAAAAGTCTGCATGACTCATCATCGAACGTACCATTTCTAACAGAGTATGATTTCTCCTCTCAGACACACCATTATATTGTGGTGTTCTAGGTGGAGTGAGTTGTGATACAATACCACACTCTTTCAGATGATCATAGAACTCATGACTCAGGTATTCGCCACCTCGATCAGATCGGAGTGCTTTAACTCTTTTACCCAACTGGTTTTCTACTTCATTCTTGAACTCTTTGAACTTTTCAAAGGTCTCGGATTTGCACTTCATAAGATACACATATTCGTATCTACTGAAATCATCAGTAAATGTAACGAAGTAGAAATACCCACCTCTAGACATAGAGCTCATGGGTCCGCATACATCACTATGTACAACACCCAAGAGATCCTCAGCCCTCTCAGTATAACCAGTGAAAGGGGCTTTAGTCATCTTGCCTAATAAATAAGATTCGCATCGCTCAAATGATTCATAATCAAATGAGTCTAAAAGTCCATCTTTATGGAGCTTGGATATGCGCTTCTCGTTTATATGGCCCAAACGACAATACCAGAGATATGTAGGGTTTGAGTCATTCGTTCTTAGTTTTTTATTATTTTCTACATTATAGATCAGATGGTCCAAGTTCAAAACATAAAGATCATTAAACAATTGGGCTACAACATAACAAACATCATTCTTAAATATAGAACAACAGTTGCTCATAATTATAAAAGTGTTGGGTATTGTATCCACAATGTACCTGATTTGAAGAAGCCCCTGAACAAGCTAAGGTAAATAGACAATGTGTTTGATGAAATCTTTTAAGTTGTGCTTGCAGTTATTCCACGCTAAGTACACACCAATGTTAGGGTGCAGTGGGTCAATATATACGGGTCTGCGCGACGTAATCCCTCGTTGAGCAGATCAGTGTGTTGGCATACGTGTACTCTCTCTATTGGGGTGTACTTAATTTCAAGTACAGGGCTATGATAAAGCAAGAGCAGACAAGGAGCAAGGATGGGCCAAAGACCAGATCACGGGTTGGAAGACGAGAATCGTCTAAGTGTAAATCGTCGAGAATCACTAAGTGATTCTCGCCGATTCGTCGAGAATCACTAGTGATTCTCGACGAGTCGTCGAGAATCACTAGATGATTCTCGCCAGGTTGGGCCGGCTGTCTCGACGCAGTCAGAAAATTCTCTAAGGCAGAATCGTCGAGAATCACTAAGTGATTCTCGCTGATTCGTCGAGAATGACTTTGCATTCTCGACGATTCGGCGAGAATCAAATGTGATTCCCGCCGATTATCCCCGGCCTCTATAACCTGTGCAGCCAGAATTCGCTAAGTAGAATTCGGCGAGAATCGTAAGTGATTCTCGCCGATTCGTCGAGAATCACCTACGATTCTCGCCGATTTTGCCTTGGGCGATTTTTCCGAATTCCTGGACCGGTCCATGTTACCTGCAGCTATTTGAACCGGACTTTGGTCTTTGCTTTGGTGGGGCCCACAACGGTCATCTCCATGACCTATTGTATAAATACACATGTATTTGTGTACAGTAAAGGGGGCATATAGAAAACGAAAGCCGAGCCGCCGACTAACCCTAAAATCACAAACCGCTCCGCCGATCGTCTTCGCCGCCGCTCGTGCAGTAGTCATCGCAGCCGATCTCGATCTTCTCCAGATCCCCAGTGATAGAAGCCAAGTCTTGCACAGCATCTCACGCGTCTAACCAGAGATCTTTTGTCTCTTGATTTGAGATAGGAAAATCCATCCCCGTCCGAATCGATCGAGACGATCGATCCTAGTGTGACCGTTGGAAGACCTTGCCGACTTCGCTAAGAAGATTGAATCTCCAGTGCTTCGCTGCTGCTTTCAGTTGCCGCCGCCAACACCGAGAGCCTTGCCGCCGCCTTTTTGCCTCCGCCGGTCTCGGGGAGATTTTCTCCAAGAAAGATCAAGGGTTGTGGACTTTTCGTTGCCTACAAGAACAAGTAGTCTAACGAAAAGGGACACCTAGATCTTCAAGTTGTTTGTATTTCTTATACACTTCAATTTCTTTTTCATTGTAAAGGAACATTTGGTTCCTAGTTGTAGGGTTGGGTGCAACCCGTGTTGTGGGAGTGTTGACTCCTACGTGTGGAAGGATTCCTTCCGATAGTGCAAGGATTGGATTTCAATCCTGTTGGTGAAGTGACCGAGTCGTCCCGGGTTGGGAGATAGGTCGAAGGGGGAAAGTGGACGTACCCAAATCGGGGAACCACTATAAATTGCATGTGTTATTTTCTGTGCTGTGTTGTTTAGTTTTCTTGTGCAGGTACAATTTTAATTCCGCAAATACGCTAAAAGTCACCTATCCCCCCATAGGTGAAGGTAGTTGACACTAGGTGAACTTTCAAAAATAAAATCCAATCATGTCCAAGCATGAAATGGATATAATGTTTCTAGTTATGGTCGGAACGAAATAACAATTATCTAGTTCTATTACAAGCCCACTGGACAAAGAAAGACTGTAAACCCCTACGGCTACAGCAGCAACTCTTGCTCCATTGCCGACGCGCAGGTCCACCTCCCCTTTACTCAGCAATCTTCTCCTTCCCAGTTCCTACACATTTGTACAAATGTGAGAATCACATCCGGTATCCAATACCTAAGATGAAGGAGCGGAAAGGTTTATCTCTATAACGTAAATATTTGAAGCGGAAGTCATACCTCCCTTCATTTTCTGCAGACCCTCAATGTAAGAAGGACAGTTCTTCCTCCAATGACCAGCCTTGCCCCAGTGGTGGAATTTCCCTTCCTTTACCGTGATCTTCTTTTTCTTCAGTGCAGAAGACTTGGGCTCAAGATGTGACTTAGGTCCCACCTTCGTCTTCTTAGAGTCATTGGCCTTGCCCTTGCCCTTATGCACCATCAGTATGGGGCTGGCAGGCTTGGCCTTCTTCATGTTGATCTCGGTAGTTCTTAACATGTCTAGGAGCTCGGGCAGTGTCTTGTATATTTCATTCATGTTGTAGTTCAAGGCAAACTGCTCATAACTGTCCGGCAGCGATTACAGGATCAGATCTGTGGCCAACTCTTGACCTAGAGGAAAACCCAGCCTTTCAAGGTTCTCTATATACCCAATCATCTTGAGTACGTGAGTCCCTACTGAGTCTCAAACTCCCATCTTGCACTGAAATAACGCTTTTGTGATGTCGAACCTCTCTTTACGAGCCTACCCTTGAAACATTTTCTTGAGATGCTCGTCAATCTCCTTGCACCCCATGTTCTCATGTTGCTTCTAAAGCTCAGAGTTCATGGTGGCAAGCATAAGGCATTCGATGTCTAAGGCGTCATCATTATACTTCTTATAAGTATCCTTATCAGCACAGGAAGAGTTCCCGGTCAGCACCTCGGGGGCTTCTTCTTCCAAGACATAGAGCTTTCGCTCTTGCCTGATAACAATTCTTATGTTCATGTACCAGTCCATGTAGTTGGTCCCACTGAGCTTATCCTTCTCAAGGATGGCTCTCAGAGACAGAGTGGAGTGTGAACCACTTGCCATGGAATTCTACAAGAATTCATGCAGAATAATATCAGTACCAAAATTTCAAAATACAATTTATTTTTAATTTGGACTTCAATAAAAACTCCCACTATTTTTATTCGAAATGATGGCCCTCACTATCAATTCGGAGAGTTCATGCGAGCTACTCTCTTAGTGGACAAGATCCGTATTTCACCAACACAATGAGTCAACTTTGGCTTTTCTCTCACGATGTGGTTATTTAGGTAGGCAACGATTGTCAATTGCATCCTCATGCAATTCTTGTATGGTTGGTGAATAACTCCTTATTCGCATCCATCATATGGTGCATGCCAACACTATGCCTCTAGGCACTCAACCTTTGAGGTCACCTAGTTAAGTTAGACCTGATGTCGACAGTGGGATATCACAATTATCCGCTCGCACCCTTACCAAGATAGATTAATGCACCTTGCTTTGGCAAGCCCGCACTTCATCGATCGAGGCAAGAAGAGTGTCATCCATCGGAAGACATCCGAACACTTAATATTTGATGAAGGGATTTTTGATAATAGGTTAACAATTAACAATGATCAACATTTGATCAATGTGCACATCCATAGAAAAACACTTTTCTAAAATCCACATGCATCCCTTATGTGCACAACATGGTACTATCAACATTTGATGGAAGAAAGGGCTAAATCTGAACATCCATACTCTTCCAAATATTCAGATTTACATGCATTGGACAAAAGCAAAGACAACTCGACTTAAAGCAGTAGACAAGCTCATCTCTCCTTGTTGGATTCAAAATCAAAAACAATACACGGGTTCATTAACCATTCGAGGGACGGTTATTGCTAAGGAGACAACAATTTCTAACAATTAGAAATTACCATGAAATCCCAGACGTTCCTGGAGGAGTCTAAGGGGCAGAGCCCCTAACGGGGTGCGGGGCAGGGCCCTGACCAAATTTTTGCAAAATCACCACCGATTTCCCTTGAAAAATCATCAACAATTGATGTTCCAGGATTAAATCTAGACATTTAGAACACTTCTAAATCCTCAGGTTTACACGTACTGAAATAACCTAACTTCCAATACAACAATCATGGTTGCAACCTCCCTCTGATACCACTGTTGGGTTTTCTACAAAGTGGCACAACAGTTGTGCACGCAGCGGAAACAATAAAATCAAGAACAACCCAAAAGAGATTTGGGATCGGCCTATGAAAATTGAATCAAGAAGTTAAGAAATAATTAGGTAAAATTACCTTTGCGGTGTTGAGTCACAACTCAACAAAGATGCTCCAATGTATGAGTTCTTGTCGGCGGCGAGTCCCACGTAGAATAGCGTCTATGTCTCTACAAAAATCCACACGAGCGGGAGATCGCCGATCTTCGTCGCACGAAAAATGGGAAGGGAGATCGACTGCACCTTGCACTTCCACGGACTGCTAGGTCCGCTCCAGGAAGACAAGCACCGGCGACTATCGTCGGAGAGGAGGTCGGTGGAGCGAGCGAATCAGCGGAATACTTCTGTCGGGCCGGGGGGGTTGCACAGACCCTAAAACCCAAGTTCTAAATTATACCAGAAGCATAAACAGATCTAGAAATATCGTTATCCACAGACCACAGAGAATTTGGGTTTCTGGAATAATTCGTCGGGAATCAGCATTCGTCGATTATCGAACAGTTCGATTCTCGATGAATTGCCTTAGTCGACGATTCTCGACGAATTGCCATAGTCGACGATTCTCGATGAACCGCCATAGTCGACGATTCTCGACGAACCATAGTCGACGATTCTCGACGAACCATAGCCGACGATTCTCGACGAACCATAGCCGACGATTCTCGACGAACCATAGCCGACGATTCTCGACGAACCATGGCCGACGATTATCGACGAACCATAGTCGTCGATTCTCGACGAACCATAGTCGTCGATTCTCGACAAACCATAGTCGTCGATTCTCGACGAAACACCTTGACAACATTTGCGGGACCCCATTCTGTATGGTGATTGGTAACCTTTACCAACACAGTCAATCTTCCAACTTCTCCACATGCTCTTATGTGCGACCCTGCAGGCTCATATCGCGTTGGCAGTGAGATTACATGTTTGACCACTTCTAGATCACCATGGTAACTCCAACAGTAAACACCACGTGCCAAATCGCAAACTCCGTCGCCGCCGTCTTTACGGGCGGGCGGCGGCCTCCCACGGCGGGCGACCGGCCTCCCACGGCGGGCGGCGGCCTCCCACGGCGGGCGGCGGCCTCCCACGGCCGGCGGCCGCCCTCCCACGGCCGGCGGCCGCCCTCCCACGGCCGGCGGCCGCCCTCCCACGGCCGGCGGCCGCCCTCCCACGGCCGGCGGCCGCCCTCCCACGGCCGGCGGCCGGCGGCCTCGGCCGGTCGCCCGGGGATGGCCGCCCCCATGCGGCCGGCCGCCCCCTTTATGGTCGGCGACCTCGGTCAGCCGCCTCCTCGCGGCCAGCGGCCGCGGCCGGCCGTCCGTGGCTGGTCGCCCCCTTTCGGCCGGCGATCGCGGCCGGCCATGTCACAACCCGCATTTTTCTCACTATTTATTAAATCAGAGTAAGAGAAAATCTACGCGCTGTGATGCCACGTCGAGCAGGGGATAACTGCCGACGTTCAGGCGACACTCCAAATCCTTTCAAATCATGACTTTATTGATTATAAAAAAAAAACTTGATTTATTTATGGGCCGTATCCCTCGGCTCAGTGGACCAAAGAGTCCACGGTTTCAAAACAGATTTTTATACGTAGCGGAAAATACTTCATTTATGCCAACATCCTAAATGAGCGCATAAGTGATCCCGAAGGACCCTTACGCTGAACCAAAACTCTAGTTTAATTTATACATATATAGGAAAATCATTTGTTATACGCAAACAAGAAAGTACGTTAAGTGAGTTCTTTTTTTTTTTAAAATCATGCTGATCATGCTTTATATACATAATATAGTTTTTACTTTTATAGTTTTTAAAGTAACTAGCAACCTAGCATAAAACTTCCCAGAGCAAGTAACTAAGTCCCCAAAAACAGGGTAGCAGTAAAAGTAAACATATCTAGTGCAAAGGTAAAAACTACCAGGGGCGTCACATACGACACTAACCCACTGGCAAGTACACATGTCTGTAAGAAAACAGTAAAACTACCTCACTAAGACTCAAGAGAGTCTCAACAGCCAACAGAAAGGAAACCTCCAACAGCACCACAGCAAGCCACCTACTGGCTACTGTCCTGAACCTGAGGCATTCAGAAAAGTAGAACACCTCAGAGCAAGGAAAAAGGAATGCAAGTGCTAAAAAGGAAAGTAAGGTAGAAACAGGTAAAGTGAAGTAAAGGGAGTACAACTAGAGTAAAACAACAATGCCCTAGGAAGGGCGAAAAGCAAACCTGCACCAAGTGCGGGTAAACAGCAACTACTCTGCCTAAAAACCTGCAGAGTCAACATGGCCATGATGCCAAAATGCTGCAACACCTACGGAAGAAACGCCTAACACCCTAAACTGTGAGAGGCGGCAGTAGCAAAAACAAGAAACTGGGAATCAGGTTGGAGGCGTTCCAAATCGCCCAACCACTAATTCCAAGTCAACAAATTGCTCAAGGGTTGACACGTGAAGGCACAAAAGACCCATCACTCACTTGCCCAGAAAACTACTCGGGTCAAGGTAAAGAGTGTGGTCAAGGCTACATCACGCCACACAACCCATAAAAGAGCCATCCACCACCACTACTGACCACAACCCACGATTCGGCCTTCGAAAAGTAGCAGCCGACAAGGGACTCTCGATACACGAGCAAAACACTCGGGGAGATATCAACGCTAAGGGATTAGTCGTTGCGATTACGCAACGCCGCTGCGAGTGAGTACACTCACTCGATCCTAAGCCTAGCGTACGAGCACCGACATTGGGTCGCACGATTACTAGACGCACGTCCATAGACCGTGCGTGCACAATTCACACCTAAACGCCTCAAATAAGGCAAATAGGAAAATCCCAACACCCTAAACATACACCTAGACCTAAACATAAACCCAACTCTAGGCTAACCCACACCTACGCTAAACATCTACCGCGACGCCGTCCTGGAACGGGAATCTACTAGCGGGAGGGTAAAAGCCTAAATTTTTAACGCGGTTTCCAATGGGGATAAGGGTTAGGAACGTTCAAATTCGTGGCGTAAAAGCATGAAATTAGAGTAATTAGCAAGAAAATTGAGAGACAAATAGGCCAAACGGCGAAAAGGGGAAAAACACTTGCCTCGCTAAATCACCAAAAATTTCGCCAGCACAACGGCGCTATGGCGGACGCCCAAAAACTCCGAAAGTTCCCAAAATTCACCAAAACCACCAAGGCAACCTAAGATAGCAACTAATCATGAAAGGAGAACAAGAATATCCAAAAAAAATCAAAAAAACCAAATGGAGATTCAACGAAATCATGGAGGAAAGGGCAAATAGGTTACCTCGGCTCGAAGCTCTCGGCGAGGGGAACGCGGATCCGGGCTCGGATCGGAAAGGGGAGGTCGGGGCTGCCGGCGGCGGGCGGCGGAAGGGGGGTCGGCTAGGGTGTTCGCCGCTCGGCTCGGGGTGCGCACGGGAGGAAGAAGCTGCGGCTTTATTTTTTTTTTGTAATAAGGGGGGGGCCGGCTGCTTAGGTTTAAAGGGAGGGGAGTTTAGGTTAACAAATAACTTAATAAAATTTAATACCTAATTAATTAAATAAAATCATATCCTAAATAACTATAAAACTAAACTACTAATTTAACTCTAACTCAAATCTCACATTATAACCCAATTATAACCTATATAACTTAATCAAATACAAATTACTAACATTCCTATAAAAACCAAAACACGCACAAATACGCACGAAATCGCACCCCTCCGCGCACACGTTTTCATCCACGCATGCAAGCACAAGCGCGCACGCACACGCACGCACAAAACATACCGGCACGCATAAAACACACCGGCACGCATAAAACACGCGCCACGCGACACATGCGTAAATAACTACATACGTTCACAAAAAAATGACAACTCGCTAACTGGCGACCGCCAAAACGACGCGAAAACGCGACGTCCTCGGATTTCGACCCAAAATCGCACCGTAGCTAAAAACCCGGGCTACGAGAACAACGGCGAAGTCAAAAACGACTTCCGACGAACAAAACTCGAGCTAACCTCGCCCGAAGCCCAACACGAGAATTCCCTGAAAGGCTCAACCGGGTCTCCAAAACAGACACCGGCTAGCTGGGGAAACCCGCAAACAGGCTAAACCTCTAAGAACACCTAACGAGGTATTCTAACAACGGCTCGAGACGGAAAACGTCAACGTAACGCCGAACAAGGATTTAAAATAAATCATCGAAAATTCGGGGGCGTTACAGTCACTCCCCCTAACAAAAAGTTTCGACCCGAAACTTTGCGAAAACTACTCCTACAACAGAAGGAAAGAAACCAACTACTAGAGAGGAAACGTACCCGAAAACTCAGGGGAACAAATGAGGGTGAGCCTCCCTCATAGCCGACTCTAGCTCCCAAGTCGCGCTCTCCAAATCCTGATTCTTCCAAAGAACCTTCACCATAGGAATAGACTTCGTCCGCAACACTCGAGCTTGAGCTTCCAAAATGCGGACCGGCACCTCGACATACGAGAGATTTGGCTCCAACTGGGGCACAGCGTCCAAGACTTGCCCACTGCTCCGCACACACTTCCGCAATTGGCTCACATGAAAGACATTATGAACCCCCGGGAAGCTAGCTGGCAGATCCAGCCTATAAGCAGCCACACCAATACGCTCCAAAATCCTGAACGGGCCCACAAATCTCGGATCCAACTTCCGATTCCTGCCAAACCTCTTCACTCCTACCATCGGAGACACCTTCAAGAAGACCAAATCATCCACTGAAAACTCCAAATCGGACCTACGCCGATTGGCGTTCTTCTCATACCTCTCCTGAGCAACTCGAAGCTTCTCCCGAATGAGCTTCACGGAAACCTCCATCTCTTCGAGTGCATCAGGACCCAAAACAGGCCTCTCACCGGCCTCGGCCCAAAACAAAGGGGTTCTGCAGCGCCTCCCATACAACGCCTCGAAGGGAGCCATCTGTAGACTCTCTTGGTAGCTGTTGTTGTAGGCAAATTCCATGAGCCGTAAACGCTCGTCCCACGCACCTCCATGATCAAGAATATAGCACCGGATCATGTCCTCCACAATCTGATTCACACGCTCGGTCTGCCCGTTGGTCTGCGGATGGTAAGCTGTGGAATACCTCAAATCAGTGCCCAAACCCTCCTGCAAACTCCTCCAGAAACGAGATGTAAACCGAGAGTCTCGATCTGAAACGATGCTAACTGGAACGCCGTGCAATCTGACGACCTCATCCAAGTACAACTCAGCAATCTTTTTCATCGAGTAATCGATCTTATAAGGTACGAAGTGCGCACACTTCGTCAATCGGTCCACGATCACCCAAACAGAATCAAACCCCCTCGGAGATCTCGGTAAGCCTGTAATGAAATCCATCGAGATGCTTTCCCACTTCCAAGTCGGGATCTCCAAAGGTGCCAACTTGCCACCAGGCCTCCCATGGTCGGCCTTCACCCGCCTGCAAGTGTAACACTCCGAGACAAAACGAGCTATATCACCCTTCATCCCATACCACCAGGCGATCTGCTTCAGATCATGGTACATCTTCGTAGATCCCGGGTGGTAGGAAACACTGGATCCGTGAGCCTCTTTGCAAATCAATACTCTGATGCCTTCCACTGCGGGGATGCAAAACCTGCCGCGGTACTTCAGAGTACCCGCCTCGTCGATGGAGAAATCTGGCAACTCTCCCCTCTCAGCTCTGAGGTACAAGTGCAACAAATCCGGATCCTCTTTCTGGTGCAATCTGGTGAGAGAAATCCATGATGGCTCTGCCACTACCAAACTGCTCTGCAACTCACAGCGTCCTGCGGTGATATCCATCAATAGAAACTCCTCCACTAAACGATCCGCGGTGAGATTGAAGACTTTCCCCGTCTTCCGGCTCAAGGCGTCGGCCACCACATTGGCCTTGCCCGGATGGTACTGAATCTCAACATCATAATCAGCAACATACTCAAGCCACCGCCGCTGGCGCAAATTCAGCTCCTTCTGAGTGAACACGTACTTCAGGCTCTTATGATCGGTAAAGATCCTGCACCGGGCCCCATAAAGTAAGTGTCTCCACAGCTTCAAGGCAAAAATCACCGCTGCGAACTCGAGGTCGTGCGTAGGATAGTTCCGCTCATGAATCTTCAACTGACGAGACCCATAAGCGATCACCTTCCCCTCCTGCATCAACACGCCACCGAGTCCAACGTGCGAGGCATCCACATAAACGTCATAGTCCTGTCCCTCCGCCGGTAAGGTCAACACAGGGGCAGAACATAACCGGCTCTTCAGCTCCAGAAAGGCCTCCTCGCACTTATCACTCCAAACGAACGCCGCATGCTTCTGCGTCAGCTTTGTCAAGGGCGCTGCCAAGGTAGAAAAGCCCTCGACGAATCTCCTATAATAGCCGGCCAACCCCAAGAAGCTCCTGATCTCCTTGGGTGTGCTCGGCCTATTCCAATCCATCACTGCTGAGATCTTCTCCGGGTCCACTGAAATACCATCTTTGTTCACCACATGACCCAGGAAGGAAACCTGAGGCAACCAGAACTCGCATTTGCTCAGCTTGGCATACAGCTGATGATCCCTCAAGGCGGATAACACCAACCGCAAATGCTGATCATGCTCCGCCGCATTTCGAGAATAAATCAGAACGTCGTCAATGAACACGACGACAAACTTGTCCAGAAAGTCCTTGAACACCCGGTTCATCATGTCCATAAATGCTGAAGGCGCATTGGTCAGCCCAAAAGACATGACCAGGAACTCGAAATGACCATGCCTCGATCGGAAAGCCGTCCGTAAAACATCCGACTCTCGGATCCTAAGCTGATGGTAACCCGAACGGAGGTCTATCTTCGAAAATACTGAACTGCCACGCAACTGATCAAATAAATCGTCGATTCTGGGCAGTGGATACCTGTTCTTGATGGTGACTTTGTTCAACTCTCTATAGTCGATACAAAGGCGCATCGAACCATCCTTCTTCTTCACAAAGAGAACCGGAGCACCCCAGGGCGACGAGCTTTGCCTTATGAAGCCCTTCTCCAACAACTCATCAAGCTGAGTACGAAGCTCCTCCAGCTCTCGCGGGGCCATCCGATACGGCGCCTTGGCAATCGGACGCGTACCAGGCTCCAAATCAATCACGAACTCCACATCCCTGTCTGGAGGAAGACCGGGAAGATCGCTAGGAAACACGTCAGGAAACTCTCGCGCAACCGGAATCTCATCCAAAAGCGGCACACTGCTAACAGTCCCCAACACTGAGACTAAACAAGCAAAACAGCTAGCAGGAAAAACCCTCTGAGCACATACCGCAGAAATCGCCGGAGAGTCCCGACGCGAATCACCGAAAACACTCCCAGGCTGACCGCTGTCCTTCCTGAAGTCCAAGCGCTTTCCCCTGCACTGGATCACTGCATCATATCGGGACAACCAGTCCATACCCAGGATGACATCGAAATCCTCTAAGTCTATAACCTTCAGATCAGCCTTGGCCAGAAAATCCCCCAACCAAATAGGGCAGTCCAGAATGCCCTGATCTGATATCACGGATTCACCCGAGGGGAACTTGACGCTAAAGGCACCACCAACACGATCAAGAACCCACTGGCACCGCTCGACAAAGGCCCTAGCCACAAAGGAGTGGGTAGCACCTGAGTCAAACAGAACGCGGGCCCAGCGGTTCCTTACCTTAAATTTCCCTATACACAACCAAAATATTAAACGCACAAGCAATTACCAAAACAATAGCAACACTAAAACTGCTACAAAAGAGGAAGTCAAGCGAGGGGGGGGGGGTTACCTGAAATGACCTGCGTCGAAGTCTCAGCCTCCGCTGAAGATACCACATTCAGCTTCCCTTTACCCTTGTCCACCGGCTGAGGCGGAAGTAGAGCCTGAAGCGGAACGGCATGCAGAGCGGACTAAACCTGAGGGCACTTCGATTTAATATGGCCCTTCTGGCCACACTGGTAGCAAACACGATCCCTGGACCAGCACTGAGCAGCCTCGTGACCGGGTCGCTTGCAGACAGGACAAGGAACATCCCTCCTCGGAGCACTCTGGATAGCATGCACATGCTCCTTCTTCTGGACCCTTGCCCTCTTGAAGCACCTCTCAGCTGGGTGGCCCGGATGGCCACAGAAACTGCACACTACCTTGCTCTTCTTCTCAGAAGCAGCACCAAGAACCTGGGGACCCTTTTCCTCAACTGACCTCCTCTTCTCGTTTCTCGCCTGCTGTCCACGCTGCTTCGCGTTCTCGATAGCCTCTACCTTCAAAGCGGCCTCAACTGCCCCTGCATAAGTCACCGCTCCGTGGGCGACCGCTAGCTGCTGAACGTCGCTCCTCAGGCCACCAAGAAACCGCTTCACCCTGTCCTCCTCGGAGCTCACCAAGCTAGGACCAAAGCGACTGAGTTTGCTAAACTCAATCTCGTAATCGCTGACGGAGAGCTGCCTCTGCTTCAGATGAATAAAGTCATTCATCAGCCTGTCTCGCTCTACTGACGGTAGAAACTTCCTCATCAGGATCTCTTTGAAGGATGCCCAAGTACATCCTCCCACCATGCCTTCCTTCTCTCGCATCCACCAGCTCTTCGCTAGCCCCTTCAGCTGATAGGCGGCTAACATCACCTTCTGGTCCTCAGTCACCCCAGAGTAATGAAACATCTCCTCCATGGTGATCATCCAGTCATCCAGTACCATAAAGTCCGCCTTACCATCGTAGGTAGGAGGTCGCAGCCGCTGAAACTGGGAGATGAACGCCATCCCGGGGGGCACCACCACTGGAGGCATGAGAGGAGCAGGAGGGGCAGGAGGGGCTAGAACAGCTGTACCCTCGGCGGGGTCCTGAACTCCCGGAGTCTGACCCGCCGCTCCGGATAAAAAGGACTGCATCTGGGCCTGCAACTCCACCACCTGCCTTGATAAGGCCTCGTTACTCTGCCTCAGGCTTTCCACCAACGCATCACTTTGAGCACCGGAGGACTCACCCTCAGACTGGGGAGTCGACCTCGTCACTCTACGCTTCGGCGGCATACTATAAGGAAAATTAAAACATAACAAACGATTAGAACTTAGCTAAACTCCTAGGATTAGACAAAAGGTACAGACAATACATACATAAATATGATCTTCTGCTGCTATACTTGCTCTGAGATTTTATTTTATTTAATACAAAAGGAATGATATGCTTAGCCTAAGATGGTTCACCACCATCACTGACACTTGTGCCTAGATCGGTAATGCATGAATTTATATTGTTTTTGACTCAAAAATTATGTATGTACACATGTCATCCTGCACGTCTTTAGCTTGGCGCGTTGTGCTTATGCGATGTTATGCTATGCATGGTTATGCTATGCATTCTAAAAAGGCCCTAGTGCATGCCATGGCGGAGTACACATGAAAATGTTATGCATCCCATAATACATAACATTCTCATGCAACTAAAAAAGAAAACGTGCTAGTCGCATCCATGCGGTGAGGTTATGCACCCCATAATACATAACCCTCGCATGTTGCCCCTATGGTGGATCCATATACAACCACATATTATGTATCGTAAAATACATAATATGCCCCGTATACTTCATGTTATGCTTATGCGTGTAGTGCAGTGTTCGTGCTTCAGCCAAAACGTGCCGATGACATGTCGGTGTGTGTATGATATGACTCTAAACATCTAACACAAACAAAGGAAGGTTGCCCGACCAATTGTCAAGCAACCTCCCTCTGATATCAACTGTCACAACCCGCATTTTTCTCACTATTTATTAAATCAGAGTAAGAGAAAATCTACGCGCTGTGATGCCACGTCGAGCAGGGGATAACTGCCGACGTTCAGGCGACACTCCAAATCCTTTCAAATCATGACTTTATTGATTATAAAAAAAAAACTTGATTTATTTATGGGCCGTATCCCTCGGCTCAGTGGACCAAAGAGTCCACGGTTTCAAAACAGATTTTTATACGTAGCGGAAAATACTTCATTTATGCCAACATCCTAAATGAGCGCATAAGTGATCCCGAAGGACCCTTACGCTGAACCAAAACTCTAGTTTAATTTATACATATATAGGAAAATCATTTGTTATACGCAAACAAGAAAGTACGTTAAGTGAGTTCTTTTTTTTTTAAAAATCATGCTGATCATGCTTTATATACATAATATAGTTTTTACTTTTATAGTTTTTAAAGTAACTAGCAACCTAGCATAAAACTTCCCAGAGCAAGTAACTAAGTCCCCAAAAACAGGGTAGCAGTAAAAGTAAACATATCTAGTGCAAAGGTAAAAACTACCAGGGGCGTCACATACGACACTAACCCACTGGCAAGTACACATGTCTGTAAGAAAACAGTAAAACTACCTCACTAAGACTCAAGAGAGTCTCAACAGCCAACAGAAAGGAAACCTCCAACAGCACCACAGCAAGCCACCTACTGGCTACTGTCCTGAACCTGAGGCATTCAGAAAAGTAGAACACCTCAGAGCAAGGAAAAAGGAATGCAAGTGCTAAAAAGGAAAGTAAGGTAGAAACAGGTAAAGTGAAGTAAAGGGAGTACAACTAGAGTAAAACAACAATGCCCTAGGAAGGGCGAAAAGCAAACCTGCACCAAGTGCGGGTAAACAGCAACTACTCTGCCTAAAAACCTGCAGAGTCAACATGGCCATGATGCCAAAATGCTGCAACACCTACGGAAGAAACGCCTAACACCCTAAACTGTGAGAGGCGACAGTAGCAAAAACAAGAAACTGGGAATCAGGTTGGAGGCGTTCCAAATCGCCCAACCACTAATTCCAAGTCAACAAATTGCTCAAGGGTTGACACGTGAAGGCACAAAAGACCCATCACTCACTTGCCCAGAAAACTACTCGGGTCAAGGTAAAGAGTGTGGTCAAGGCTACATCACGCCACACAACCCATAAAAGAGCCATCCACCACCACTACTGACCACAACCCACGATTCGGCCTTCGAAAAGTAACAGCCGACAAGGGACTCTCGATACACGAGCAAAACACTCGGGGAGATATCAACGCTAAGGGATTAGTCGTTGCGATTACGCAACGCCGCTGCGAGTGAGTACACTCACTCGATCCTAAGCCTAGCGTACGAGCACCGACATTGGGTCGCACGATTACTAGACGCACGTCCATAGACCGTGCGTGCACAATTCACACCTAAACGCCTCAAATAAGGCAAATAGGAAAATCCCAACACCCTAAACATACACCTAGACCTAAACATAAACCCAACTCTAGGCTAACCCACACCTACGCTAAACATCTACCGCGACGCCGTCCTGGAACGGGAATCTACTAGCGGGAGGGTAAAAGCCTAAATTTTTAACGCGGTTTCCAATGGGGATAAGGGTTAGGAACGTTCAAATTCGTGGCGTAAAAGCATGAAATTAGAGTAATTAGCAAGAAAATTGAGAGACAAATAGGCCAAACGGCGAAAAGGGGAAAAACACTTGCCTCGCTAAATCACCAAAAATTTCGCCAGCACAACGGCGCTATGGCGGACGCCCAAAAACTCCGAAAGTTCCCAAAATTCACCAAAACCACCAAGGCAACCTAAGATAGCAACTAATCATGAAAGGAGAACAAGAATATCCAAAAAAAATCAAAAAAACCAAATGGAGATTCAACGAAATCATGGAGGAAAGGGCAAATAGGTTACCTCGGCTCGAAGCTCTCGGCGAGGGGAACGCGGATCCGGGCTCGGATCGGAAAGGGGAGGTCGGGGCTGCCGGCGGCGGGCGGCGGAAGGGGGGTCGGCTAGGGTGTTCGCCGCTCGGCTCGGGGTGCGCACGGGAGGAAGAAGCTGCGGCTTTATTTTTTTTTGTAATAAGGGGGGGGCCGGCTGCTTAGGTTTAAAGGGAGGGGAGTTTAGGTTAACAAATAACTTAATAAAATTTAATACCTAATTAATTAAATAAAATCATATCCTAAATAACTATAAAACTAAACTACTAATTTAACTCTAACTCAAATCTCACATTATAACCCAATTATAACCTATATAACTTAATCAAATACAAATTACTAACATTCCTATAAAAACCAAAACACGCACAAATACGCACGAAATCGCACCCCTCCGCGCACACGTTTTCATCCACGCATGCAAGCACAAGCGCGCACGCACACGCACGCACAAAACATACCGGCACGCATAAAACACACCGGCACGCATAAAACACGCGCCACGCGACACATGCGTAAATAACTACATACGTTCACAAAAAAATGACAACTCGCTAACTGGCGACCGCCAAAACGACGCGAAAACGCGACGTCCTCGGATTTCGACCCAAAATCGCACCGTAGCTAAAAACCCGGGCTACGAGAACAACGGCGAAGTCAAAAACGACTTCCGACGAACAAAACTCGAGCTAACCTCGCCCGAAGCCCAACACGAGAATTCCCTGAAAGGCTCAACCGGGTCTCCAAAACAGACACCGGCTAGCTGGGGAAACCCGCAAACAGGCTAAACCTCTAAGAACACCTAACGAGGTATTCTAACAACGGCTCGAGACGGAAAACGTCAACGTAACGCCGAACAAGGATTTAAAATAAATCATCGAAAATTCGGGGGCGTTACAGGCCAACCATGGTCGGCCGCCTCCTCGTGGTCGCGGCCGGCCGTCCGTGGCCAGTCGCCCCCTTGCGGCCGCGGCCGGCCAACCGTGGTCGGCCACCTCCTCGCGGCTAGCGGCCACGGCCGGCCGACCCCCTCCGGTCGGGCGGCCTTGGCCGGCCGCCCAGGACCGGCCCCTCCTCGCGGCCGGCCGCCCCCTCCCTCGGGCGACCACAGGCCGGCGCACCTCCTCCGACCACCATTGTGGGCCGGCCTTCTCTCCACCGTCCGATCATGGCGGGCCATCACGGCCCTCCAATCGTCACAAGTGATCACGACCCTCCGATCTGCGATTAACCACCGTAACCACCCTAACCACCTCGGAAACCCTATATAAGCACCCCTGATAGTTCATTTCAGGAGATCCCTCATTCATTCTCTCCTTCGCTCTCTTTCTCTTCATTTCTGCTTCTCCCCAGAGCTTCTCTCTCTACTCTCCTCCTCCGTTCCCCTTTCACTCACTAACTTGGCAGGTTCTTCTCTAAGCGCCGCCCAAAGAAGAAAGGGAACAAAGTGTCAGTGAAGGCAACCCTCCACGGCCTGAGGGATAAAGCGCAGGCATCCTGCGGCGTGCAAGCCAGAAGAGCAAGCACACAAGAAAGACGCACGTTAATGTGCACAAACTCCGGAGCGGTGGCCTGTCAATCGAGGACAGCTCTCTCAACCCCCTAGTATTTGTAACGAGGCACGGCTTGTCGCCCTCACATTCTCTTTACAAGAGCACTGTAACAGTGGCAAATAGTGGATCTTGACTGGCACAGACTCGGCCACGTGGTTTTTCCCCCTTTCCGGGATTTTCCACGCTAAAGTTGTGTGTGTACAATTTCTCTGTTTCTACTTTGACTGTGTGCGTACTCGATCGCCCGGGGCTAAGACGGACCGATCCGGAACCGGTCTACCGAGGGCATCGAGCGAACCGCAACAACTTCCACTTATTTTAATTTGGATTGTCTTGTTTTTTAGTTGGTCATGAGACACTAGGTGTGTTTGTACCTATGTTGTGATTGTATTTTTGACTTTGTTATGATGTTGTTGAGTTTTTCTATTAATTCTTATGCATGCATACAATTACTTTATTTAACGTCCAATATATTCTGACAAATGTGACGGACACGATTGTGAGTGTTTCATGTTCGGTTGAACACTACACACACCACCCTTTTTCCGACGTCGAGTTTACGACGAACATAGGAGGAGATTGTTATGATATTTAATATATGTCTGTGCGTGTCGAGACCAACTCGGAACGATCCTTTGGGTTTCGTGTCACTTTAGGGCAATGCTCTACGCTAGAGATACTATATAAGGCCATTCTACATTTGATGAGCCATATTGGACTATCTTGAGCGGAGCCTCAACTGTAACTACAACCGCTCGGCGGTAGGTGTCAGAGGAGAGTTTCTTGCTGCGCTTGAACCCGTAAACCTGCACACTTTACAATATGAGAATTGATATTATCAAACTAAGGAAATATGAACCGTCGGCTCCAACAGACACTTTCTACTATAAAGAGTCTCGAAGGGTGTCATTTGTATACTCGTATGGTACCTGTTGTTGTAAGCGAACTCGATCTTAAAGAGATGATCCTCTCACCTCTTTCTGAAATCCAAGTTGCACATACATAACATATCCTCTATTATCTTATTGATACTTTTGGTCTGCCCATCAGTTTGAGGATAGAAAGTCGTACTAAACTTCAACTTGGTTCTCAATAGTTGGTGGATTATCTTCCAATCATTTGAACTAAAACGCTCATCACGGTCACTTACGATGCTACGGGGCACACCGTGCAATCGTACTATGTTATCCAAATAGAGCTTTGCAAGCTTTTTCACTAAATCATTTTTCTGGTTCGGAATGAAGTGCGACACCTTTATCAAACGGACTACGATTACCCGGACGACATCGTTCCCATGTTGCGATCTCAGCAATTCATGCATGAAATCCATCGATATGTCGTCGAACTTCCATTCTAGAATTGACAAAGACTTTAGAAATCCACCTGACTTCTGACATTCAGCCTTCACTAGCGTGCAAGTATGACACTTTGTCACGTAGTGAGCTATGTCCTTCTTCAAACCCGGCCAGCAGAACAGTATGTTCATGTCTTTATAATTTTTTGTGCTTCCCGAGTGGATTGAGTACATGATAAAATTATTATCGTACATTCAACTCCTCCCGTAAAGTGGCAAACTTTGGAACGCGCAAACGGTCATCTCTCCGCAAAAGACCGTCTTCATAAGAAAACTCTGCATTAGACTCAGCCACGGTCTCCACTACACAGCGCGTCATCCTTTCATCAAACTCCAACGCTTGTCAAATCTTGTTCGCAAAGTCACACTGCACCTTCGTCCATTTCAAGCATGCATTCACCGTTGTACTCCGGCGGACCGCAACAACAATTATTTTTCATTGCTATTACCCTAATCAATTAATTATTGAATTTTACAAGTATTTTGAGATTTAAAATTCAAAAGAAAATAGGTGGGTCTCACCTTTGACCCAATATGAATTACTTGTCCCCATTCGGTGCCCCCTGAACTCTCATCCCACCATGGTCTCTTGGCGGACCCACCATGATCCAATTGAGCCATTAGTCAAAAAGACCATTAGCCAAATAACACTTGGCAAGCACCTGCCACCTGCGGAGGAATGATTATTCCTCCACTCAAGACCACTGGTGACACCGGAAAAAGTCTTGGTGACGGCAATGGAGGCGGGCGAGGCGACGCTCCCACAATGAAATAGATATTTTCAATTGGTCCCAACAGAGAGGCGGATCCACATTCGCATAAGTGCGGTCGTGTCGCCGCCTCCTCACACGCCCAAGCTCCTGCGTGATGACCAGCGAGGCGGACGGGTCCGCGCCGAGACGGTAACCACCAGCAAGCACAGCGAGCGGACACTACCTGCAGTGATCCTATCAGAGGAAGATATCCTAAATCAGAATCCGCTATGGGGTGTCCTAAACCGAAATCAAAAGGGGATGGTGTGGTACATACAGATTTGGGATTCTTCACGTGTATGATATTCTTTATTTATTACTATTTATTTCCTCTTAATTATGGCTCAGTTATTGCTGAGTTTAGAACGTGATATTCTATTTTTTGTAGTTATTAAAGAGCGTGATGAGGGGCGTGGGGTTTCATATGATAGCCGTGGGGATTTGTGATAAATATTGGGGGGTTTATACTGGCAACCTGATTTTTGCTATTGGCAGGCTCATTAAAATTTAAAAACACATTAAAACAAGTCTCTAATAGCGGCCCTAAAACTTTCTCCCCTATTTCTCATTTCTTCCGAATTCCGCTGCTCTGCGAAACCTGCTTGTGAAACCAGCGCCTCTCCTGCTTCCGCCTGCCGCCGGCTCTGTCGAGGAAGGACATCATCGGGGCTGATTTTGCAGTTTGCTTGAGGCGGGAACATTTGATTTTCGGGAGCCTAGGACTCTAGCCGCTTCAAATTTGTAGGGTTTGTGGGCAGGATTGATTGTCTCTTCTCACTTCATCCATCGAGATTCCCTCGTTTTGAGCTGACCGGCAGTGGATTGGACCATGTACGCGCTTGAAATGCTTGTTGTGGATCCGGCGAAGGCTGCGGCCGCCTCTGCTTGCCGATCCGAAGCCAGTGGTGATTGCTCTGATAATGATTCCATCTCGTCACGCTCTTGCTACTCCAAATCTTCCCAGGAAGCCTCCTCTGTTACAGAAATGGAGAAATATGCTGGTTCTTCTAACAGCGCTCCGGGTGTTTGGGGAAATGCCCCAGTGAAAACTTCTTCTCCTCCTCCCAAAACTACTGGGAATACTCAAGTCCTTCCATGTCATATTGCTTAACCATAACTCGGAAATCGAATAAATGGATCACCTCACAGTTTTCTGTTGATTTTTATGTCAAATCCCTTCACATACTGGTCTTGGTTATAGGCATTATGCCGAACTGTCTGCATGTTTGTTGTTAGTCATCTAATTAAACGCTATAATTTAGTAGAATATGTGCCAATATTGTTGAGGCTCCGCTCAAGATAGTCCACTAAGGCTCATCAAATGTGGAATGGCCTTATATAGTATCTCCAGCGTAGAGCCGTTATACTCTAGTGACACGTAACTCATTGGATTGTTCCGAGTCGGTCTCGACACGCGCGGACATATATTAAAATACACTAACAAATATCACTGTCACCACATTAAGGCTCCATTTGGTTCGGCGGTGGCGGGTCGATCCGGCGGGTGGAAGCGGAGTGTTCGAACCGGAGGGGGGAGGTGGCTGCTCCAAACGGAGCTTTTTGGGGCTTTTCTCAAGGCGGGTGGGTGGAAATGGAGCAAACGCCGCCGGAGGTTCATTTGTTTACCCTCCTTCCGGCGGCGTTTGCCCAAAACGAAGTAGCGAAACGCCCAAACAAATAAAGCCTAAGGCTCCGTTTGGGGGGACTTATTTTCACCGATCAAGCGGTTACAACCGCAAGAACCGGACCACATTAAGACTCCGTTTGGGCGGGCCTCGAGAAGGAGATGACGAGAAGTTGTGGGTGACATTTTCGGGGATTGAGCGATGGCGAGAAGCCGCCGGAAAGCGTTCATCAAGAGCGCGTGAAAGGAGTTCGTCAAGATCGCAAAGGAGAAAGGGGAAGCGCACTTTTACGGGAGGGGGGGGGGGGACATTGCTTTCATCAGCGAGGTCACAAGAGCTGTAACATGTGCCCTTAAACACACGGCAGAGCTGATAAGTCGCCTATACTTGAACGGAATGCAGAGGCGCGTTAGATGTCGTTGGGGATGAAAAGATGTACAACATAGGATGATCAAGTGATCGGGTACGCACTACGCTGCATTGCTTTTCTCAAGTGATCATGAAAGTAGTAACATCTCCACTAGCAAGATGGACACACTCCTCTCACTTCCGCAATTTTCGAAACGCTAAAGACCCAAACAGATCAAAAACAGTTCTGACGGCTGGAATAGAGCTAGCTTTTCCAGTCGCCAGAGCTGTCCCAAACAGAACCTTAATTTACCTTTTGGTCGGCGATATCAGTACTCCGATAATGCATATTATTTGATGGTGATAGCTCGTTAGAATGATTTCACTATCAGTTTTTTTTATTCCACATCTGAATGACCCTTTAAGATTCGTCCGTTTAGGGGAAATTGGGCATTGAAATTAGAAGTCAATGTTTATTTTCATTGAAATTGATTTCCCCCTCCAACTTTGAAATCATCCATAAGAAAATATATTCCAATACTATTCCCCAATGAATAAATGTCGATTGTTCTCAAATTGTCAACCCCAATCATGCGAACAACCTTGCAATTGAATTGTTCATCTTTGAAGGGGCTCCTCCTAGATTTTTCCAATTCAAGCCGGTGGGACTTCAGCCGAAAATTTTATTACATAATCTTAGAGAAAATTTTAAAATGTATATATAGTTGCATACATGTTTATCACCGTAACTTGTGTTAGAAGTGAAGCAATATATGACTCCAGTTAATAACTTAATATAACACAAATTAAGTTTTATTAAACCACTATCGTGTCAATTACGACGCTTAAATAAATCAAACATATTGTGATACTAAATTACTAATGTTGATGTAAGTCCTAATACAGTTCGCTTTTGTTCGATTCTGTTTGATTTGACATTCAGAATCGTGAACTGAATCGAACCATGCAGAATTTCAGAAATTGGAACCGTGATCGAATTGCCACCAACAAAAATCGAACCTAACCGTATTGTTTGGTTTGGTTCGATTAAGTTATGCAGTTCGGTTGTTTCCAACTTACACCCATAATCTTCAAGCATCGAAGGAGAATCCCAAGTAATCTTTTAAGGAACTCTCTCGCGTGTAAAATGCAATCTGTCATCAAATGGTGATTCATTACCATTTTATAACTTATGAGAGGTGGGGGCGTCTTGGCAATTGCGTCTTTAGGGTGTGCGGCTATCCGCACCCCCATAATGGAGGATTTTAATATTCACACCCCTATGATAAAGGATTTATATCCGCACCACATGATAAAGTATTTTACCATTCACAACTCATGATGGAGATTTTACTATTTGCATCTCCATGATGAAGGATTTTACTATCCGCATCTCCATGAAAGAGGATTTTACTATCTACACCTCCATGATGGAAGATTTTACTATTCACACCATAATGATGAGAAATTTTATTATTCACACCTCTATGATGGAGGATTTTATATCTACACCCCAATGATGGTGGATTTTACTATTCACATCACAATGATGAGAGATTTTACTATTCTCGCCCCCATGATGAGATATTTTATTGTTTGAACTCCCATGATGAGAAATTTTACTATTCACCCATCTTGTGGGATTTTAATATTCGTATCTCTACGGTGGTGGATTTTACTATTCACACCACCATGAGGGGAATGCGACGACAATAGTAGGAAGGCGACAACAATGATCGAGAATGAGACCGGTTGTCGTGAGCGAGTGCGGCAGCTGGCGGCAAGCACAACGACAAGCGCGACATGCAATAAGTGCGGCGGAAAACAAGCACGATAGCGAGCACGATGGGCAGCAAGCGCGGTGACGGACGTGACGAGAGGTGAGTGTGTCTAGAGGCATGCCAGAGCATGCGGGCCGGGGGGAGATCCTGCATATGAGGGGGAACCCCACGCGTTGGTGCGTGCGGCGGGCCGCTCCCACATGTTGGTGGGCACGGAGAGCTGCTCCATGCGATGGTGGGTGCAGAGGGCTTCTCCACGCGGCGAGGGAGTACCCAGACACTGATACACTCGGGGGGGGGGGGGGCCTCCCGCGATCTGGCGCACACGGGAGCCCCCTGAAAAAATTTGATAGTTGCGGAAAACCAACAAGCAGGCGCAGAAACACTCAACCCTCTTGAGTCAAATAAACCACATGCATAAAGCAGAGCAAGAATCTTGTAATATCAAAAATCTCCTTTACAAATCAATGCATACTTGGCGAGACATGCTTCGTCGATGTACTCGAGGCCAACAAGAAAGAAAGCAAGATGAAACAAGCCGCGCGGACTAAGAGAGTAGTCGCCGACTTTGCTGCTAGCCGCTATGGAATCCGCTCAAACCGACAGGTCACCAGACCGCAATTTGCCGCGCGGACTGCCCGTTATTCCAAGGCTGAACTCTGATCGCCGATCTGCTGCTGCCGAACTAAACAAGCCGCCAGAGCGGACAACTTATTGAACTAGGAAAGTTATAGAAGAGAAATCGCCTGGTCGCAAGCGACCTGCTGTAAACCGCTGATTGCAATCCGCAGAGTCTGCACTGCCTTAGAACCAAATCTCTGGCTCTTCAGTGCTATCCGCACAACCTGCACAACAAAAACGGTTAACCTCTTCAACCCGCGCGGATAGAAAATCCATGCCGCAACAACTAATCACGAGTAGACTTACTGTTCATTCAGTTACTGTAGATGTGCACCACAGTCCACACAACTATGTGGACACACCTCCAGTCCGCACAACTGAGGACAACACAGCGCACACTGAGTCCGCAGCCAAGGCACCAAGGTGACCGTTGTCGGACTCGTTGTACAAGGAGGGCAGTCTGCAAGCACTGCGCCACAAGACTAAGCTCTCCTAGACTTGGAACCAACACCAAGTTCACCAAGACTGTTGGAACAAGCGGACTCCAACACAAGTTCGCCCAGCATGGCGAACTCCACCAGAAAGCACCAATCGCAGATATAAGGCCTATCCGCCTGGAACTGCAGGTAAACTTGCAGAACGCTGGCCGACCTGGCTAGTTGTCGGCTCTGTCCGCGGTCTGACCCAAATCGCCAATACTGTCTGCACAGACCGCGCGGACAATCCGCCCAGGCTGCCACTTTCACTTCAAAAAAAAATACAACCCCGCCCCCCCCCCCCCCCCCCCCCCCCCCCCCGCCATTTGGCAAGGGCGCTCTCGCCCTCGGGCGCGCTGGTGTGTAGGGGAAGGGGGCTTTGTTGCACACGAGAGGCCGCTCCTGCACGCTTGTTCGCACTGGGGGCTGCTTCGATACGCTGGTGCGAACAGGGGTTTGCTCGGGGCCACTCACGTGCGCTGGTGGCACGGGCCGGACCCCCTCCCCGGGTTGGTGCAAATGGGGGCTGATCCCACATGCATATAGTGTGGCGCGGCTTGTGGGGAGTTGCTCGTTGCACGCACAAGAATTTTGGCGTTCGTTTGGGAGATCAAGCAGACTCTGGAATTGTGCGAGAATAAGCCTGCCGGAATTGTATCGGCGAGCCGGTCAAGATCACGACAAAAAATTACTGTTCGACGGAACTGTTTTTCGGGACCCATCACCCCCTCTTGATCGGAACTTATTTTAACCGGTTTCTAGATTTCAACAAATATACTATAAATATTTTAGCATATATTAAATTAAAATGAGCTGTATAGATTGACAATTCCATTCAATCTAATTTATGCAATTCCAAGTTGATTCCGGTTTAGTTTACAGTTCTAAGGTCTTAAAAGCGATAACCCTAATTCATCCATGCAAAGTTTATAATTTATACTAATTCAACATTCAAATTATTATATATTTATTTATTGTACAAATATATATTTCCAAAGCCTGGGTAGTTGAACAACAAATCCTAATACATAGTTTTTAATTATTTATATTATTTTAATCAAATATTAAAATTTGATACCATATCATTGCAGATATGCCGCGCGTCGGCATAATACGGTAATACCTGACTGTTGAGGATGATATGGACCGTTTAATTATTTGCTCATGACATGGGTTTCATTGTTTTACATACTTAAATTATATATATATGCGAGCGATAGTGTATGAGGCTCTCATGTCTCGTGTGATAGTACTTGTGTCGGTCACGATCGGACCTGCTCCGATCGTTTTCGGACTCTCATGTCTCGCGCGATAATACTTGTGTCAGTGACATGATAGACACCCATGAATTATCACGCAAACATTATACACACATGACAGTTATATATAAAACATATTTCAATAATATGTAATAAAAATTAGATGGTGTAATGGTCATAATTTTTGCTGGCCCTGAGAACCTGAGTTCAATTCTCTATTGACATTTTTGCAATTAAGACATAGGTGAAATCATAATTTCATATTGTGGAGTGATGCAAGAATATTGCCATATGACATCCTAACATAGTAGTATTGAAATTCTAGTAAAATTCTATTAGACCCCCACAATTCTTTGATTAGAGCTATTGGATGGCCACAATTTATATAGAGTGATGTTATATGTAGATCGGTTTTGACTGTATGCAGGGCGTAAATATCGATTAAATTTATTTTTTCTTAAGATATATGCTGACCGCGAACCTCCCTCCATTCCGTATGTCTGAATCCTCCACTCTCTCCTCATCTCCGGCCGTTCTTCTGACGTTTTTCTCGTCACCGACCTCATCAACATCTACTTCCGCCTCTGCGACGTCCCCGCCACAGCCGCCACCGTCACCCGAATATCCAAAAGGAATATATTCTCTTGGAACTTCATGATCTCCGCTTTCGTTCGTCATGACTCTTCACGATGCTCTCCCCTGCTTCCTCCGTCTTCTCACTGAAACGGAACTCCGTCCGGATTCCTTCACCTTCTGGTCGCCATCAAATCCTAGGGAACATTGAGAGATCTTCAAATGATGCATTGTTTGATAGAAAGGATAAGATTCACGCCAGATATAAGACGATGGATGAAGGGACGTGTGACATTCATTGATGATTTATTTTAAAAAAATATGAATTTAGTTTTTGAATATGACCTGACATTCATTGATGATTCATACCCGCATAAATAATTTTTGGTCTACATATATCCGCCGCCTACATAAAACGTGGCCCGGGGAGGGTAAAGTGCAGCGCGATCCAACGGATGTGAGCCACTGCACTTTACCGATCTGATGGATGCAAGCACGTGGAGATGCGTGCACATCTCAGCGCACACATCTCAAAGCGAACTAAGATGTGCACACATCTCCGCAGGAACTGAGATGGGCTCGCAGCCGTCGGATCGTCTGCACTTTACCGTGCAGTGCATTCACTGTACTTTAACCTCCCCGGACAACCGGACCCCAATAAAAAGGGGTCCGGAGAGGGTAAAGCGCAACAAATGCATTGCACCGTACAGTGCAGGCGAACCGACGACTGCGAGTCCATCTTAGCTCACGCGGAGATGCGTGCACATCTTAACTTGCTTTATGTGCGCTAAGATGTGCACACATCTTCGCATGCTTGCATTCATCGGATCGATAAAGTACATCGGCTCACATCCGTCGGAGCGCGATGCACTTTACCCTTTCAGGACCCAATAACAAGCCCGCATATAACATTGCTATGTTGAAATACACCAAAAATTTATAACTGCAAACATGACAAGACTAGGCACCTCACACACTCACACCTATGACTTATAATTTATGAGAGCATAATTTTTTAATATTACATATTTTAATTTTTATAGAAGTTTGAAAATTTTGTAATGTGGAGGATTAAAATTAAAAAGCTGTATTATAGATTTATAGGAAAGGATGATTTTAAATGTCAAGACTCAAGACAGATACAAAACTGAAACCTCAACATAAATTACGGAGAAAATGACACACTATTTATTATTTAAAATAAAATGCATGTTTAATTTACTTATTAAAAATTGAAAATATAAAATAAAATTGATAGGATCAACGGCCAATTCATGGGAAAATTAAGTTGCACATAGTCAAATCACCCTCTCTTCCACTAAAGTCAAGAGCCGCGACCGGTCTCCGCGAAGGCCGGCCATGGCCGCCCATCCCCGAGCGTCCTCGCGGCGGCCGGCCCTTGCGAGGGCCGACCAAGGCCGCCCGAATCCGAGCAGCCTCGCCGCGGCCGTCCCTGCAAGGGGCCGTCCAAGGCCGCCAGATCTCCGACGACCTCCTCGCGGCCAGCCCTCTCAAGGGCAGGCCAAGGCCGCCCAGATTTGGGCGGCCTCGCCGGGGCCGGCTCCGCAAGGGGCCTGTCAAGGCCGCCGGATCCCGGGCGGCCTCCCCACAGCCGGTCCTCGCAAGGGCCGGCCAAGCCGCCCAGATTCGGCGGCCTCGCTGCGGCCGACCCCCTGTAAGGGTCGCCCGAGACCGCCTGCCCCGGGCAACCTCTCCGCGGTCGGCCGCTCCTCCTGACCGCCCTTCTTGTGGAGGGGCAGCGGCTGGACGCCCGCACCGTCGTCGTCGGGCCGCCATTTTTCGCGGGCGGGCCTTCTTTCGGCCCCGGGGCAAGGTCATCATTTCCCAAAAGTAGCAATCCGTGTGATCATTTTCGAGCGATCATATTCGTCGATCTGTTAGTTATTAGACGAAATTACTAGACCTCTCACGTTAAAATCTATAAATAGGTCTAACTCTACTTAAAAACAGTCTTTTTTTGGGTTCACTCTCTTTTCACTCATTTCTCTCTTCCCCTTCTCTCTACAAGATCTATGTCCAAGACCGCCACCGCAAAGCGTAGCGATGGTCGCAAAGACAAGACATTGCTCGCGAGAGAGCAAGTCAAGAGGGAGACGCGTGAAGCCACTTCCACTGTCACGACAAGGTAACTCCAAGAGAAGGAAGCGTTCACATCTCCTGTGAACAAGCACCGGAAGACCGCCAAAGCTGCACGACGGTCGGCGGCACCAGTCGCTCATTCTCCACCCCTCTTATAAGTTGTAACGAGACGCGGCTTGTCGCCCTTGCTCCCCCCAAGAAGCTCTGTAAAAACACTCATATAGTGGAAGTTAGGTCGACACTGAACCGACCGCATGGTTTTTCACCCCGATTGTGAGTTTTCCACGTCATCAAATTTTCGTCTCAACATCTAGTTTATCTTTGACTGATGACACGCTCGGCCGCTCACGGGCTAAGACGGTTCAGTATGCCCGATATACCAGGAGCGTCGCGCGATATTTCAAAAAAAAAAATATTGAAAATCTAGGAAGAAAGTATTTTACTAAAGTGTGTCTATATATACACACACACAATGAGCATGGGGGCCCCCTGTTGCCACGCGATAGTACCTGGCTCGTGACTGTGGGATTTACCAAAAAAATTTATACGATCTGTTGCTTAGCAAAGCTTAAAGAAACATTGCAATTAAAATCAAGAAACCCAAGACTTTTAGGAAGGCGATCCGTTGAGTGAGTACCTGGAAATTAAAGGCATTCACAGCATGAAGAAGATACCTAGTCCGTGATTCATAGGTTGCAATAATTCCCTCGCTCACTGGAACTACACAAATATTGGTTATCTAGGCAGATCTGTCAGTTTTTTAGGAAGATGAAGTTGGAGAAGAAATCCTTGAAGAAACCAACCAAGAGGAAGAAAATGTTCCGGCGACTTACGAATGCTAAGGAGGAAGACGATTCCCAGACGGTGTGTAACATCTCTCAGGAAACTAGACCCCCTAGGTGTATTTTTGTCATGACTGGGTCATGACAAAACCCTAGGAAGCCCTAGTAGACCAAGTGGACCTAGGAATATAGGTAAAATCACCTTGGTCTGCCTATAGCACATCCTCAACATCAGACCTAAGGTCTTACTTTAGGACTTCAACTTGACCCCATGACCCTACCACAACACCCCTAATACCTTGGGTAGTCCATAGGGTCACTAAGGACCCATTGTGGGCAGTCAAAGTGGTTAAGTTGACCTAAGTCAACCCTAACCCTAAATGGGTCAAACTGACCTACATAGGGTCAATTAATCTTCCCTTAGCCAAGTGGACCCCACCCATGCCCTCCTAACCCTAGAGTGAGGTCAATGAGTCACCAAGGACCCATTGGGGTCAACCCTAGTGGCTAAGTTGACCCAAGTCAACTCAAACCCCAAAGTGGTCAAAGTGCCCTTAATAAAGGTCAAATGACCTTCAAGGTGCTAAGTCAACCCTACCCATCCCTACCTAGACCCTAGGGGAGTCCAATAGGTCACCAATGACCCATTGATGGTGACACAAAAAGTCAATTTGACCAAAGTCAACCCTAGGCTAGGTCAAGTCAAACTTAGCTCAAAAAGGGCTAACCCAAGCTCAAGCCCCTAGCCACTTGGGCTAACCACCTCCTAACCACTTTATATTAGCTTTGTGGGCTGCATTTAGGCTAGTTCCATGACATAATTTGGCCATCAGGGCAGGAGAGAGAAAACTCCAAATTCCTCTTTAATGAAGGAGAGAGAAAAGGAGTTAAAACCATTCATGGCTTGGGGAAGCTAAGGACCACTCCTTTTATTCCTTGATTCATTCCCCCATTCAATGTGGAGAAGGCCAGGGGTCATCCTGGTGGCTGTTCAAGGCTAGGGGAGGAGAACCACCTTAGCCGAGAAAAGCTATTCATGGCCATTAATGGCATTGAGAGAGAATTTT
The DNA here is from genome assembly GCA_039513925.1 of Platanthera zijinensis. NCBI lineage: Eukaryota > Viridiplantae > Streptophyta > Magnoliopsida > Asparagales > Orchidaceae > Platanthera > Platanthera zijinensis. The sequence goes on along the minus strand of CM077080.1, from coordinate 24,714,092 downwards.
AGGTACATGTGAGTACCTAGAGGAAGGTGCAATGTAGTTTTTAGGCGTCGGATTTGAGATCTGACCGCCAGCATTAAAGGGAGCAAAAAAGCATTTAAAAAAAAGCAAGATTTTTGTTGATCGGACGGCGGGCCTCGCAGATCGGGCGGCTCGCAATGCACGCGAGTACCTTCCTCTAGGTACTCGCGTGTACCTAAAATTTTTCCTGGCATTGATGCCATGACCACCCCTCCCCCCATTTTATTGTTTTAAAAGCTTCACTGGACTCCAAGGAGCCGTTTCCACCCTTGACCCGGCGATTTCGAGTTACTCCACTGTGTAGTTGTAGAAAACTGAGCGACGCCACCACCACCATGGCATCCCGGTGATCGGCGCGCCTCCAGCCCGCAAACAAGGTCCTCCCCTTCTTCTTCTTCCATGGGTAGATCGTAGGACTAATTAGGGTCAAGGTTCGGCTCAATTGAGCCTGATCCAAACTTTCAAATCCATGGTTTTCGGGAAAAATTCCGCTTGTCGGGTGTAAGACCCCCATTTTTTTTTCTTTTTTCAACACCGAGGTCTTAGCCCAGAATTGCCGCTTTGCGGTGGCACCGACTCACGGGAAGGTCGCCACTACAAAACGCCAATTCTGCCGGCCCTTTTCGATCGCAGAATAGTAGCATAATAAAGTAAGAGCAAGTCCACAATAATCACATGTATATAAATAAATCTCCACGAAGGGAGTGTCCACAATATATCAGAGTATTGCAAATACGGGCTTATGCCCGATACATCATATCCTCACTACAAGTCACTCGCGGAAGCAAAACTAAAACTAAGCGTCACCGTAACTGTCACTGAACCGAGAGCACCCAAGCTAGACTGGCCCAACTCCACCGACTCTGTACTCTGCTGGTACTGCATCTCTGGGTGCTTCTTCCTTTTCGGCCTGCCGTCGCCGCCTCGCGATCTATGTCTGCGTCTACGTCTTCGGCCTCCTGGCTGCTGAGCTGGTGGGGTCCCACCCATCGAGGGGCATTTGACCCGTGTATGTCCCGGCTGGTGACAATGGTAGCACGGTCGCGGGGCCAACTCTGTCAGGAACTGCAATAGCGGTGACCCTTCCATATGGTACACCTAATATGTTGTGGTTTGAAAACCGTTAGTCATAAAGACTAAGCCCCATCATCCCCTACCCCTTCCCCCATGGATCCTAGGTACCGAGCGGGTAGGAAGAAAGGGAAGGACATGAAGGTGGAGATTAAATCAAATAAACAGGTGACAGCGGACCTATGCTAGCAATTCTATAGTAAATAAGATAGAAGCAGAAAGTAAGAAATGTAACCTTAACTTATGCGTGGAAGCGCATAAGCCGAGGGATCTTTTGCAGGGCTCCCATCGTATAGAGTGTCCCATACCACTTATACGTTGGGGTGTCGGTTGTCAAACAGCAAGGAGTAGCAAAAAGTAAAAGCACCAGAAATATAACCATTGATTTATAGGGATTACCCCTATAGACCAAGGGGTCGTTTTGCAGGGCCTATCGTATAAAACGTCCCATACCATTTTATACGTTAGGTGACATGTTTATGCTATGACACACAATTATGCTATGAAATGCACAAGCAAGTGCAACACACCCACACGACTCTATGCGCACAGACCTTTAGTTCCCCCTATTCGGGAGGCTAGCTTCACCCCCCAGGAACCTCCGCTGTGGCAAACGGAGACAGTGAGTCGGGCCCCCCACTCCTAGGCGGGTAACCAAACTACCAGGCCTAGCCCTTCCATACGCCCCTAGAAGAACACAACCTAGAGTATCCGCGTATTAGTGCTGGTTGTACCCACCAGGCTTTTCGCCGAGTCAACGTACCGCTGTCGGTGTGATCGATCGCCTAGTACCGATGACCTACCACTTATATGCACATGCAACCATGACAAATATATTTGTACAAGTTCTCATATTACCGAGCCTCCAGCTCTCTAGGCTACTAAGCCTATACCATGTCCCCGAGCATCCCGCTCCCTGGACTTCCCAATTACCAACCAAACCATAGTCATTACTAGTAGGCCCTTAGACTATGGACCTACTCTACTCATTCCAGCCAATTTTTCTTCCTATGTGTACAAGTGTAGGTGTGAGGTACAACTATTATTAGGATTATTCTTGATCATTTTATTCCCAAGATTTAAGGTTAACCTTGGACTTCCCGAGGGTTACCCGGTGAAGGGCTCGCAGCGGTACTAGGAGCTATGATGGGGTGAATCCCAAAACTCCCTTTCCAAGGTACTTATTATACTTGATTGGTTCCCTTAACCCATTCCCTTCTCACATTACAGTGGGCTATTCCTAGGGTGGCTTGACTCTTCCTCTTCTCGGGGAGGACGGTCTTCCGTCGAACCCGAACACTACCTATCGCTAGTCAAACTCACACCCTATCCATCCTGGCTTCCAATTAATGAACTTGATTTAACTCATCCTGTCCAAACCAGCAAACTATCAAAACTCCATCTCCAAGTTCATTACCCACTCTAGCTCCGCTTCTGCAGTTTTACTAAACGCAGACCGTCCTAATCTTTATGAGGTATGCAAGGGGTGGTACTCCCAACTGTCTTCCAAATCTCATATAATATTTACTGGAGGTCTACCATGACCTAAATAGTCTAAATCCAGAAATTAATAAATTTCCTATTTCATTTGGCATTTAATTTATTTATTCTAGGATCCCGACTGCCCTTGTATGAACATGAAGTGCACTAATTAGTCAATAATAAATCATCATAAAGTCAGTAAAAATCATAAGAGACATTTAAATAGCAATTCCAAGTTTTGAGAAATTCCAGAGATGTTTATGCCTATATTTCCTTATTTATCATTTTAGGCCACTTTTACTATATCATGAAGAAAGTACTGTAAATATTTATCCAAAAATCCCAAGAAAATTATATAAGCTATATAGTGAACTAAAACCATCATAAACCAAGTAGAATAATTTTTCTCCATCATTTGAACTCTGAATTTATTTTAAAGTAAGATACTAATTTTCATAACTTAATGAAGGAGGTACTGTTTTTATCCATCTAAAATTCCAGAGAAAATTACTAGGTGACTATCATAATTTGAAACACCCACTGATCAAATTTTATAATTTTTCAATCAATAATTGAGCACTATTTGTATTTTTGACTGTATATCACATTTAGCACATTAAAGAATAAAGTACCCAAAATATTCAGATAAAATTTCCAAGAAAATTACAGAAGATATAATATGCTATAAGATGCTCTAATCCAAGATTTCATAATATTCCAGTGAACAGAAATTCCATAATCATCGAAATAAATATCTAGAGCACCATTAGAGTTGTAAATGAAGTACTGTATAAATTAATCCAAAAATCTCAACAAAATTATATTATATCTACTTGGACCATAACCTCACTCTACCCAAATTTTGCTTGATTTGTGTTCATTTAATAGCTTAATAATTCAAATTAAGGTTGGTGACCTAAACTAGGGTTAGGGTTTTAGGTGGGCTAAAGGTCTCCAAATACCCTAAAATTTTGTCCAGAGAACTATACTGGTCCTATGGTTCTCTCCACCAAATTTCAAGTCAGTCCAAGGTCATTTGACCCCATGACCTTCACAACCCTACAAATCCCCATTAAGGGACCTACCCTAGGGTTCTAGGGCTACCCTACACCCAGCCGCTCCAAACTCCCTTGGAGGGTGTGTCATGCCCTAAAAAGTCAGTGACCAAAATATCAGCCTCTGTTGAGGTGATATGGCCACTCAAATACCAAGGGGGTGTTTGATCTTAAGTTATCCTATGAGGATCAACCTAGGGTTGGACACAAACCTAACCAAAACGTCTCCAAATAAGACGAAATTTTTACCACAACCTTATGATAAACCCAGGGACCACTCACCAAAATTTGGGAGGGTTTGGAAGTCTTTTAGCCATCTAATTAAATTAAGCTAGGATTATTGAATTTTTTCTAAATACTATAGAAAACCATTCTCCAAAAATTCTCATTTTTGGATAACACCTAGATATAGGTAAGATTAGGCCACACCCCAAATTTCAATTCATTTCGATGACGGGATTAGAGTGGGGAATTTTTCTAAGGTCAAGACAGCCCTATGGACAGACCTCACCAAAAAGGGTGTTGTGGTCTAACCAGGACTCCAAATCGAGTGAAATTAATTTTGAAGTAAATTAGACTTCAAGGGCTACATTTTCTATGTTGACCATTTTTCCTGTAGAAGCCTCTAGGTATTTTTCCTAAATTATTTAATGTGACAGATATTTTTATTCAGAAATTATTTTAAAAATAGAATTTAATTCTCATGGCACTGTTCATCTTCTTCAACAGCCCGAAACCAGAAGCTTGAAAACTTAGTTTCCTGTAGCTTTTCCAAAGCTATTTCCCGGCCATCCAGCCATCTCCCTGGCCGTCCACCACCACCACCACCTCTGTTGAGGTGAGGGCTACCGTCGGGCGGCGGCACGGCCGCCGGAGAGGCGGTTTCCGGCGAACCCGCCACCATGCAAATTTCAGAAAAGCATGGAAACGCTCACCCGATCCGGCTCTTTTGAGCCCGATATCTCTCCTAATGATTTCTAAGATCTATCCATAGAAGAAAGAGTAGAGGAGGACCTTATTCATGGTTTGACGGCGAGATGGACGTTGGACTGTCATGCCGCGGTGGTGGCGTCGTCGGAATTCTTCTACAGCACCGTACAAGCTCCAAATCCGTCGGGTAAGGGTGGAAACTCCATCTCTGAGTCTAGGGAGCCTTTTTAAAGGGAAGAAAGGAGGGAGGGGAAAAGTTGAAACGTTCACGGCCATTAATATTTCTTCTTAATAACGTTTCGGTTATGATGCTGGTAATTGAATTGCTGGAAACGAAGAGATGTTTGCTAGGTGGCGATTTCCTATTGGACTAACATTTTCCTTATTCATTTAAATAATTAAAGTAGGAAACGGCCCATAAATACTCCTGGTGTAACTTCCCAAAATCCGAATTGATTACAACGTCGGTTACCGAAATTTCCAGTCTGGCTGACGTTTCGGCCTTTGTCACGGGCGTGACACATAGGTCACGGGCGTGACAGGCCCGGATAGCCAATTCTGGGTTCGACGATCGTCGAACTAAGATCGACGATCGTCGAAGGGTGGTCACGGGCGTGACACCTGGGTCACGGGCGTGACACCTGGGTCACGGGCATGACACCTGGGTCACGGGCGTGACAGGCCCGGGTGGTCAATTCTGGGTCGACGACCGTCGAACTGAAATCGACGATCGCCGAACGTGGTCACGCCCTATGTCACGGGCGTGACATTGTGGGTCACGGGCGTGACAGGCCCGGGTGGCCAATTCTGGGTCGACGACCGTCGAACTGAAATCGACGATCGTCGAATGTGGTCACGCCCTATGTCACGGGCGTGACATTGTGGGTCACGGGCGTGACAGGGTCATGAGGTAAATTCCGTGCTCGGCGATCGTCGCGCTGAGATCGACGACCGCCGAAGGGGTCACGCCCTTGGTCACGGGCGTGACACCTGGGTCACGGGCGTGACACCTGGGTCACGGGCGTGACAGGTCCGGGTTGAAAATTCTGCGCCCGACGATCGTCTCCCTAGGATCGACGATCGTCGAAGGAGTCACGCCCCAGGTCACGGGCGTGACGGGTCGGTCACGGGCGTGACAGGGCCGGGTTGAAAATTCTGTGCCCGACGATCGTCTCCCTAGGATCGACGATCGTCGAAGGAGTCACGCCCCAGGTCACGGGCGCGACGGGTCGGTCACGGGCGTGACCAACCCGTGACCCGAAATCTCGGTCGATTGATTTCAATTTTTAGGCTTCCTAGGGTCCTGTCACAACCAACCGACTCCTAGGGGCCTAGCCGGAAATGGGATGTTACATCGGGATCGCCGGAAAATGCCACTTCGGCGACTGTGCCGCTGCCTGATGATAGCCACCACCTCGACGGAGGTGGTTGTGGCGGTGACCGGCCAAGGAGGTGGCCGGATGGCCGGGAATTTGGCCGGGAAGTGGCTACAGGTTGGGATGATCCTGGCCATCGGCTGGAGCTTGAAGACGACCAGATGCCGCTGGATGTGCTTTAAGATTCGTGCTAGAGATTATTTAAACTATAGGTTATAATTTCATATCATTTCTATCACAGAAATTGTATTTAATGTTTCTATTTATTAAAAATACCTAGGGACACCTACAAAAAAAGTAATAAATATCAAAGTTGTATCCATAGGAGTATACTTTATTTTAAAATTGGTTTAAACCAATTTGGCTGCCTGGTTTGACCAGGATACTCATTTTAGTGGGGTCTATATCTAGGGTTAGACAGAAACTAAAATGAGTGACCCTACTTCATCCCTTGTCCAAATGACCTGAAATTTGTACAGGGAGTCACCCTAATCTATACCTAAGTCCTGCCCAAAAATGAGAATTTTTGGAGATAATTTTTCTATAGTTTTAGAAATTATTTAATAATCCTAGGGCAAATTAATTTAGGGACCTAAAGACCTCCAAACCCTCCCAAATTGTGGTGAGTGGTTCTTAGGGTAATCATGAGGTTATGAATAAATTTTCACCTCATTTTGAGTTGATTTGGTTGGGAAATGAGTAAACCATAGTTTTACCCTAAAGGGGGTATTTAGGTCAAAAGTGCACCTTGTGGGATTGGGTAGCCAAACCACCACAACAGAGGCTGAAATTTGGTACACTGGTTTTAAATGACCTTTAACACCCTCATATGGGTTATGGGGTGGTTTGTGGTAGGATTGCCTTAGGAACCAAGTTAAAACCCTAAGTTTGGACTTTTGGGGTTTGAGAAGGGCATGGGGTCAAATGCCCTTGTATGGACTTAAAATTTGGTAGAAAGTACACTAGGGTATCTAAGGTCCTCTGTTAAAAATCTTATAGAATTTGGAGATGGATAAACCCCTCAAAACCCTAACCCTAGTTTAGGGCACAACCCTTATACATGTAAGATAGGCCACTAAAACTTAATTAAAAGTTATGAAACTTGGGTAGTATGGTCATAGGTTTAATTAGAGCCTCTGGTGATTTTATTGGTAATTTTAGAACAATACACTTAGTACCTCCTTTATAATACATGGAATTACTCTTGCTAGTCTTTTGTTTATTATGATCACACTGTTTAGTAGGAAGTTATGAAACTTGGACAGAGGGTATTTTAGGTCAATATACGCATACTTGAATTTTATTATAATTTTTAGAGGTATATTTCCAGTACTTTCTTCACAAGATTTTAAAAATGTAATTATACTCAAAAATAGATTCAGAGCTCTATAATTGATTTAAAATTGTGAAACTCATGTAAAAGTGTATTTAGATCAATATACATATGAGAAAAATTTATTATAATTTTTAGATGAATAATTGCAATAGTTGTTTCATTAATTTAAGAAAGAAGATTATTGTTCTAAATTAAAATTAGAGCTCATTATTCACTGGAAAGTTTGGAAATTTTGTTAGAAGTGTTTTTAGAGCATATTAGTCATGCTTGAATTTTATTATATTTTTGGAATCTTATTTACAATACTTACTTCTTTAGTTGTTAACTATGAGATTATATTTAAAATTATGGATCAAGGGTTTAAACCTGCTAAAAAAATTGGGAGACTTGAATTTATGGTTATATAGCTGCCTAGTATTTATTTTAATTTTATGGAGCATTTTGCATGACTTTAAGGGCCACTTCATATTAAAACTAGAGCATTTTGATTTTTAGGAGAAATAAATAAAATGTCAGATAAATTAGGAAAATTCCAAGTTTCTGGATTTAGTCTATAAGTGACATGATATGCCTCCATTAATTATCTTAAGTTGTTTGGATGAGGATTTAGTGTACCTCCTATCATGCACGTCATAAAACATAAGATGGTATGCATTTAGTAAAACTGCGGAAATCGTGTTAACATGGGGGATGGTCGTAGGGAGATGAGATTGTGGTTTACTGATTTTGGTATGTGGATTGGAGTATACCATTGAAGCTGGGGAGAGTAGGTAGCAGAGTTGTCTAAGTTTAGGTGGTACTCGGGATCGACGAAAGATCGTCTATCCTGTGAAGGGAGAGAGAAGGTCAAAACACTTTAGGGTTAGAACCAGTGTAATACTAAAGGGATCATAAATAGGGTATTAATCAATAATAATAAGTGTCTTGCGAAAGGAAGCTTTGGGCTTCAGCCCATCGTAGTTCCTAGTGCCCTTTGAGAGCCATTCACGTGGTATGCCGGGGGCAGTCCTGGGCTAACCGAAACTGTAGGCAAAATAAACTGCAAGAGTAACTATTATAACTAGGGATTCACTTTAAATCACTTCGATGTCTCGGGATGTTAGGTTGGGTCACTCGGGTTGTAGGCTCGGTGGATTTGGTGATGGGCAGGTTGGCACGTCGAGCTTTGGCTCGGTTGTTGATTGTCACGGATGGGATGGTCCGGGGAGCTTTGGCTCTGTAGATGATACATAAGATTGCATGTGCATAAAGTATAAGGTGGTGGGTCTTCGGTATTGGAGGGTCGATGCACCGACACCAATACGTTGACTCGGCAAGTGTGGTTTGCACTTCGCCAAATTAAGTCTGGTGCGCCAGCCGGCAAGAGTACGCAGGAGCTCCGCTTAGTGCACCAGCGTCGAGGCATACGATAGGTCTGACTGGTAGTGCAATTACCAGTTTAGAGGTGGGCGAGGCCCAACCCACCGCTTCTGTTTGCCACTACGGAGGTATCCTGGGAGGTTAGGCTCCAGAAAGGGGGAACTAAAGGTCTGTGTACACAGAGTCGAGTGGGTGAGTTACACTTGCATGATCACATCATAGCATATTTACATGTCATAGTATCATCAATGCATATAACCCTTGACACCTATTGTATAAAGTGGTATGGGACGCTTTATACAATAGGCCTTGCAAAATGACCCATTAGTTTATAAGTTCACGTGAGCGTGCTTATAAGTTAAGGTTTTTACTCTGTAGATATATACATGCTGCTAGAAAACCGACATCCTATCGTATAAATTGGTATGAGACTTTTTATACGTTATGAGTCTTGCAGAAGATCCCTTAGCTTATGTGTTTTCATATAAGTTATGGTTACATTTTATATATTTAGTCTTTCATACTTTCATTCCTATCACATATACTCTTAGAAACTGCTAGATTAGTTCCGTCGTCACCTATTACTTTGTTATTCTCCACCTTCATTACCTCTCCTTTCCTCCTCCCCGCTCGGTGCCTAGGAGCCATAAGGGAAGGGGTGAGGGATGATAGGACTTAGTCTTTTAGACTAACGATTTTCGAACCACATCATTTTAGGGGACCGTGGAGCCCAGCATGGAGGAGCAACCCCGGAGGTCGACACGCTTGGAGATGGGACAGTCTAACACCAGAGTTCAGACAGCTGGGACTGTGAGTCCCAATCGTTAGTAGATGTTTAGCTTTTGCTTTCACGCTGAGTGATATGTAGTGAGGATATTGATGTAACGGGAATGAGCCCTATTTTATGTACCTTTATTATTTATGTGGACTTGCCTTTTACTATTTTGCTGCTTTTATGTGATCAATTTGGCCGGCAGGATCGGCGTTTTGTAGTGGCGACCTTCCCGGGCGTGAAGGTGTCACCGCAAAGCGGCGGTTCTGGGCCTAAGACCCCGGTGGATTAAAAAGAAAAAAAAGGGGTCTTACACGGTGAGTCGCAGAAAGTGATGAATCTCCTGTCGGTGAAGTTTCACAGGCTTCGACGATTCCTAGTGGGTGTTTCATTTGTGATACCAGTCTGGGTAGGGTTTTACGAGCGTGCGGAGGAATGCAGGAGGGCTACCCTGGTGACGTCTAGATGAGGCTTCGCGAGCCGAGCAGAAGAATAAAAGAGGTCTGCGTGGCAGAGGTGTAAAAATATCCCAAAATGGGATAGGGGGAAGCCATAAGAGGTCGCATGAACACTCAACCACAATCAAAGATAAGTAGAAAATCAGCAACGACAGCAGCACATGAGTCTCCAATTAAAATTAATTTCTTTATAAAGCGAGGTATACATTGCAAGACATGATTTACAATGTAGCACGACAAGGTTCGCAGTCTCCAAGTAACCGCACCACCTGAGACCAAGATCGCGCCCAAGCTGAACAATTCTAGTCTGCCACCTTGGGGACTGCTCCATCAGACAGTGCAACCTCTAGGTAAACCAGTCTGCGCAACTGTGCCAACTTCCACGATCCAACAACCAGACTGCTAACACAAAAACAAGTCGGAAATCGACGAGCTCCAGAAGAGCCTGCAACAACAGCGGTTAGCCAACCCTAACCACCCGGTTAACCAAGGATGCTTGCTGAGCCAAACCGCAAGAGATAACCGGCACCTGCCAAAGGCAGTCCGCCAAAGCTGTCCGCTAGGCCGCGGCGGACTCTGCGGTCTGTGCGGTCTGCCCAGTCTGACCGCCCAACTCCACTTTCACTCCCACTTCAATAATTTCAACACTCCCCCATGAAGTGGGAAGTAGAAACCAGCTTGAGCAATCCTCGCAACCGAATAAACTGTCCCTTCGATAGTGGCTTCATGAAGATGTCTGCGACATTGTCCTCGCTCCGCACATGCTCAACCATTAGAGACCCCTCCAGTACCTTCTCCCGAATGAAGTTATGCTCGATCTCGATGTGCTTTGTTCGCGTGTGATAAACTGGATTGTTAACCAGTTTAAGATCACTCTTATTGTCACCGCGAGGCAGAGTAGGACTTCTCACCTCCTCATGGATGTCATCCACTAATCTCCTAAGCCAGATAGCTTCCTGAGCTGTCAAGGCTGAAGCCTTGTATTCTGTTTCTACAGTGGAAACAAACACCGAATTCTGCTTCTTACTACACCAAGAAATAACTGCTGATCCCGTGAAGAAGACATAACAAAAAGTCGACTTCCGATCATCTGTATCTCCTCCATAATCAGCATCCATATAACCGTACAGACTGAAGCCCGTGCCCCTCTTATAAAAGAGACCTATCTCTGAGGTAGACTTGACATACTTCAAAATTCCTTTAGCTGCCACCAAATGAGGTTTTTGTGGCTCCGCCATATACAGACTAACCCGGCCCACCACATAAGCAATATCTGGCCTAGTAATTGTCAGATATATGAGACTCCCCATGAGAGCCCGGAATACCAAAGGGTCTGTAAGAACCCTTTCCTCATCCCGTCGAAGTTTCAAACCGACTTCCAGAGGGGTAGAACTGCTTTTCCCTTCCTGCATGCCAAACCGACTTCCACCATTTCCTTAGACTTGAGGTAGAGTGGTAGAAGAATGACGTGCTTGTTTTCTAGAAGGCTATACTGAAAGAATTATCAACCGAGCCCTATTTTTTGTACCTTTATTATTTCTGTGGACTTGCCTTTTACTATTTTTCTGCTTTTCTGTGATCAATTTGGCCGGCAGGATTGGCTTTTTGTAGTGACGACCTTTCCGGGCGTGAAGGTGTCACCGCAAAGTGACGGTTCTGGGCCTAAGACCCTGATTGCTTAAAAATAAAAAAAGGGGTCTTACACGGTGAGTCGCAGAAAGTGATGAATCTCCTGTCGGTGAAGTTTCACAGGCTTCGACGATTCCTAGTGGGTGTTTCATTGGTGATACCAGTCTGGGTAGGGTTTCGCGAACGTGCGGAGGAATGCAGGAGGGCTACCCTTGTGATGTAAGACCCCCATTTTTTTTCTTTTTCGACACCGGGGTCTTAGGCCCAGAGTCGCCGCCTTGCGGTGATACCTTCGCACTCGGGAAGGTCGTCACTACAAGACGCCGACTCTGCCGGCCAATCTCGATCATAACAGTAGCAATATACTTAAGAAGGTAGCAAGTCCACAAAGAGAATCACATATATAGAAATAAACTCCACGAAGGGAGTGTCCACAGATAGTACATATAATGAAAACCTCGGGCTTATGCCCAGTACATCAAATCCTCACTACAATTCACTCATCGCGGAAGCAAACTAGTACAACTACTATAGTTCGGGACTCACTGTCCCTGCTGTCTGGACTCCAGTGCTAGACTGTCCGATCTCCAAACGTGCCGACCTCCGGGGCTGCTCCTCCATGCTGGGCTCCGTGGTCCCCTAAATGATGTGGTTCGAAAACCGTTAGTCTAAAAGACTAAGTCCTATCGTCCCCCACCCCTTCCCCCATGGCTCCTAAGCACCGAGCGGGGAGAAGGAAAGGGAAGGACATGAAGGTGGAGAATAGTCAAATTTCAGATGGCAGCGGAACTAAACTAACAGTGAACGCATGATAATAATTATACAAAATTAAATAAGTAACCTTAACTTATGTGGGTACACATAAGCTAAAGGATCTTTTGCAGGGCTCCTATCGTATAAAAAGTCCCATACCGATTTATACGATAGGGTGTCGGTTCTATTAGCAGGCTTATAATATTGTAAGAGAACCTTGACTTATAAGCACGCTCACACGAACTTATAGGCCCAAGGGGTCGTTTTGCAAGGCCTAATGTATAGAGCGTCCCATACCGCTTATACATTAGGTGTCGGGTTTTATGCAATGGTTATGCTATGAAATACAATTATGCTATGATGAGAACATGCAAGTGCAACTCACCCACTCGACTCTGTGTACACAGACCTTTAGTTCCCCCTTTCAGAGCCGTTACCTCCCAGGATACCTCCGTAGTGGCAGACGGAAGCGGTGGGTTGGGCCTCGCCCACCTCAAAACCAGTATTTGCACTACTGGTCTGACCTATCGTACGCCTCAACGCTTGGTGCACTAAGCGGACGTCTGCGTACTCTTGCCGGCTGGCGCACCGGACTTCTGTTGGCGAAGTGCAAAACCACACTTGCCGAGTCAACGATATTGGTGTCGGTGCAACGAACTCCCCAATATCGAAGACCCACCACCTTATATCTTTTATGCACATGCAATAGTTATGAGTCCAATAAATAACCGAGCCGAGTCTTCTCGGACTATCCCGTCCGTCACAATCTACAACCGAGCCGAAGCTCCCTGGACTAACCCGTCCGTCACAATCTACAACCGAGCCGAAGCTCCCCGGACTAACCCGTCCGTCACAATCTACAACCGAGCCGAAGCTCCCCGGACTAACCCGTCCGTCACAATCTACAACCGAGCCGAAGCTCCCCGGACTACCATCACAACTACTGGGCTTATTGCCCAAGTAACCCATACTATCTCCCGGGACACTGGGTGGGAAAGTGTGAAACCCTAAGTTTATTATTTACTGTATGCTTACGAAGTTTTGACTCTTCCTAATTATTACGAGAAAGACGATTTTTCGTCGATCATGCGCATCACCTAACACTAGCCAACCCACTCTCACTCCTCTTCTTTTCTTTCTATTGAGAAATCTTCCACAACAAAAAGGGTCTAACTCCAATAACTATCCCCGGCCTTGTCTCATTCCAATTCAGTAATTTTGCTATATGCACACCAACTTAGACGATACGTCGAACCAGATAGGGGGTATTCTCAATAATCATCCGAATGCCCTGAATTATCATGATGCAAATGGACTAAATCCAAAAGATTATCATTTTTCCAATTATTCTGATATTTATTTAAATTCCCGTAAAGCTTCTAAGGGCTACCCATTGAGCATGATGTGCACTTTTCAGAGAGGTATAAAGCTTCATAAATTCATGATAAATTCTAAATAACCATTTAACAAGAAATCCAAGATATAACAATTTTTCATGTATTCAAGTGACACTAATCTAATTTTGAGAATATATCCTTTTTCCTTTTATTATTGAAGTAAGTGCAATAAATAGTCACCGAAAAATTCTTAATTAATTTTCCAAGGTAGATACTGACCTAAAAACATCGTTGGCCAAATTTCATAATTATACAGTAAGTAAATTGCTCAAAATGATTTAAACAAGCTAGATCCAAAATTGCTAAATGCAGACCATCAAGTCAATCTTCATGTAAAATGGGATGTATATAAAATAATCATCCTACACCCCTATAATAATTAATGGAGGTTTATTATGACCTTTTAGTTCTAAATCCAGAGTTCCAAAATTTTCCTTACTTATTTGATAATTTATTTAATTATTTTAATGTCTAAGATTTCCAAAAATGAACATGAAGTACTACTTTCATTCAAGGAATCATTTTACAAATTTTATATGTTACTCAGAATAATGATATAACCTATCTTCAAAAATATATATATTTCATTGTAGAGCTTTATCTTTAAATCAAATATTCATTTAAATCCTTGGAAATTCATTTAATAAATATAAAATACTATATTGCTTCCAAAAATTCAGGGAAATTTCAATTATGAATCTAATGTCATATACATGATTTGGGCCAAATTTCATAATTTATTTATTTGTAAATGGGCCTAAATGAATTTTTGAATAATTCCATCACATGACAATTTGTGAACTAACTACCTCATATACTTGTCCAAAAATTCTTATAAAATTTATATAAACTCTACATGCTTTCAAACATCCTCTGCCAAAATTTCATGACCTCTCAATGGTCAGAGGTAGCATAATAAATTATTTACTTAATTTAAGCCTTTCTTGTGTTACAAATGAGGTGCTATAATTATTGACCCAAAATTCCCCATTAAAATACCAGAGGCCCATAATGTCCTTAAGACCAATCTACCAAAGTTTCATCTTAGTTTGAGGTGTTTAGCTAGCCCATTTCAACCCTAGGATATTTGTGCCCTAAACTAGGGTTAGGGATTTTAGGGTCCTAAACCTTCCAAAATAACCTAACAATTTTACCAGAGGGTTATAGTTACCAAAACTCTATCCCTACAAAATTTCATGGCCATACAAGGTGATTTGGCCATATACCCTTCACAAGGTACAAAAGCCCTTCCTTAGGGTTTGACCTAGGAGCTTGGGCCAAACCAACTCCACTGCCCCCAAATTTCCTTTGGGAGGTGTATCTTGTCATCCCAAACTAGTGTACAAAATTTGAGCCTCTGTTGAGTTGAATAGGTCACTAAAAGCCAAAATTACTTTTTGGACCAAAATACCCTTCTTAGGGCAAGGCTAGGGTTTGCTTGAATCATATTCAAATCAACTCCAAACTTAATGAAATTTTACCCAGAGGTCTATATTGACCCCATAACCATCCCACCAAAATTTGGTTGAATTTGGACTTCATTTGACCCCTAATTTAATTTACCATAGCATAATTAAATTATTTACAAAAACTATAGGAAAATTATTCCCAAAAATTCCCATTTTTGGGCAGGGTCTAGGTATAGGGTAGGGTGAGTCCCTGCCAAAATTTCAGCTTATTTGGACCAAGGATGAAGAGTGGGCAGCTAGTTTAATGTCTGCCTACTCATTTGTATAGGCCCCACCAAAATGGGTGCCCAGGTCAGACCAGTCACCCAAATTGGTTCAAACCAATTTTACCAGACATTAGACTCATAGGGCTAGGTTTTTGATGTTGACCACTCTTTCTGAAAGTGACTCTAAATATTTTTAATAATTAAAGCAAATAAATAGAAATCATGTGACAGAAATGAAATGTTTCTAAATAATATAACCTATAGTTTTTTTATCAAATCCGCACGCATCTTGACGCAGCCCTGGACGGCATCGGGTCGTCTTCAAGCTCTAGCCGACGGCCCTGATTCAACCCGCCTGGAGCAACTTCCAGCGGCTGCCGCCGGCCATCCGGCCGCCTCCCCGGCCTGCCACCGCCGCCGACACCTTCGTGGTGGTCGGGGCTACCTCCAGGCGGCGGCACGGCCGCCGGGAAGCCCTATTCCGGCGAACCCGACAACCTCAATTTCATGGAAAAACCGTGATTTTTTTGATTTGGATCGGGCTCAATTGAGCCCGAACCTTGGACCTATCGATTTCTAAGATCTGTCCATGAGTCAAGGAGTGGAGGAGAACCTTTTTGGGCGGCTGTAGCCTGGTTGAACGCCGGATTGGCATGGTGGTGGCCGGTGGTGGTCGGCTTGCTCACAAAGGCAGAATTGGGCTTGGTTTCTTCAGGGAAATGGTGGGGATTCATCCTTGGACCTCACTGAAGCTTTTAAAGAGGTGAGGGGAGGTGTTAGGTGGCTGAAATGGCATGTGCCATTTTTGGCAAAGTCAAGGTTGGCGGCTAGGGGTGGTGGAGGTGGTGGAGCTTGCTCCAGCCAGTCAAAAAAAACTGCTGGACTCCCCCTTGTCCTTCTGAAATAAATGGGGAGGTTGGGGAGGGGGGAGGAGGAGCACAAAGTCCTCCTCCCTTCTCTTCCTTCTCTTTCTCTCTCCTCCATGGATGATTTTCTCTCTCCTAGTCATCAAGCCTGAAATTTGGGCTCCTACATGTCACATGTCAGCCTACCAATCTATTTGGCCACTTGGGTCAAGGTTAGCCCTAATGAAATAGGCTTGAGCTTGAGTTAGCCCATTTGGGCTAACTTGACCCAAAGTGGGACTAGGGCCCACCTAGGTCAATTTGATCCTTGATATTTCCTTAATAGGTCCTTGGTGACCCATTAGCCTCCCCTAGGGTCATGGTGGGGTTGTATTGGCCCTTGAAGGTCACTTGGCCCTTAACTAGGGCATTTTGACCATTTTAGGTTAAGGGTTGACTTTGGTCAAACTAGCCCCTTTGATTGGTCCCAATGGGTCCTTGGTGACCTATTGGCCTCTCACTAGGCTTATGAGGGTAGAGGTGGTGTCTATTGGGCTAAGGGACTGCAATTGACCCTTGTGTAGGTCAATTTGACCCAATTAGGGCTATAGTTGACTTTGGTCAACTTAGCCCCATTGACTGCTCTCCATGGGTCCTTAGTGACCCATTGACCTCTTCCTAGGGTTATAAGGGTATTGGTGGGGTATATTTGGCTAATGGACTGAAATGGACCCCTGTGTAGGTCAATTTGACCTAGCTAGGGTTATAGTTGACTTTGGTCAACTTGGGTCTGTTGAATGCCCTCCATGGGTCTTGGGGTCTTAGTGAAGCCTCATGATTACTTTTAAATCAAGGTTCAGGGATCTGCTAAGTGCAGACCACAGTGGCCCTATTCACACTACCAGGTTCACTTGGCTCTTCCTTGGGCTTTCTAGGGTTTTGCCATGACAAAATCACTCTTAGGGGTCTAGTTGGAAATGGGATGTTACAAATCCCAATAAACAAAACAAAGATTTCGTCCCCGAAATCCAGGTTGGGCCTACGGGGACTCCTATCGGGGAGGAAGAACTTGTAACATCCCATGAGAGTTGAAGGTTTTATGCCACGACACTGTGTTTAACATGTGAGGTTTGGGGCGTTTATTAGAGTTTAGCCCAAACGGCAAAAATCTAGACCCCAATAAACAAAAGATTAGCCCATATCCTTGAAATTTTTGTTCTACTAATTAAACATATGAAGGGAACTGAACATCTTGAGCGGTTGCGAGGAATACCTGACTGAAGAGTTCCGGGTATCTTTGTCGCATCAAGTCCTGGGGCTCCCATGTGTGCTCCTCTCTTCCGTGATTTCTCCACAGGACTTTGACTAATGGGACCTTCTTGTGGCGTAGAACTCGTACCCCCTTGTCGTCAATCCGGACTGGTTCTAGGTGAACTGACCGATCAGATGCTATCGGTCCATCTGTGGTTGAAACTTGCTGCTCTGGACGTAGTAGAGCTCTCCTAAGAGAGGATATATGGAATACGTCGTGCAGACTTGCCAGCTCCGGTGGCAGTTCCAGCCTGTATGCCAAGGGACCGATCCGCTCCTGGATCCTATAAGGTCCCATGTATCTTGGGCTGAGCTTCTTCCTTTGTCCGCGTACCCGAGTAACTCCATGCATGGGTCGGATTTTCAAGAACACCTGATCTCCTACCTGGAATTCCACCTGACGGTGCCGAGCATCGTAATACTTAGCCTGCCGGCTCTGTGCTTCCAGCATCCTATCCCGTATCAATCTCACCTGAGCCTCGGTGTCCTCAACAAATTCCGAATCCAATGCCTTAGGGTCCTCGTCCTGTATCCATGACAGCGGAGTCCTGCACTTTCGTCCGTACAACGCCTCATAAGGAGCCATCTTTATACTAGACTGGTAGCTGTTATTATATGAGAACTCGATCAATGGTAACAATTTCTCCCAAGGTTCACCACGATCTAATATGCAGAGTCGTAGTAAATCCTCCAGCGTCCGGTTGGTCCGTTCCGTCTGTCCATCCGTCTGGGGATGAAAAGCCGTACTGAATGTTAGTCGAGTGCCCAAGTAAGTCTGCACTGACCTCCACTCTCTGGATGTAAATCGTCCATCCCGGTCTGACACAATCGACTTGGGGATGCCATGATAGCGAACGAACTGTTCCACAAACTTCCGGACTAACACTCCCACCGAGTCATCCTTCCTGATTGGAATAAACCTCGCCACCTTCGTCAGTCGGTCGATGATTACCCATATCGAATCGTTCCCTGTCCTGGATCGAGGAAGTCCATGTATAAAGTCCATGGCGATATCATCAAACTTCCACTCTGGTACTGGGAGGGGCTGTAATAATCCTGCGGGGTTTTTGCACTCCGCTTTCACTAATTGGCACGCCTTGCAACGGGTCACGAAGTAGGTGATATCCTTCTTCATGCCGGGCCAGAACATAGTCTTCTTCAGATCTGCAGTCATCTTCGTAATCCCCGGGTGTACCGAATATCGACTGCAATGAGCCTCCGTCATGATGTCTTCCCGGATCTGGCCTCCCTCTGGTATGTAGACCCGTCCTCTGAAGCATACTAAATCATCTCTCAGCGTGTATTCTCCCGCAGTGCCTGCTTCTAGGGACCGGAATACCGGATCTAGCTGGGCATCCTGCCTCTGTCCACCCTTGACCCGCTCTTGTATGTCATCCGTGGCGATTAATGATGACAGGTACTCCTGGTATAGCCCAGGGTGATCCTCGGATACTAGGGATATTTGCATTTTATCAAACATCTGAATCAACTCCAAGGCCATCAATGGTGTTCCTACTTCAGTGTTTGCGGTCTTTCGGCTCAATGCATCTGCTACCACATTCGCCTTCCCCGGGTGGTAGTGCATCTCGTACTGATAATCTGCCAAAAATTCCACCCATCGTCTTTGTCTGATATTTAGCTCCTTCTGCGTGTCCACATACTTCAAATTTTTGTGGTCGGAGTATATGTCGCAGTGGACACCGTATAGATAGTGACGCCAGACCTTTAATGCAAAAATAACAGCTCCCATCTCTAAGTCATGGATTGGGTAGTTTTGCTCATGTTTCTTCAGCTGCCGAGAAGCATAAGCTATCACATGGCCATTCTGCATAAGTACTGCACCCATGCCCTGGTAGGAGGCATCGGTGTAGACCTGGAATCCTTCTTTCCCTGAAGGGAGGGTAAGTATAGGGGCCGAAGTGAGTCGCCCCTTTAGCTCTTGAAAGGCCTCTTCACACCGTGGGGTCCAGGTAAAGGGCACCTCCTTCCTTGTCAGAGATGTGAGTGGGAGGGCGATACGAGAAAATCCCTCTACGAATTTCCGGTAGTATCCGGCAAGCCCTAGGAAACTTCGTACATCTGTGGCCGTCTTTAATTGTGGCCAGTCCCGAACTGCTTGGATCTTGGCCGGGTCCACTGCTAACCCAGCACCACTGATGATATGGCCTAGGAAGGCCACCTCCTTCAACCAAAATTGGCACTTGCTGATCTTTGCATAGAGCTTGTGCTCCCGTAGTTTCCTCAGAGTCAGCGTCAGATGTTGCGTGTGCTCCTCTTCTGTTCTTGAGTAAATGAGGATGTCATCTATAAATACGATGACAAATATATCTAAATACTCCTTGAACACCTGATTCATAAGGCTCATAAATGCTGACGGCGCATTTGTGAGCCCGAAGGGCATTACAGTAAATTCGTATAGTCCGTATCTGCTACTGAATGCAGTCTTCGGAATGTCCTCTTCCTGGATCCGTAGCTGGTAGTAGCCTGATCTCAGATCCAATTTGGAAAAGAAGTGCGCCCCTTCTAGCTGGTCAAACAGCTCATCTATCCTTGGCAACGGATATGTATTTCGGACTGTCAATCGGTTTAGAGCTCGGTAGTCGATGCACAGTCTCAGAGTTCCGTCCTTCTTTTTAACAAATAAGACCGGGGCTCCCCAAGGCGAAGAGCTCGGTCGGACAAATCCAGCCTCCACCAGTTCTTGGAGTTGGCTTCGAAACTCTGTCAATTCTTTTGGGGCCATACGGTAAGGGGCCCTAGCTGCTGGCTTAGCCCCCGACACTAGCTGTATCCGGAAATCCTGCTCCCGGTGCGGGGGTAGCCCAGGCAGTTTCTCCGGGAATACGTCGGCAAAATCTCGCACCACCGGAATATCCGAGGTGGAGACCTTGGTCTCAGTCATCTCAAATATCACTTCATACACTTCTTCTCCTTGTAAGTGAGCCTTAACGGCCTGTACAGATGACAATATGAGAGGGGAAGTAGATCTAATACCTTCAATAACGAGATAGGAATCTCCATGTCTCACGGTAATCCTTTTGGATGAGCAATCGATCTGAGCGTGATTCCAGTTCAACCACGTCATCCCTAGGATCAGATCAAAGATTGGCATCTTTATGATTGTCGCTGGAGCTTCAAACGCCTTTCCGCCGATCTCTGCCTCCATGTTGCAATGGGCAGAGGTGAACAACTCTGATCCATCGGGTAGTCGTATCCTCATCATCAGACCCGTGAATCGTTCCACGCCTTCCAATCCTTCTATGAAGGCCTCCGATACGAATGAGTGCGAAGCACCCGTATCAAATAGTGTATACGCGGGTTTGCCGCTGATGAAAACTATTCCTGGGGTTTTGGGAAAAAATTAAATGTTTCAGAATTCTAGCTATGGTTTTCTTTCCTAGGTTGTCACTTTTATATAAGATTTAACCTCCTGAGAAAATAACTCAACCAAAATTTTTCAGACGTACCAGTGATTACTTGCTCCGGGTTCCGGGGCTGAGCCAGATCCAGTGCATAGATTTGCTCCCTTTGCTGCCTACGATCTGCACCCTGGAAGCCACGTCCTCGACCTCGTCCTCGTCCTCCAAACTGCTGGACATGTGGGGCAACCTGTGGTGCCTGTAGAGGTGCTTCCCTCATGGGGCAGTTTCTTCGAATATGCCCTATTTGGTGGCAGTTGTAGCACTCTGGTGGGGGAAATGCCATGCCCCCGGGTCTTGGTGCCTCCCTCATCTGAAGAGGCTGAGGAGCCAGTACCACCGGCTCCCTCGGCTCTCGTCTTATTTCCTGACGAGGTTGGTCTTCTGTTCTTCTTCCTTCTCTCCCATCTGTGATGCGGCCCCGCCGCTGATCATTCCGGGCTCCCCGGCCCTGGTCCTCTGTTGGCCTTTTTCGACCCCGAGTGGTGTGCCAATCGGCCTCAATCCTCTTGGCCATTTCCAAGATCCGGGAGATAGGTCCATCAGAAACGAACAGAAGGGCCTCCCTCAAGTCTTCTCGTAGACCCTTATAAAACCTTTTTGTGTAGCCCGCCTCATCTAGTTGATACGAATCCGCGTAGCGAGCTAAGTGGTCGAACTCCCGATGGTACTCTACCACCGTCCTGGTACCCTGCTTCAACTGTAAGAATCGTTCCTCCAACTCATCCCTGGTTGATCGTGGAACAAAATGTTCCAGGAGAGCGGTCCTGAACTCTTCCCAGGAGATTTCTGTAACCTCCCTATCAGCAAATGTTGTATCCAGCAGCGTCTTCCACCACCTCTTTGCATGAGACTCTAGGCAGGAGACAACCAAGGCCACCTTCTCCTCCCAGGGACATCGTATCCCAGTCAGCATTTCATACATAATATCTAGCCACTCCTCTGTCCGTACAGCGGATTCTGTCCCCAAGTAAGATGGAGGAGAGAGTCCTCGAAAAATGCTCAGCCAATTGGCCCCCGGGTTCGGCTGCGGAGCCGGAACCTGCTGAGCCCTGAAAGCATCTAGAATGGCCGTCAGCGTTTGACCCATCTCCGAGTGTAAGAATGGAGTGGGGGCCGGGGGAGGTGGTGCAACAGTCGGAGTCTGCTGAACTCCGCCTTGTGGTGTTGGCTGCTCTGGGGGCTGCGTTATAGAAGACAATTATAAGAAGTCTCACAGGTTTAACTAAAAGTGGACAATTTTCATGTGATTTCCCATATGGGCCCACCACTGCTTCCGCTGCTTAGTTTGTCCCCAAACTAAACTCGAGCGGGGGTGACCCAGGGTTAGTGGACTGCTACTTTTCTGATCGAGGTTTCCTCTGATACCACTTGTAAGACCCCCATTTTTTTTCTTTTTCGACACCGGGGTCTTAGGCCCAGAGTCGCCGCCTTGCGGTGATACCTTCGCACTCGGGAAGGTCGTCACTACAAGACGCCGACTCTGCCGGCCAATCTCGATCATAACAGTAGCAATATACTTAAGAAGGTAGCAAGTCCACAAAGAGAATCACATATATAGAAATAAACTCCACGAAGGGAGTGTCCACAGATAGTACATATAATGAAAACCTCGGGCTTATGCCCAGTACATCAAATCCTCACTACAATTCACTCATCGCGGAAGCAAACTAGTACAACTACTATAGTTCGGGACTCACTGTCCCTGCTGTCTGGACTCCAGTGCTAGACTGTCCGATCTCCAAACGTGCCGACCTCCGGGGCTGCTCCTCCATGCTGGGCTCCGTGGTCCCCTAAATGATGTGGTTCGAAAACCGTTAGTCTAAAAGACTAAGTCCTATCGTCCCCCACCCCTTCCCCCATGGCTCCTAAGCACCGAGCGGGGAGAAGGAAAGGGAAGGACATGAAGGTGGAGAATAGTCAAATTTCAGATGGCAGCGGAACTAAACTAACAGTGAACGCATGATAATAATTATACAAAATTAAATAAGTAACCTTAACTTATGTGGGTACACATAAGCTAAAGGATCTTTTGCAGGGCTCCTATCGTATAAAAAGTCCCATACCGATTTATACGATAGGGTGTCGGTTCTATTAGCAGGCTTATAATATTGTAAGAGAACCTTGACTTATAAGCACGCTCACACGAACTTATAGGCCCAAGGGGTCGTTTTGCAAGGCCTAATGTATAGAGCGTCCCATACCGCTTATACATTAGGTGTCGGGTTTTATGCAATGGTTATGCTATGAAATACAATTATGCTATGATGAGAACATGCAAGTGCAACTCACCCACTCGACTCTGTGTACACAGACCTTTAGTTCCCCCTTTCAGAGCCGTTACCTCCCAGGATACCTCCGTAGTGGCAGACGGAAGCGGTGGGTTGGGCCTCGCCCACCTCAAAACCAGTATTTGCACTACTGGTCTGACCTATCGTACGCCTCAACGCTTGGTGCACTAAGCGGACGTCTGCGTACTCTTGCCGGCTGGCGCACCGGACTTCTGTTGGCGAAGTGCAAAACCACACTTGCCGAGTCAACGATATTGGTGTCGGTGCAACGAACTCCCCAATATCGAAGACCCACCACCTTATATCTTTTATGCACATGCAATAGTTATGAGTCCAATAAATAACCGAGCCGAGTCTTCTCGGACTATCCCGTCCGTCACAATCTACAACCGAGCCGAAGCTCCCTGGACTAACCCGTCCGTCACAATCTACAACCGAGCCGAAGCTCCCCGGACTAACCCGTCCGTCACAATCTACAACCGAGCCGAAGCTCCCCGGACTAACCCGTCCGTCACAATCTACAACCGAGCCGAAGCTCCCCGGACTACCATCACAACTACTGGGCTTATTGCCCAAGTAACCCATACTATCTCCCGGGACACTGGGTGGGAAAGTGTGAAACCCTAAGTTTATTATTTACTGTATGCTTACGAAGTTTTGACTCTTCCTAATTATTACGAGAAAGACGATTTTTCGTCGATCATGCGCATCACCTAACACTAGCCAACCCACTCTCACTCCTCTTCTTTTCTTTCTATTGAGAAATCTTCCACAACAAAAAGGGTCTAACTCCAATAACTATCCCCGGCCTTGTCTCATTCCAATTCAGTAATTTTGCTATATGCACACCAACTTAGACGATACGTCGAACCAGATAGGGGGTATTCTCAATAATCATCCGAATGCCCTGAATTATCATGATGCAAATGGACTAAATCCAAAAGATTATCATTTTTCCAATTATTCTGATATTTATTTAAATTCCCGTAAAGCTTCTAAGGGCTACCCATTGAGCATGATGTGCACTTTTCAGAGAGGTATAAAGCTTCATAAATTCATGATAAATTCTAAATAACCATTTAACAAGAAATCCAAGATATAACAATTTTTCATGTATTCAAGTGACACTAATCTAATTTTGAGAATATATCCTTTTTCCTTTTATTATTGAAGTAAGTGCAATAAATAGTCACCGAAAAATTCTTAATTAATTTTCCAAGGTAGATACTGACCTAAAAACATCGTTGGCCAAATTTCATAATTATACAGTAAGTAAATTGCTCAAAATGATTTAAACAAGCTAGATCCAAAATTGCTAAATGCAGACCATCAAGTCAATCTTCATGTAAAATGGGATGTATATAAAATAATCATCCTACACCCCTATAATAATTAATGGAGGTTTATTATGACCTTTTAGTTCTAAATCCAGAGTTCCAAAATTTTCCTTACTTATTTGATAATTTATTTAATTATTTTAA
This sequence comes from Platanthera zijinensis, assembly GCA_039513925.1. Classification (NCBI taxonomy): domain Eukaryota; kingdom Viridiplantae; phylum Streptophyta; class Magnoliopsida; order Asparagales; family Orchidaceae; genus Platanthera; species Platanthera zijinensis. The sequence goes on along the minus strand of CM077080.1, from coordinate 24,689,434 downwards.
TGTCTAAGATTTCCAAAAATGAACATGAAGTACTACTTTCATTCAAGGAATCATTTTACAAATTTTATATGTTACTCAGAATAATGATATAACCTATCTTCAAAAATATATATATTTCATTGTAGAGCTTTATCTTTAAATCAAATATTCATTTAAATCCTTGGAAATTCATTTAATAAATATAAAATACTATATTGCTTCCAAAAATTCAGGGAAATTTCAATTATGAATCTAATGTCATATACATGATTTGGGCCAAATTTCATAATTTATTTATTTGTAAATGGGCCTAAATGAATTTTTGAATAATTCCATCACATGACAATTTGTGAACTAACTACCTCATATACTTGTCCAAAAATTCTTATAAAATTTATATAAACTCTACATGCTTTCAAACATCCTCTGCCAAAATTTCATGACCTCTCAATGGTCAGAGGTAGCATAATAAATTATTTACTTAATTTAAGCCTTTCTTGTGTTACAAATGAGGTGCTATAATTATTGACCCAAAATTCCCCATTAAAATACCAGAGGCCCATAATGTCCTTAAGACCAATCTACCAAAGTTTCATCTTAGTTTGAGGTGTTTAGCTAGCCCATTTCAACCCTAGGATATTTGTGCCCTAAACTAGGGTTAGGGATTTTAGGGTCCTAAACCTTCCAAAATAACCTAACAATTTTACCAGAGGGTTATAGTTACCAAAACTCTATCCCTACAAAATTTCATGGCCATACAAGGTGATTTGGCCATATACCCTTCACAAGGTACAAAAGCCCTTCCTTAGGGTTTGACCTAGGAGCTTGGGCCAAACCAACTCCACTGCCCCCAAATTTCCTTTGGGAGGTGTATCTTGTCATCCCAAACTAGTGTACAAAATTTGAGCCTCTGTTGAGTTGAATAGGTCACTAAAAGCCAAAATTACTTTTTGGACCAAAATACCCTTCTTAGGGCAAGGCTAGGGTTTGCTTGAATCATATTCAAATCAACTCCAAACTTAATGAAATTTTACCCAGAGGTCTATATTGACCCCATAACCATCCCACCAAAATTTGGTTGAATTTGGACTTCATTTGACCCCTAATTTAATTTACCATAGCATAATTAAATTATTTACAAAAACTATAGGAAAATTATTCCCAAAAATTCCCATTTTTGGGCAGGGTCTAGGTATAGGGTAGGGTGAGTCCCTGCCAAAATTTCAGCTTATTTGGACCAAGGATGAAGAGTGGGCAGCTAGTTTAATGTCTGCCTACTCATTTGTATAGGCCCCACCAAAATGGGTGCCCAGGTCAGACCAGTCACCCAAATTGGTTCAAACCAATTTTACCAGACATTAGACTCATAGGGCTAGGTTTTTGATGTTGACCACTCTTTCTGAAAGTGACTCTAAATATTTTTAATAATTAAAGCAAATAAATAGAAATCATGTGACAGAAATGAAATGTTTCTAAATAATATAACCTATAGTTTTTTTATCAAATCCGCACGCATCTTGACGCAGCCCTGGACGGCATCGGGTCGTCTTCAAGCTCTAGCCGACGGCCCTGATTCAACCCGCCTGGAGCAACTTCCAGCGGCTGCCGCCGGCCATCCGGCCGCCTCCCCGGCCTGCCACCGCCGCCGACACCTTCGTGGTGGTCGGGGCTACCTCCAGGCGGCGGCACGGCCGCCGGGAAGCCCTATTCCGGCGAACCCGACAACCTCAATTTCATGGAAAAACCGTGATTTTTTTGATTTGGATCGGGCTCAATTGAGCCCGAACCTTGGACCTATCGATTTCTAAGATCTGTCCATGAGTCAAGGAGTGGAGGAGAACCTTTTTGGGCGGCTGTAGCCTGGTTGAACGCCGGATTGGCATGGTGGTGGCCGGTGGTGGTCGGCTTGCTCACAAAGGCAGAATTGGGCTTGGTTTCTTCAGGGAAATGGTGGGGATTCATCCTTGGACCTCACTGAAGCTTTTAAAGAGGTGAGGGGAGGTGTTAGGTGGCTGAAATGGCATGTGCCATTTTTGGCAAAGTCAAGGTTGGCGGCTAGGGGTGGTGGAGGTGGTGGAGCTTGCTCTAGCCAGTCAAAAAAAACTGCTGGACTCCCCCTTGTCCTTCTGAAATAAATGGGGAGGTTGGGGAGGGGGGAGGAGGAGCACAAAGTCCTCCTCCCTTCTCTTCCTTCTCTTTCTCTCTCCTCCATGGATGATTTTCTCTCTCCTAGTCATCAAGCCTGAAATTTGGGCTCCTACATGTCACATGTCAGCCTACCAATCTATTTGGCCACTTGGGTCAAGGTTAGCCCTAATGAAATAGGCTTGAGCTTGAGTTAGCCCATTTGGGCTAACTTGACCCAAAGTGGGACTAGGGCCCACCTAGGTCAATTTGATCCTTGATATTTCCTTAATAGGTCCTTGGTGACCCATTAGCCTCCCCTAGGGTCATGGTGGGGTTGTATTGGCCCTTGAAGGTCACTTGGCCCTTAACTAGGGCATTTTGACCATTTTAGGTTAAGGGTTGACTTTGGTCAAACTAGCCCCTTTGATTGGTCCCAATGGGTCCTTGGTGACCTATTGGCCTCTCACTAGGCTTATGAGGGTAGAGGTGGTGTCTATTGGGCTAAGGGACTGCAATTGACCCTTGTGTAGGTCAATTTGACCCAATTAGGGCTATAGTTGACTTTGGTCAACTTAGCCCCATTGACTGCTCTCCATGGGTCCTTAGTGACCCATTGACCTCTTCCTAGGGTTATAAGGGTATTGGTGGGGTATATTTGGCTAATGGACTGAAATGGACCCCTGTGTAGGTCAATTTGACCTAGCTAGGGTTATAGTTGACTTTGGTCAACTTGGGTCTGTTGAATGCCCTCCATGGGTCTTGGGGTCTTAGTGAAGCCTCATGATTACTTTTAAATCAAGGTTCAGGGATCTGCTAAGTGCAGACCACAGTGGCCCTATTCACACTACCAGGTTCACTTGGCTCTTCCTTGGGCTTTCTAGGGTTTTGCCATGACAAAATCACTCTTAGGGGTCTAGTTGGAAATGGGATGTTACATGTGACGTCTAGGTGGGGCTTTGCGAGCCGAGCAGAAGAATGAAAGAGGTCTGCGTGGCAGAGGTGTAAAAATATCCCAAAATGGGATAGGGGGAAGCCATAAGAGGTCGCAGGAACACTCAACCACAACCAAAGATAAGTAGAAAATCAGCAACAACAACAGCACATGAGTCTCCAATTAAAATTAATTTCTTTATAGAGTGAGGTATACATTGCAAGACATGATTTACAATGTAGCACGACAAGGTTCGCAGTCTCCAAGTAACCACACCACCTGAGACCAAGATCGCGCCCAAGCTGAACAATTCTAGTCCGCCACCTTGTGGACTGCTCTATTAGACAGCGCAACCTCTAGGTAAACCAGTCTGCGCAACTGTGCCAACTTCCATGATCCAACAACCAAACTACTAACACAAAAACAAGTCGGACATCGACGAGCTCTAGAAGAGTCTGCAACAACAGCGGTTAGCCAACCCTAACCGCCCGGTTAACCAAGGATGCTTGCTAAGCCAAACCGCAAGAGATAACCGACACCTACCAAAGGCAGTCCGCCAAAGCTGTCCGCTAGGCCGCGGCGGACTCTACGGTCTGTGCAGTCTGCCCAGTCTGACCGCCCAACTCCACTTTCACTCCCACTTCAATAATTTCAACACTCCCCCATGAAGTGGGAAGTAGAAACCAGCTTGAGCAATCCTCGCAACCGAATAAACGATCCCTTCGACAGTGGCTTCATGAAGATGTCTGTGACATTGTCCTCGCTCCGCACATGCTCAACCATTAGAGACGGCTCCAGTACCTTCTCCCGAATGAAGTTATGCTCGATCTCAATGTGCTTTGTTCGCGTGTGATAAACTGGATTGTTAACCAGTTTAAGATCACTCTTATTGTCACCGCGAGGCAGAGTAGGACTTCGTACCTCCTCATGGATGTCATCCACTAATCTCCTAAGCCAGATAGCTTCCTGAGCTGTCAAGGCTGAAGCCTTGTATTCTGTTTCTACAGTGGAAACAAACACAGAATTCTGCTTCTTACTACACCAAGAAATAACTGCTGATCCCATGAAGAAGACATAAACAAAAGTCGACTTCCGATCATCTGTATCTCCTCCATAATCAGCATCCATATAACCGTACTGACTGAATCTCGTGCCCCTCTTATAAAAGAGACCTATCTCTGAGGTAGACTTGACATACTTCAAAATTCCTTTAGCTGCCACCAAATGAGGTTTTTGTGGCTTCGCATATACAGACTAACCCGGCCCACCACATAAGCAATATCTGACCTATTAATTGTCAGATATATGAGACTCCCCATGAGATCCCGGAATACCAAAGGGTCTGTAAGAACCTTTTCCTCATCCCGTCGAAGTTTCAAACCGACTTCCAGAGGGGTAGAACTGCTTTTCCCTTCCTGCATGCCGAATCGGTTGATAATTCTTTCCATATAGCCTTCTGGGAAACAAGCACGTCATTCTTCTATCACTCTACCTCAAGTCTAAGGAAATGGTGGACCTCACTCAGATCCTTCATCTCGAACTAAATAGTTAGCTCAGCCCTGAGTCTAGCTACTTCCTCCTCCGAGTTTCCCGTGACGATCATATCATCAACGTACAATAGAACGAGAACCTGAAGCTCCCCCTACTTCTTAACGAATAGATTGGAATCTGAGTCTGAAGCAAAGTAACTGTAGAATTGGGAATATTCTGTGATCTTCCCATACTACGCCCGAGGCCCCTGCTTCAGACCATAGAGGACCTTCTTCAGCTTGCAGACGTGCCTTAGATGTCCTTCAGATGCATAACCCGGTGGCTGCACTATGAAGATGTCCTTGTAAATCTCGTCGTAAAGAAAAGCATTTTTCACGTCGAGTTGCCAAATCTTTCTCCCTTGGCAAGTCGCCAAGGCAATCACCATCTGAACTGAAGTCATCTTGACCACTGGGCTAAACGTCTCCTCGTAATCATCCTCGTACTGTTGTGAGAACTCCCGAGCTACAATGCGAGTCTTGTATCGCTCAATGCTTCTGTCAGCCTTCTTTTTCAGCTTATAAACCCACTTTCACGTCATAGGAGTAATGTCTTCGACTTTGGGCACAAGGTCTCAAGACTCATTCTTCCTGAGGGCGGCCATCTCCTCATCCATAGCATCTTCTCACTCCTTGACTCCAATGACGTTCTCAAAGCAAGAAAGCTCCCGTTCATCTAAGGGACCTGCAAAGAAACATGAGACGAAACTCACCATGTTCTCATCCCTATACCGAGTTGGTAGAACAATTGTCCTCTTGAACCTCCAAAGGACTTGACCCTGATCAACCACTCCCGCTGCTTCTTTTGGCTTAGCTCTGATTCCGGGCATACCAGGAGCATCTCTTCCCCTACTTCCAGATCCAAAAGCCTCCACCCTAGAGCTAGACGCCACATGAGCATCTAGTGACACAAGCAACTCCACCAGAAAATCCTGAGCAGTTTATCCTTGGCCCACATCTGACCTACTCTCATATAGCTCCATAGATAAGCTACCATGGTATGATGTAAGTTCGTAGAAGATAACATCTTTTGAGACGACGAACTTCTTCATTGCAGGATCCATGCACTTCTATCCATTCTTTCACTCATCATAGCTAACAAAGACTAACTTCCGTGCTTTTACATCTAGCTTTGCTCTGAAAGCATCTGGAATGTGCATGTAGGTAGATCCAAACACCTGAAGATGTTCGACACTGGGCTTCTCTTTGAACATCAACTTATGAGGAGATTTCATGTTGTTCGGACCTAGAAGTATCCTGTTGATGACGTACGCCTCACAAGCCATTCCCTCTGCCCAAATGGCCATAGGAATGCTTTTAGCGTGAAGTCAACACTTATGTGAGTTGAACTTAAAAAAAGTAATTTGACGGATCTTATGTTCTGCAACTCCATTCTGTTGTGGAGTGTGAGCACAAGTAAGCTTCCTCTGAATGCCAAACTTTATATAAAAGTTAGAGAACTCATGTGAATTAAACACTCTGTCATTATCAGTTCTCAGCTTCGTTATCCGCAGAGCGAGCCGGCCTTCTACGATCTCCTTGAATTCCACAAACATCCTGAATGCCTCTAACTTCTCTTTCAAGAAGTATACCCAAATATACATGGAAAAGTCATCAACAAGAACAAACATATATCTGCTACTATCGAGACTGGGAGTGACAGTAGGTCCCATTAGATCACCATAGATGCATTCTAACAGTGCTCTACACCTAGTCTTTGATATGTCAAATGGAAGGTGATGTGTATTTCCATACTGATAACCCACACATATGTGACTGTCACTATTGGATGAAAGACTATGCAGGCCATACACCAAGCCTCTCACCGTCATAGCCTTCAGCTTGTCCATCCTAACATGCCTAAGTCTCTCATGTCAAATAGCAGCGCTATCATTAGCCCTTATCTTGTCAATATAAGAACTTGTTGATAACAGAAACAAGTACTTTATTCTCCTACCAACATGAATAACATAAGCTTTTATAGGTGACACTTTCCTGAGAAACTTTACTTCTGTTGGGCAAAATAGAATGTGATACACAGCGTCAACCGCATTGGTCACCGAGAAAGAGATTTTTCTTCATCCTAGACACGTGATACACACTCCTCAAAGTGAGTGGCCCCCGATCACTGCCTATATAAACTGATCCCTTTTTCTCTATCGCATGTAACGTATCATCAACAGTAATAATGGTATCATTACTTTTGTATTCCTGCAAAGAAGATAATTTGGACTCATCCCCGGTGAGGTGATGACCACACCTGGAGTCCATGATCCAGTCCTCCTGATAGTTGATGGAGGAAAGTGCACGAACACAAGTGTCCGTCATGAAGGCACTCCCCCATCCTCCTTCATCAGTCTTGGACTCAACCTCCTCCTTCCCTACAGCATGCCCCGACTGAAGATTTACCCTACGGTCCCTACAGATGTGACCAAGCTTGCTATATTTATAGCACTGAAGTTCGTCGCGCTTCTTCTCGTCATCAAGCTTAAGAGGCTTGCTCCTTTCCTACTACGATGAAAAAGACGGACCATCGCTAACATTGTCTTCTTCTTCTTGTCCCACTTCTTCTTCTTACCAGAGAAGAGAACCTCGTCATCTCCTCCTGAGATCGAAACTCCATCCATCTACTTCGTCAAGCTTTCCTGTGAAGCCAACACATTCTCTAGCTCGAACAACAATGACTGATTGGCTCAGCCTTGCACAAAATTTACAAAGGCAACATACTCCTTCCGCAAGCTGCAGATGAAGTGCCTCTTCATCTTCGACTCTAAGATCGGCTCTTCCGGGTCCAATGCAGTAATCTCAGAGTAGATGTTCTTTGCCATCAAGAAGAAATGAAGATATCATCTTGAGTGGCCTTTGCCAACTCATTTTCCAAGAACTGTAGCCGAGCTACGTTCTTCTTGTTTAGCAGACCATCCAAGGCCAACCAGATTTTAGTTGTTGACCAACATTCGATAATGTAGTCAAATAGCTTCGGTGAAACTGCACGCTTCAGAGAGAATGATGCATTCGCATCGGATCGCTTCTAAGCTTTCATCGCTTCAGAATTTTCACTGATGGCGACTACCTCTTGTCGATTGTCACCACCGACAACTTCCTAGAGATCCTCACTAAGAAGATAACTCTCCATGTACAACCTCCATCTTTTGAAATTGGTCTGCGTTAAACGTTTAATTCCAATTTCTCTTGCAAAACCGGCTTCCATTACTATCAACTGATTCACTTGATCTTCACGAAGGAATAACAATCTGAGATTGGTGAACTGCAAACTCCTCAACACCCCTCTAATACCATGTAAAAATATCCCAAAATGGGATAGGGGGAAGCCACAAGAGGTCGCAGGAACACTCAACCACAGTCAACGATAAGTAAAAAATCAGTAGCAGCAGCAGCACAAGAGTCTCCGAGTAAAATTAATTTCTTTATAGAGCGAGGTATACATTGCAAGACATGATTTACAATGTAACCAAGGGAAACAAAAATCAACCACAAGAAGTAAACCCCCGCGAACAGCAAGCTGAAAGCGCACTAGTCGTCAGTCCACAAGCCGAGTCTGTCGAAACCGCTGAAATTGCCTAATCGTGACTAGCCACGCGGACTGTTGTTATTGGAATGCTAAAGGAACTTGAACAGAACCCGCTAATAGATCGGGCGAACTGCTCTGCTTATCTGTAACTCGGAGGAAGAAATCAAGTCGCAGAGACCGCGACCTACTGCTATCCGCTGATTTCTATTTACGAACTGTTTCACACCAAGCTTCCACTAGTTATCTAGACGTCTGATGTTAGTCGCATAGCCTGGACAGAATCAACTTTCTTAGTCGCAGCTGTTAGAAACCCGCAACCGCAAAAACAAAGAACGAGCTAGTTCTCACTATTCACTATTATTTATGACGAGCCGGGAACTCCTATTTATAGGTGTGAGGAGAAGTGTCGTCATCACCTATAGCAATAGGATAACCGCTCGTCAGTCCTGTCGATTAACATCATGAATCCGCATAAGTTCGGATACAAAAACCAGCCCGCCACTTAAGGAAGACTATCTACATATAAGCGTGGACACCAATTTTGTTCGCAAGAATAACCAGACCGCCAGGCTCACGGACACAACTCCAGTCCGTGCAAAGCTCCGACCCACGACAACCATGTCGCCAGCTTGCCGAGCTCGGTGAACTCAAGAAGCAATCCGCACACAGGCGATTTAGGCGAACTAGACAACAAAGCTGGACTTAGTCCCACAAGTTCAAGTCCACAGCAAGCTTCACGGTCTCCAAGTAACCGCGCCACCTGAGAACAAGGTCGCGCCCAAGCTGAACAACACCAATCCGCCACCTTGCGGACTGCTCCATCAGACAGCGCGGTCTCCAGGTAAACCAGTCCGCACAACTGTGCTGACCTCCACGATCTAGCAACCAGACCGCTGGCACAGAAACAAGCCGGGCACTGTCGAGCTCCAGAAGAGTCCACAACAACCGCGGTTAGCCAACCCTAACCGCCCGGTTAACCAAGGATGTTTGCTGAGCCAGACCGCAAGAGATAACCGGCACCTGCCAAAGGCAGTCCGCCAAAGTTGTCTATCAGGCTGCGACCAACTCCGCGGCCTGCCCAGTCAGACCGCTCAACTCTACTTTCACTCACACTTCAACAATTTCAACAAGAGGTTGCTCCAGCGTGCAAAAGTTTAGATCGTGGAGGAGTGTCGACGTTGCGACTGGTTTGTGTGTCGTGGAAAAGCGGGAGGGGTTAGGGTTATAGGTTTTTTTTGTTTCGATCGGACGGTGGCGTGAAATGCGCCTCTAATCGAATGACTTTGATTATTTTAATAGTTTTTAGGAGTACCATATCTAAATTCACATGATCCCAAAAGTACTTCTTTTATAATATAAATATATATACAAGTGACAGGCACGGGCCTTCGGCCCTGGGGGCATTCGGCGGGGGTGCGACAATCGGCGGGGTGCGACAATCGGCGGGGTGCGACAATCAGCGGGGTGCGACATTCGACGGGGTGTGACATTCGCTGGGATGCGACATTCGCCGGTGGTGCGACATTTGTCGCGGGGACGACATTTGTCGTGGGGACGACATTTGTCGTGGGCGGCGACATTTGTCGTGAGCAGCGATATTTGTCACGGACAGTACCTGCCCCTATGGCCTCGCGCGACAGTACCCGACCGACGACGCCGGGCTCCGCCCGCTCCCAGCGGGCTCCGCCCAACCCGCAACATACACATATGCGTACTCAAAATGACCGTAAAAAAATTCAAGAATACAATTTTTATTTTGTAAAACAAATTATATTTTAACGTTAAAACATTAATTTTTCTCTTGTCATTCCTAGCTAGAGACAATAGGTTTAGGTTATCTAGTGTTTTTATTTTTTGTATTTTAATATTGTAAAGTTGTGTAATTACCTAAAAGGATATTGTCTTTATAATATACTAATATAAAATTTGGTATAATTGTGTAATTATGAATACAACTATAAGGGCAATATAGGAACATCAAACAATGTTTCACCAAAGAGTAGTTTTCATATATTAGTAGAGATATATTCTTACAATATTAGAAGAGTTAAGTTGTTTTTGGTGAAACATTCAAAAATAATAATTATGTGTGCATTTTTTAATTTTAATGATTTGACATATATTATAATCTATTTCAAAAAAAAATTTACAATGCCCATTCAAATAATTACGTCAACCCAAAATTAAAAGTAACGATGAAAATCTATTATAATCCAAAAGTTTTTAGTAGAACTCTTACACCTAGCTACTATGATAAACTTTCATTAGACATGTCAAAGGTCTATTCGATGAAAGTTGTCATTAGGCATATCACCGGTATTTTGGAGGAGTCACTGTTAAAACAATCAATTTTATTAGATCGATTAACTAATATTGTATCCATTTTAAGCTGTATTAAATAATTGATAGGGGCAGATCTCCGAACCTATCGCAGTCGGGGTACTGTCAAGACAAACCGTAAGGGCGAAGCCCTATGTCTGTCACTCGTGTATATTAAAAAGGAAAATCACCTTTTGATTAAACATTCATTTTTTTCAATTTTACCCCTCTTTATTTCACAATTTTAAATAAAATTAATTTTTGTATTTTTTAATATAGACAAAATCTATTACTTACAATAAAATTGTGCTCTCATCGCCGCTCGCAAACCCTCTTGCGGACGGAGTATAGCGTTCATGGGTCTGTGAGCGGCGGGAGCATGATCACGCCAGGCAATGTCGTGGCCGGAATACCGTCTCGTAGGGCATTGAGGATCTGTCCCGTGCACTATCGCAATCAGAATACTATCACAATTAGCCATTGAGGCGGAGCCCCATGTCTATCACTAGCATATAATAGACTGAATGATTGACTAACATTGAAAACCATAATGGAGTAGCCCCTTAATTATATGGTACGGACCACCATGTGATAATTAATGAACAAAAATCAATGTGTTTAAGACATTTATATATGTATATTATAATGTATATATTTATTGAAAGCGAAATTTATGATAAGTTTTTTAAGAAAGCAAATATATGCATGGGTCGCTCAAAGCCGAGCGAATAGTAGGCCAGTAGTGGGACGGCAAATCCCCCCAACGGTCACAATTATGAATGAAACACTAGCACTAGCTGCCATCACGCACGTTGCTGGCCTGTAAATTAGCAATCAAGTCCCCCAAAACTAGTACAAAAATAAAGTCTGATCAATCACAGCTCCTCTTCGTCCATAATTTTAAGCACGGTTTTTTACGACGATTTTGACGGCTGGATGTTCATCTTCTTCTTCGCATACCTAACAAACTGATTCATTCCGGGGATGCGGATGAAACTTGCAAATTTCACGGACTTTTTGTGCGAAAGGATGGAACCTATTGAGGGTCAAAGGACGTTGCTTAGGCACTAGTGTCTTCAAAAGCTCCGCCTTTGCTGGGTTGGGAGAGCATTTTTCTTTGAATGTTGATACTAATGTCATATGGCTTCATTTGGTGCGGCAAGGGCGGTTGTGATCGTGATGGTTATGAACCGTCTTTCGTGAATGTTCAAATTCACCTAAGGAACTTCAATTCATCCACTTTTATGTTCATAATTAATTGTATGTTTTGGGTTGCGGTCATAGTCGCTGTCATGTCAAGCATACATTCTATGATAATAGTTTTTTTTTATCTAAACCCACTGGTACAAAAATGTCGTCCCAAGCGGCAGCGCTATTTAGGTGCATTTCTCGCACCGTGCAAGATACAATACTGTTGTATGATGACGTTTCAAAAATCGTGCTGAAAAGATGATGTTGAAATATACGATCAGATATGCTTTAAATACTGTGCCCGCAAGGTAATTTTCATGCGTATAACGCACTTACAATTTACTCCCCAAACAGAATCATTACGATTTACAAGTGTGCATGAGCATAAGCATTTTTATTCTTTAATGCTCCTAATTTCTCACCGTCAGAGTTAGCGCCAGACACAACAAATATTTACAGGCTTCTTTATTGATTCCTGTTTTGCAGGCAAAGCCCAACAGATAATTACCAGGAATCAAATACGGCATCGAACTGCTGTAACAGCTTCTTAAAGCCCGGCCTCCATACAGTTTGAAACCATAGAAGTTTTGTAATATGTAAGTTTTTTTTGGGCAAAATATCATTTTTGGTAAATAACTTTTGCCACCTTTATGAAATTAGTATCAAACAATCCTCCCCAATTTCTGGTAGAAGGCTTAGGTTGAAAGGTGCAATTTTGAAGAACTCGGTTAATGGAAATGCTTTCTCTATAAAATGAAGTGTTGAGATTTTAACACATTAGACCAACTATTTATCTTCTATTTGCAGTTTGCACCCCTTTTTTTTAAAAAAAATTTTGATTGTTTGCGCTCTTAAAACATGTTGAGCTTGATGAAGTGCAAGCTATGACCATTTGTTGATTTTTTTTAATTCTTCTGAAAAATTATAGTTAGAAACTGAAGGGTATTTAGGCTTTGTTTAGGATACTAGTATAGTTTTAAAAGAGTAGTTTGAAAGAGAGATGATAAATTGTATTTTTTAAACTAAAATTTTTTATTTGGGTAATCTTTGTTCCTGTAGCAGTTTAAATTATATTCAAAATTATTTCAACATGAAATTTATTTATTACGCTTTTGATGGGGTCGGCCCCAATTTATAGGAAAATCCGGTTTGCAAATAACCGGATTCCCCTCTCACCTCACTAGCAAAATGGGGGGATTATGCACGTAACCACCGCACGCAGAATCCGCGCGATAACCCCAGGGCACAGGATCCCGTGCGTCAGCCGCTCCCTTGGCCGCCTGGTGCACGGGTAGCCTCGGACGTGGTCGGCCTCCCCTTGGCCACCCGGGCCATGGGCGGCCTCGAAGGCCACGGGACGACCGCCCCTTGGCCGCCCGGTCCAAGGCCGGCCTCTCCCGTCCCCCTCTCGGCCGCGACCGGCCTCAAGGGGGACGGCTATCGCTTGGCCACCCGGGCCAAGGGAGGCCTCGGCCGGCCTCGCCAAGGCCGGCCGCCCCCGTCCCTCTCTCGGTTGCGGTCGGTCTCGAGGGGGATGGTCGCCCCTTGGCCGCCCCGACCAAGGGCGGCTTCGGTCGGCCTCACCAATGCCGACCGCCCCCGTCCCCCTCTCGGTCGCGGCCGGCTTTGAGGGGGACGACCGCCACTTGACTTCTCGGTCCAAGGACGGCCTCGGCCGGCCTCGCCAAGGCCGGACACCCCCGTCCCTCTCCCGACTGCGGCCAGCCTCGAGTAGGATGGCCGCCCCGACAAAGGACGGCCTCGGCCAGCCTCTCCTAGGCCGACCGCCTCCGTCCCCCTCTCGATCGCGATCGACCTCGAGGGGGACTGTCTCCCCTTGGCCGCCAGGCCAAGAACGACCTCGGCCGGCCTCGCCAAGGCCGGCCGCCCCTGTACCCCTCTCGGTTGTTACGGCCTCAAGGGGGAAGGCCCCCCTTTGGGCGCCCGGGCCAAGGGCGGCCTCTCAAAGGCCGCCTGCCCCGTCCCTCTCTTGACCACGACCGACCTCGAGGGGGACGGCCGCCCCTTGCCGCCACGGCCAAGGGCAGCTTCGACCGGCCTCTCCAAGGTCGGACGCGCTTATTCCCTATCGGTCGCGGCCAGCCTCGTAGGGGATGGCCACCCCTTGGACGCCAGGCAAAGGGCGGCCTCGACCGACCACGCCAAGGCCGGATTCCCCCGTCCCCCTCTCGGCCGCTATCGGCGTCGAGGGGGACGACCGCCCTTGGCTGCCCGAGCCAAGGGTGGCCTCGACCGGCCTCGCCTAGGCCGCCCCCATCGTATGCGCGTGACAGGGAGGCGTTTGCCGCCTTGGCTACCGGAACTGTCATGCCGCCTTTTCAGCTCAGGGGCAAGGTCGTCATTTCTCTAAAAATACTAATCTGCGTACTCAAATTCAGGCATTATATTGGTTCGTCCGGTAGTTATAAGGCAAAATTAGCAGACCACCCTTTTAAAAGTCTATAAATAGGCTCTATCTCTGTTTCATTTGGATCCTTTTTCAGACTTTGAACTCTCTCTCTACTTCCTGTCTTTCTCTCTCTGCTCTCTTCCTTCCTCTCTGCGGGATCTTCACCAGGGAACTCCGCCAAGGTCCGTCTAGACGGACAAAGTAGCCCTAAGCCCCGTCAAGCACTTGGAGGTGGGCTTGGCACGAAGTCGAAACTTTCGACTTGAACTTGGCTCAGAATCAACTCGAAATCGAAATCGATTTTGAGCTGAGTCGACTCAACTCGAAATGATTCGATTCCGAGTCGACTCGAAAATGAATCTAGTCAGCTCGAAATTGAGCAATTTTTCTCTTTATTCCTAGTTGGCTCAAAATTAAATTGAGCAACCCATAAATTTAGCCAATGAAACACTTAAAACATTCATTTTTTAATTTAAATTTTAATTTTATTATTTTTAATTTTAAAATAAGAATATATTAATAAATACATAATATTTTTAATTAATTCTAGCGGATTCGAAGACAAAAGGGAAGAATGATTACCCACTATAGTGGGATAAAAGCTTGAGTGTTATTGTTGTTGTAATTCGAGCTGATTCAAATCATATTTCGAGCGATTTAGGACTGACTCTAAATCGACTCTAAATCATATTCGAGACAAATAGAATCGACTCAAATTGAGTCGAATCAATTTTAACCGATTCCAATTTGGCTCAATATTCGAGCGGTTTTTGAGCGACTTCCGAGTTTTGAATATTTTGCTCAGCCCTATCTATGTGTTATTTTGAAATGTGTGTTCTCTTTATATGTGTGAGTGTAATTTTCAATGTGTGTGTGGTATGTATGTGTGCGGGTATTTTGTGTGTGTGTGTTATTTATGATGTGTGTTGTATGTGTGTGTATTATTTTGAATGGGTGTGTTGTATGTGTATTAGTTTTGTGTGTTTTGTATGTGTTTGAATGTGTTTGTTGGTTTTATATGTTTTGTATGTGTTTGAATGTGTGTTGTTTATAATGTGTGCTTTAAGTGTTTTGTATATGTTTGAATGTGTGTCGTTTATGATGTGTGTGTTATACTGTATGTGTTTTATGTGTTGGTTTTGTGTGTTTTGTATGTGTGTTGTATGTGTTGTATGTGTGTGTTATTTCGAATGTGTGTTGGTTTTGTGTGTTCTGTATGTGTTTGAAAGTGTGTGTGTTATTTTGAATGTGTGTTGGTTTTGTGTGTTTTTTATGTGTTTGAGTGTGTGTTGTAGGAGTGTGTTATTTTGAATGTGTGTGTTGTTTATGATGTGCGTGTTATTCTGTATGTGTGTGTTGTTTATGTTGAGTGCGTTATTTTGAATGTATGTGTTGTATGTGTGTGTGTGAGTATTTTATGTTTTTTGTTTATGAAGTTTTTGTTTTGTTTTTGTATGCATACTAATTAAATTAATAGAACAAGTTTAATTAGCATAATTATATGGTTCATTTTTTCGTAGATGGATTCGGTTAATGAGTTACGTAGGAAGAGAAGATTGTTAAGAAGAAAGAGAGTGATCATAGTCACTTGTAGCTGCATCTGTTGTAGTATTGATTAAATGCAGTACACTCAGACACCCAAGTATTATTGATCAACATGATATTCTAAGGAGGACGCTACTTAATATGTTATATAATTGGTCTAACATAAACTGCCACAATCAACTTCGCAAGAACAAAAGTGTTTTCTAAAGTTTGTGTACCTTATTAGTGGATAGGAGACTTGTACTTGAAATAACAAAACGTAACGATTAACGAGTCTGTGTGGTTATTCTTATATATCCTAGCCCAAAATAACAAATTTATGAATGTAGGCAGTACATACTTATGTTCCACCGATGCCATAATTATACATTTCAATAATGTGTTGAGGGCAATCCTGAAGTTGAGTGCGGAGAAGATCATGCATCTTGAAACATCACAAACACATAAGTAGGAGTACTTTAAGAACTGTTTTTGTGCTATTGATTGCACATACATTGAAGTCACTATCCCAGTAAGTGATCATGGTGAATATTGCAATAGGAAATAAGCTATTACCATAATTTTTTTTGGAGTATGCGATGCAGACATGAGATTCATCATATTCACAAGTGTTGCATAATGCACTGGAGAGAGAGGATCGCGTTGAAGTTCTCGTAGATAAATGTACACATATTCTGGTTCGGTATCTTTCCGATAAGAGTTGTTCTCATCATATATTATTTAATTTAACAATGCAGGTATTACCTTGTCGATGCAGGGTATACAAATGGAACAGACTATCTAGCTCTTTATCGATCAACTCGCTATCTTTAGGATGAAAGAAGGGAATCTTATCTTTAGCGTTTGATGTAATATAAAGTTATGTATAATGTATGATGTGACATAAAGTTATTCCGGTGTGTCGTAGAAGTCAAGAAAGGAATAACTTGTATCGTAAGAAAGGAATATTTGTAGAATATCCTTAGCATTAACTTGTATCGTAAGAAAGGAATATTCATAGAATATCCTTAGCGTGTGATGTAAGTTATCCCCTCTCGGGATGACTATAAATAAGGGTGTGTTATAATGTTTTAGTTATCTCAGTCTTGGCAAGTATTCCAGAGCAATAAAAGTTTGAGTGTTTGAGTTCTACTCTTCTTTGGTGTTCTTCTTACTCTTTCTTGTTTTACTCTTTCTTGTGCATCCCTTCTGTGTGATTGTACCTCTGAGCAATAAAAGTTTGAGTGTTTGAGTTCTACTCTTCTTTGGTGTTCTTCTTACTCTTTCTTGTTTTACTCTTTCTTGTGCATCTCTTCTGTGTGATTGTACCTCTCTCCGTGAGTTGCAAACTTGGTATCAGAGGGATGGAAGCTTAAAAAACTTCCCCTTATTTCTCTTGATGATCCGGAGGTGTTCATGATTTGTTCATGATGGTATTGGCATGATTTGTTCATGCTGGCTTGCATATGGTTGGAGATAGTATGCTCTATGGTTGCCCTTCTAGGGATCCTCCACATCAGAAATCTTATATCTGAACTTGTGGCAGAAATTCTTTGTGAAAATAACGGAGTTGTGGCCTTTAAAGCTGCTAGGTGTGCGGCTGTTGGTATATGCTTAGGTTTTCACAAGAATTAAGCAACAGTTCTATCATTCTGTATGATAGCAAGTCACCTTAACACCAAAGGAGATTCTCGAGAAATAAGGCCTCTTACATCTATGACAAATTCACAACCAGTTACTCGTTCGTCTTCTTTTTCTTACCCTCGAAATTCCTGCAGTTCCTCTTCCTCCACAAAAAACTCTGATTTGCTTTATAAAGTCGATTACCTTACTGAAGATAGTCGCATCCCAGTCACCGACCTTCCCCTGCTAAATCCTTATAAAGCTTTCACCAAGAAACATCATCCTGTTTTTCGAGTTTTCCGACAAGCCTTTACTCCCAATAAGACGCTCGTTGCAAAAGAACTTGTCTTAGCCTCAAAGCTAGAACAAGTACCAATTCCTGCTACAGAAGCAGAGCAGATCTTCCCTATAAGACTGAATGAGGCACTACCTGGGCAGTGGAAGGCCCATGGTTATTCCCACATTCATTTTGGAGCTGTGAGAATGACCCTTACTTTGCATGCAAGAAAAGGCCTCCCAGTAGTGGCGCGATTAGCCCTCCTAGACACAAGGTTTCAGCAATAGAGTCATGCCTACATCGCGACTATCCAGACTACCCTGAATGCTGGCACTGTATTTATAACTTTATTCCCAAATTTCAACTTGAGGCTTGATGATTCACATATATACAACAACCTTAGTGTTCAACTTCAAATTGTTGGAGCACCCCAAGTTGCGGGAATATATGTTGCTACGCTCCACTATCAAATGGCTTATCGGGTCCAAAATCATTCATTCGACTTAAGTCTTCCTCAAGACACTAACGAAGCCCTATACTTGGAAACTGATGCCCGCTCGGGCTCCTCATGCGTTCATGTCCCAAAGAAGCTTCCGAAAGACGAGCTCATTAAACTCCTTCCAGAATCTTGGGTAATACACTACAAGAAAGTGTGAATCAATAACCAACCGATTCATTCTGTAAAGCCTTCATTCATAAGAAAAAAGGACGGCGCAGTAGAAATTGTGTTCAACAACGAGGACCCCTCCTCTAGCACGTCCCCCATCTTCGCCTCAGAAATATACATGATTGAAGAACAAGGTTTTGGGCTTGGTGCGCCCATACTTTCATTTACTGCTGACGGGTTACCTATCTATCAATTCAAAGTTGATGAAGGACATCAATACTTTGATATATGCTCCTGTGCAAATTGCAAAGTAGACTATGATGATGATTCTGAGTTCCATGATCTGCCAAAACGGCAGAGAAACAAAAAGAAGTCGACGCAACTGTTGTTCAAAGAACGCTATGGAAAGGGAGATCCAAAGGTTGGATTGCTTGGCGAACAATCTGGCAAATTTGACTATTATGTCCTTTATTCTAAAGAATCAGAGATCAATATGCTCCAGCCAACATCCTATCATGAAGAATTCCCTCCCATGGAGTTCGATGAAGACAAGATTTCTCATACTTGGAAGATAAAGAACCCAACTACAAAAAATCCTGATGGGTCTACGAAGCATGTCTCTCACGCAGAGGCTACGTTGAACTGGCAGTCTGAAAATGCCATAGCACAAAACAAAGTCTTGAAACAAATAGCAGCTAGCCAACAAACAATCGAGAAAAAGCTCGATCTCGGGTTTTCGACAATCACCGGAGTCACTATGCAACTTCAGGATGAGATAACGGTTGTACATCACGAATTACTTCAAATGGTTAGTACTGTCTCTTTTAATTCGCCACTTCTGGCGCAAAAGGAGGCGGAGTTAAAGAGTCTCAAAGCCCAACTTTATTCTATCCAAACCCAAAAACAATATCATTCCTCGGGATATTATGAAGCCCCGCCTTACTCCTCATATTTACCACATCTTCCAACATATTCTCAACCTCTATCCACTTTCTCCCCATTTGACCACAATCCTTTCAATAGTGCTGCATTCCTCCCAAAACCACGCTATGAAATACCTCAGTCATCCAAACGAAAACCAGAAAAACATCCATCCCGAGAATCTTCGCCACAAGAGTTTCCTACAACCCAAACGTCATCTCAGCTCATGATTGGTAATCCTATATCCTCATTCCTAAACCAAATAGCTACGCAACCACTGTCTTCAAGACAACCACCATCCCTGAAAGAAAAGTATTCTAAAGATTCTGATACCGAGGACATGTCACTCGAGATTTTGATGGCTGATCCACCCACAGAGGATCCAACTGTTGAAGATGATGAGACTGGCCAAACACCCCACCAAGGGTCCGAGCAATCTAGTCAGTTCCCCAATGACCCTTCAAACGGTTTCTCATTCGACAACATCCCACCATCAAAATGGCGTGACCGAATCTATGAAATGCAAGTCTGGTACACCGCCGAGTTATTACAGCCAGGGGTAACAATGTCTGATGTAGCGGAAAGATTTGTGTCCAAATTTCATGGTAGACTGAGATAATGGTGGATTGCCCTGGGACCATATAGGCAACAAATGGTCAAACAAATTTCAAATGTTGATGCCCTAATTATGCATGTCCACAACAATTTCTTGGGAGCATGGGATCATCATACAACTCAAGCCAGAGAAGAATACTTGAGTATGAAGTGCTGCTCGTACAAAAGAAAAGACCTAGAGGATCATTATGAGAAAATGTCGAAGCGATTCTATGCCATTAATGGAATCGACAATGTTAACTTAAAGCAGACGTTTCTAAATTCGCTCCCAGAGCCACTTGGAAACGAAATATCTCGGCTCCTCAAAGTAAAAAATATCCCGATTAGTCACACATCTATTGGTGAGTTATACCAGAATGTATTACTCTCACTTGAGAAGCTATGCAATCAGAAACGGTTTCTCAAACAAATTAAAGATCAAAGTAAGAACCTTGGCTCAGTCTGTGATCGTCATGACCTTCAGATCAAGTGCGACAAAGACAAATCTTGCACATGCGGGAAAAAGAAGAAGGACAAGTCTTTCAAGTATAAAAAGAAAAGAGGAAAAACTCCTTTCTCTAAAAATAATAAAAAGCACTGGAGTTTTCTCAGAAAGAAAAAAGAAAGCACAAAATCCTCCAGATGTTATATATGCAGAAAGAAAGGACATTTTCCCAAAGAATGTCCTGACAAAGAAAGGAGCTCACGCCTCATTGCCAAACTTTCCCAAGTCGAAGATGTCGACAACGATGATATTGAGTAACTTTTCTCTATGGACGAAGAAGCTGGACCAGATACCATTCTCGCCCTCGGAGTTGATCTATCCGACTCCTCTACCAAATCTGACGATAATATAGTTCTCTTTGACAACACTATCTACACCACCGCGCTCGACGATAGCCTTCTTTGCCAACCAACTCCTTCTGCAAAAGTCCACATCTTCACAGGAAAATGGGAAAAACCTATTCCGGTGATCGCATTCTTTGATACCGGAGTTGCATCCTCTATCATGAAGCCTAACATTTTACCAAAAGAATGTTGGACTTCCTGTTACAGATCATTTCGAGCTGCCAACGGTGATCTCTTCACAATCACTCTGATCAATAAACCCATCAACATCCAGATTTTTCCAGGCTATATTATTAAGCATTAAGTTTATGGCTCAGAACTCCCTGCAAAAGATTTACTTATTGGGTTTGACATATTGCACTCACTAAAAAAGATTTCATGGAGCAAAGTGAAAGAAAAGGGATAGATACTACTCTAGAGGGGGGGTGAATAGAGTAATCAAAAATTGCACTAGCAAAGTTGATTGTCTACTCAACTCCCTTGGAGTTAATTGCGGAATGAAGGTTATAGATATTTAAGATGAAACCCTAAAGCCTAACACAAGTGATGTGCACAAAGGCAGCCAACTGTAATTACAGTTAAGGCTTGGAATCCTAAACAGCAACTAGCAATCCTAGTTAAAATCTAATCACAGCCAATCAGCACAGAGAATTAATTAAACAATCCAGACGACACAAGGAATTTATAGTGGTTCCCCAAACAACTTGGGTACGTCCACTCTTCTACCAACAAGGTAGGAATCCACTCAGGTTTTTGATCAGGTGCCCTGCCACCAACAAGATCTGCTGCAGGTAGATCTAGAGACCCTTTAGACTTTTGATCAGGTGTCTAAAAACCAACACAGGTTTTTGATCAGGTGCCCTGCCACCGAGGGATACTTTTGAAGGGAGTAATAACCCTTTACAGGAGGGGAAAAGGAGGTTAGAATGTCTTCTCTATTTTACAATAGATTAGAGAAGCACAAGAACTTGCACTGAGCTAGAAAGCTCTATAGAATCAAGGCTCCCCCTGGCTAAAAGAATGTCCAGGTGAAGTCTTGCTTCAGTGCAGAAACACTTCAGAAAATCTGAAGGAAAAAAGCTACAAGAAGATAAATAATATGAAATAAAATTTCTTCTTAGGCAGCTATCTTCTTCTCCTTCTTCTTCAAAAGGCTCTGAGTGCAAATCTTCCTGGAGGCAGGAGAACTCAGGTTGAAGAAGAGTGAAGAACTAAAACTTCTTCTCAGTTAGAATGTGAATGAGCTGAGAGCAGTTGAGAACTGTAAGCTTTTAGTTTGAATGCTGCAGTTAGCTTTTGAATATGAGAACTAGTTGATTTCTTTCTTCAAAGAATCCTTTATATAGCAGCAGCAACAACGGCTCTCAAAAGAGTTTGAATCTTGTCTTCTATTGAAATCTGCAAGCTGGGCTGCAAAAAGCATAAAGCAAAACAAATACTGCAGGCAGATATCCTATAAAAGGATAAAGCTTTCTAAGAAGCTGCAAATAACTCTGATGAAATAATACAAGAGAAAGTCACATCAGAAGAGTCTTTACGGCCAAGGAAGACTTTTTGAGTCTAACGGCTATAAAGGACAGCCTGGCAGATCAAGCAGAAATCATATCTCAGCTAATAAGACAAACAACTTTGTCAGAAAAGATTAGCTCATGCATAAGGAATGGAATAGATATTGCATGGAAATATTATCACAATTTATTCAAATAATCTTTTATAAAATATGCTAAAATAAATATGAAATAAATCACATCATAGAAGACGACAAAATTATTCAAAGCATACAGCAAAACGTCGAACGACCCTCGGAGATCGTCGACCGAAGCACGGAGATCGTCGACCTATCAGACAGATAGTCGAACGTTCCAGATAGTCGACCTATCAAAGAAGATAGTCGAACTACCTCAGCAGATAGTCGAACTATCAGGACAGATAGTCGAGCTATCAGATAGTCGATCTATCAGGACAGATAGTCGAACTACCAAAGCAAAACAGATAGTCGACCTATCAACAGATAGTCGAACTATCACAGAAAACAGATAGTCGACCTATCAACAGATAGTCGAACTATCACAGAAAATAGATAGTCGAGCTATCAACAGATAGTCGAGCTATCAAAACAAAACAGATAGTCGACATATCAACAGATAGTCGAACTACCAGATAATTGAACTATCCATACAGATAGTCGAACTATCAACCAAAACAGATAGTCGACCTATCAATAGATAGTCGAACTATCAAAGCAACACAGATAGTCGACCTATCAACAGATAGTCGAACTATCAAAGCAACACAGATAGTCGAACTATCAGATAGTTGAACTATCCAAGCAGATAGTCGAACTATCAAGCAAAACAGATAGTCGACCTATCAAACAGATAGTCAAACTATCAAACGAAGACAGATAGTCGACCTATCAAACAGATAGTCGAACTATCGGATAGTTGAACTATCCAAGCAGATAGTCGAACTATCAAACAAAGCAGATAGTCGACCTATCAACAGATAGTCGAACTACCAAAGAGAACAGATAGTCGACCTATCAAACAGATAGTCGAACTATCAAAGACAACCGATAGTCGACCTATTAAGCAGATAGTCGAGCTATCAAGAAGACGATCGTCGAACGGCTGATCGACGATAGTCGAGCGACATTCGACCATAGTCGAACGAAAAACTACTTAACCAAATATTCATCTGGAAAAGCAATTCTACACAACTAGAGAATCTAACCTATCAACTAACCTTTGACCATAGATAAATCTTGGGTCAAGAGACAGAAAGAGAGGACTGAACTAAAATCAAAACTAGGGTACCAACACAAAGAGGGGCTAAGGTACAAAAATCACATATTGCCTTGGACAAAGACTCTTCATCTTTATCCAATAGAAATTCTGAGCCCCATCAGGGACGAGATTACGCGCACCTCCTACGCTGAATCACACACGGACTTCCTACAAAAATGTAATCACCCCCTTTGGATAAATCCTCAATTCTTTGTCTCCCTACCATTCAAAAGGAATGAAGATATCAATCCTACAAAGGCGAGCCATAAAGGTATGAACCCAGATCATTTTGCACTCGCTATAAAAGAAGTTGATCAACTACTACAAAAAGGGTTAATTGAACCCACTAAATCACAATGGGCCTGTGAAGCCTTCTACATAAACAAAAGGACCGAGGAAGTTAGAGGAAAAATGAGGTTGGTAATAAATTACCAACCTCTCAACCATTTTCTTGAAGATGATAAATTTCCTCTACCAAAGAGAGAAGTTCTATTCCAGAAACTCCCCCAGGCAAAGTTATTCTCAAAATTCAATCTTAAAACAGGTTTTTGGCAGTTAGGAATTCATCCTTATGACAGACATAAGACTGGCTTCTGCATTCCCGAAAGACACTACCACTGGACCGTCGTAGATTTTGGTTTAAAATCAGCACCTTCCTTATTCCAGAAAGCCATGACAAAAATATTCCAGTCAATCATGGAAAATGCTCTGATCTACATCGATGATATCTTACTATTCTCTCCGGATATTGATGCCCATCATGCATTGCTCTCACAGTTTCATAGTTTGGTCCAAGAATACAGGAGTATGCTATCCGAACGAAAGATGATTATAGGAAAACCAGACATTGACTTCCTGGGTATGCATATTTCGAATAGTCAATACCAGCTTCAACCGCATATTGCAACTCAACTTGATCATTTCCCGAATGAGAACTTAACGTTCAAACAAGTTCAATAGTTTCTAGGCATCGTAAATTATATGGCAGAATTTATTCATGATCTAGTTAAATTTAGGTCTGCTCTCACTAATCAGCTTAAGAAAGAAGCGCCGCCCTGGAACGAGGCTTGCACTAATGCAGTTAAAAAACAAAAGTCCCTATCAAAGAATTTGCCCCCTCTCCAGATTCCCTCATCAGGGAGAAGAATCCTTCAGACTGATTCTAGTGATCATTTTTGGGATGCCATACTACTTGAAGAGTTACATGGAAAACGAAGAATCTGTGGATACAAGAGCGGAGCTTTCAAGAGTGGTATCGAGAAGTTTCAATTTCATCTCATTGGACAACATTTTCTAATAGAAATGGATATGTCAGCGTTTCCAAAAATGCTACATTTCAAACAAAAGATGTTGTCCGGAGCCCAACTTCTGCGATGGGCAAATTGGTTCTCTCAGTGGAAATTTGACGCCCAACATATCAAAGGAAAAAATAATTTCCTCCCAGATTTCTTATCACGAACTCAAAGAATGATCTCTATGATATTCTCAGTCATCTACCATTTTCGGCCGATAGATCTTCCATCACATATTCAACACAAATTACTGCATTTTCTCCTGCGCAAAAGATCTTATCCTGCCTCCTGATTTTCCAGAAAATATATATCAGCATGCACGACCTAGATAGCGGTCCTCTTGCCACTTTACCGTTCCATCCCGTTCTCCCTTTTCTTACCATACTCCAATGCAAGGCAGATTTTTATTATGATTTTCCTAAAGAAGCCTACATGGTGTTATAGTACTTTATTGAAAGTTGTCCGTTTGGAATGATATTTGACAAAGGCAAGCTGCTCCAATATATCGCCCAAAACGACGTATATCCATGCAAACCGCAACATCGACAACTCCTCAAGTGGCTCAGCTTATTTGACGATACCAGCTTCTAGCGTAAAAACTTACGTCCTGAAGGCAATAGTCTAAATGGAGTGCGCGAGCAAAAGCATGTTCTTATCCACTTCCGATGCCAACAATCTTTACGCAATCTGGACACTCATATCTTTATTCATAAACAGTATTCTTGTACTTTCTGGCATGACTACGAGTACAGCAGCTCAGTTCCAACTATAGCCCATACATCACTCCTCTGTACTATAAACGATGTGCTCATCACTGATGTCCCTCTGGGTCTTCCCATGGCTTACTGGCGAAATATCGGAGTTTTTCCCCTCCAGTATATTGATGAGATACAACACAGCCTCCATCGGTTCCAAGGCTCTCGTTTACAGGCTCCACCAACACATCGGTCCACCTGTGCTTACGATGACGTGGAGCCATCATCTTTTTTCACCAGGGGGAAAGGATGAAAGAAGGGAATCTTATCTTTAGCGTTTGAAGTAATATAAAGTTATGTATAATATATGATGTGACATAAAGTTATTCCGGTGTGTCGTAGAAGTCAAGAAAGGAATAACTTGTATCGTAAGAAAGGAATATTCGTAGAATATCCTTAGCGTTAACTTGTATCGTAAGAAAAGAATATTCATAGAATATCCTTAGCGTGTGATGTAAGTTATCCCCTCCCGGGATGACTATAAATAAGGGTGTGTTGTAATGTTTTAGTTATCTCAGTCTTGGCAAGTATTCCAGAGCAATAAAAATTTGAGTGTTTGAGTTCTACTCTTCTTTGGTGTTCTTCTTACTCTTTCTTGTTTTACTCTTTCTTGTGCATCCCTTCTGTCTGATTGTACCTCTGAGCAATAAAAGTTTGAGTGTTTGAGTTCCACTCTTCTTTGGTGTTCTTCTTACTCTTTCTTGTTTTACTCTTTCTTGTGCATCCCTTCTGTGTGATTGTACCTCTCTCCGTGAGTTGCAAACTAAAGAGTGAGCCACTCAAGAAAATAGTCCAAGTACATATAAAAAATTATTTAACCTCCATCACTCAAAGAAGAGAAATATTATTGAAAAAACTTTTGAGTTATTAAAGAAAAGGTTGGCAATTTTACGATAATCGTCTTTCTTTGATATCAAGTGGCAGGTACAAACATAGTCATGTAATTATTAATTAGTAGAAATCATGTAGTTCTAAACCTCACTTAGTATGCAGGTTCAAATCATTATTGCATGTTGTATTCTTCACTAATTTTTGATAGACATGAGGATTGCACATGATGTAAGAATGTTGGAGGATGTTGACGTAGAATTATTAGCCCATCATAATAGCCAAGATAGTTGCCAATATGAGGATGTTGTTGAACACATTCATATGACAAATAAATGGATCGCATTCAGAGATAATTACTTGGCTATGGCAATGTTTAATGAGTACCAAACACGACAAGCAAATATGTTTAAGTAATATAGTTCTTATTCCTTATAGTTATCATTTAGTGCCACTTAGAATGCATTACCTTTTTGTGTCACTAAATGAAATGTCTTCAAGTTTAAACGTAATGTTTTTTTTGTTTAAATGAAGTATAGTTTTGTTAGTCTTCTTTGCTTTCATGCAGTGCCGACAATGAACATAAATAAAACTAAATATGGGAAAGAAAAAGAAAAATCATATATTCATTGAACTTCCAAAATGGAATATGCTTTTTTGGCAGCTCTTTTAGAGAACCAAAATCTCGAACATAAGGGTGCGCGCAAATGGGTGGAAGGGAGCATCATTCACCGCCATTGTCAATGCTTTGCAGGAAGAGTGACAAGTTCATATAAGCAAAGAAAAATAACAGTAAGACTGAGAACTCGAAATAAACATTACCATGATATAACTGTAATGTTGGATACAAGTAGTTTTGGGTAGGATTGGAAGAGACATATGGTTAAAGTTGATATTGAACAGTTGTGGGTTGATTTTATTAAGGTAATGACTTTTCTTCTGCAGTACTTTCATAAAGTTTGCAAGATTGATATTTATATTTATTTTTAAAATGTAGGCACAACCATCTCTTAAGAACTATAAGGATAAGGTCATTGTAAATTGGGGTGATCTAACAGCTCTCCGTGGGATAGGCGGGGCAACTGGTGCAAATGCAACAACTAGAGTGGAAGCATCTAATGAAATTGATGTTGATGTGGAGGAGATTCCTGATGATGATGATATTATTGTAGCTTCAAGTCATCCAAGGATGAGAAAGATGAATAAAATATCAGTCATTGATATGATAACAATGGTCATCACTCATTGCAAACAACATTGATGATCCGCTAGCAAGAGAAAAAACATTGTTGAGAGTGCATGCGACATTGGCAGGTATGCTAGATTTTTTAGAGTCTAATCTCATAAAAAAATAAGATATGTTGTGCGCTAAGGAGATAAAATGAGAGATCTTCTTAGTTATATCAGAGCTTCTTAGGAGGAGTTGGTTGTGCGTACAACCAGTCAATTAATCTAATTTATTGTTTTTTTATTTTGTGGATGTAAGACATATGACATTGCTACTTTTGATGGTTTGGTTTTTGTTTTGTTCTTAGCCTCTCACATTTCAATTGTACTCATTATTGATGTTGATGGGGAGGAGATTTTTTGTGCTTTATATTGGTGTTGTCCATGTTGAAGTCTGTACAACCCCGTATTCGCGAAATGGGCCCCCAAACAAGGCGTAAGACTTATTACATATTTTTAAGATTTTAGAGGGTTTTGCACTCCTGTGAGCCAATTTATTGTTGATCTGCAAAATATACTAGTATGGGGATAAAAATTTTTGCCTAGCTTGCTAGTGCCCGACCCCTTGAAGGTCTCGCCCGACCTAGTTCCTAGGGATCTTTGCGAGACAACTCCCAGGTTCTTGGCAAGACAACTCCCAAGGTCTCGGCGAGACATCTCCCAGGATCTCGGCGAGACAGCTCCCAGGATCTCGGCGAGACATCTCCCAGGATATCGGCGAGACAGCTCCCAGGATCTCGGCGAGAGAGCTCCCAGGATCTCAGTGAGACAGCTCCCAGGATCTCGGCAAGACATCTCCCAGGATCTCAGCGAGACAACTCCCTGGGTCTCCGCAAGCTGTCTCCCAGGATCTCGGCGAGATAGCTCCCAGGATCTCGGCAAGACAGCTTCTAAGATCTCCGTAAGACAGGTCCAAGGGTCTCGGCGAGACAGCTCCCAGGATCTCGGCGAGACAGCTCCCAGGATCTCGGCGAGACAGCTCCCAGGGTCTCCGCAAGACAGCTCTCAGGGTATCCGCAAGACAGATCCTAGGGTCTCCACAAGACAGCTCTCAGTGTCTCGGCGAGACAGCTCCAAGGGTCTCGTCGAGACAGCTCACAGGGTCTCGACGAGATAGCTCCCAGGGTCTCGGCGAGACAGCTCCCAGGGTCTCGGCGAGACAGATCCCAGGGTCTCGGTGAGATAGCTCCAAGGATCTCCAAGGATCTCGACAAGACAGATCCCAGAATCTTGGCAAGACAGCTCCCAGGATCTCAGCAAGACAACTCCCAGGATCTCGGCAAGATAGCTCCCAGGATCTCGGCAAGACAGCTCCCAGGATCTCGACAAGACAGCTCCCAGGATCTCGACGAGACAGCTCCCAGGATCTCGGCGAGACAAATCCCAAGGTCTCCGCAAGACAAATCCCAGGGTCTCTGCAAGACAGCTCCCAGGGTCTCCGCAAGACAGCTCCATGGGTCTCGGTGAGATAGCTCCTAGGATCTCAGCGAGATAGATCCAAGGATCTCGGCGAGACAGCTCCCAGGATCTCGGCGAGATAGCTCCCAGGATCTCGGTGAGACAGCTCCCAAAGTCTCGGCGAGATAGCTCCCAAGATCTCGGTAAGGCAGCTTCCAGGATCTCGGCAAGACAGCTCACAGGATCTCGATGAGACAGCTCCCAGGGTCTTGGCAAGAAAGCTCCTAGGGTCTCAGCGAGACAGCTCTTAAGATCTCGGCAAGACAGCTCCCAGGTCTCTCCCGGCTTGAGGATCTGCTATTTTGCCCCTGGTAGGCTGCGAATAGTTGTTCAGAACAATGGAGTTTGGATATTGGCAGACCAGCCCCAGGGTATTTCAGTAATTTTAAAGCAGCAGGATTGCGCTATTGGAAGACCATCCCCAAAAATCTATAAATAGACCCTTAGGGTGCCTTGGAGAGGGATCGATTTTCACCACTCTTCTTCTTCCTCTTTCATCCTCCAAGGCACCTAGCTCAGCATTGGCTAGGGAGGGGGAGATCTCAAAGGTCTTTCGGGTGTGAGGTGAGATCTCCATGCTAGAGACAAGGGTCATTCTCCAATTTCAGGTCTCTCACCAAGGGACAGCTTGGGAGAAGTAAGTGTGAGCTGCACCCTAGGTCTGAACTTTAGGTGGAGCCGAATTTCAGTTCCAACAAAGTCGCCTTCCATACACTATGTTAGACCCTTTCTGTATAACCCTGCATCTAGCGAGCGAGGTCAGCAAGAGTCGGTCCAGCCATTTTGATGGCCCAAGTCTAAGGCGAGTCGGTAGGGGTCAAGTACCTTTTGGGGCTACACGACTTGCCTAGACATGGGTAACTCAGTAGGGGCGAGTGGAGCGGGCAGGCTCGCACTTTCCCCAGCATCTCGGCAGAAAGCTGGCGAGTGGGGCATGCTAGGCCCGCATTCTCCCTGGCCCTTGAGGAAGCGGCGAGTGCCAGTCTCATCAGGCACTCGCCACGCCAGGCGAGTGGAACTTCATGGGTCACTCGCCCAGTGTTGTTTTTATCCTTTTACCCCCGCTGGCCTGCAAGTAGCCTTTCAAAACAGCGGAGTTACGCAGTTGGCAGGCCGACTTGGGCTGCATGTAGCTGTTCAAAATAGCAGAGGTGAGCTATTGGCAGACCGACTTCTAAAAACTATAAATAGGCCGAAGGGGGTACCTCAGAAGGCATGCTTAATTATTCTCTAGTCTTCTTGCGCTTCCTGAGGTATTCTTAACTCAGCACTTGGCTAAGGATGAAAATTGCTCTAAGATCTTCTGGGTGTGTGGTGAGACCTCAGTGCTGGAGCCTTGGGTCCATTTCCGATTCTAAGTTTTTGGTCGTTTGAGCTTGTGGGGAGAAGTAAGTGCGAGGTCACCCCTTTTCCAAGGGTCCGAACTCCACAGAAGACGGTTCTCGATTTCAACACTTTCTTCTAAGGAGAATTCGACCTTGAGTTTTGCTGTGTGTGGACTTTCCTTGTTATGTTTAAAAATCCTTTAGAAAAGGGAGGGAAAATAGGGTGAGGCTTTTTTTCAATTTCAATGCCCATGACTTGAGGATGTGAGAACCTATTAGGTTGTAGATGCATATGATATGAAGAAGAGATGATCTCATAAGGTCTAGATACTTGTGGGTGCATATGATATAGAGGAGAGATAATCATGTAAGCTTTTGACATGAAATTACTTATGTCTTTTTTCCGATTATTTTAGAGAACTAAACTTTCGAGTAATCTTAAAATATTAAAACACACATGTTGAATGTCATTGATTATAGTCATTTTCATACTTTAGACATCATCTTTCATATGTTACATTAAATAGTAGCTAAATATTGAAATTTAAGCGCGAGAGATGGTGAATGAATTTGTATATGCTTTAATAAATAAATTTTGTTGATATTTAAGATTAATTGTTTACGGATCGATCATAGATAGTATATGCATATTGAAATCATCTTAATTTATTACTCTTATGAGATTTTGATGGTTTGGTTGTTGTTTTGTTCTCAACCTCTCACATCCTGATCATATGAACTCCATCCTTTTGTCTAATATATTTTCAAGCATTCTGGATCATATGATTCATCCCCTAGTAAAAAGTCTGTCGAGAGGTTAATGCCATTGGCCTGCAGTCTTCTTGCAGAGATAGTGCATTATGTTCAAAATGAACTTTCACTTTCACAGGTTTAATTCTTTCAGGTTTTATTTCATTATTGTTTTCTATCATTTTTTTCAAAAATTCTGTTCAATCTTTTTGCTAATTTGAGAAAAGCATTCTGCAAACGAACATAGTTTTGGTTTTGGTCCAAAACGGACATGAAAACCATTATGCAAACAAACATAAGTTTTCATTTTGGTCCAAATCGGAGCTGAAAATCATTCTTCAAACGAATATAAGTTTTTGTTTTGGCCCAAATCGGAGCTGAAAATCATTCTTCAAACGAATATAAGTTTTCATTTTGACCTAAGACAAAAACGTGTGATTTTTTCATTTTTGATCAAAACTAAATCTTCCAATGAAAACACTCCAAACGAATGCAATCTAAGAGATTTTTGCAGCCAGCATTCCTACCTTCCTTTATATTACATTATGGAGGCCGTCAACCGTCAAGGGGCGGACGAATGTAGTGGGCTTTGTCGGTTTCCGCTACAACTTCCAAGCTTTCTCCATACGACAACTCAACAATCCTTCAGTTAATCTGACAAACTGCAGGTTCATGACATCTGCATTAGTTTAGCTTTATAACTTATCAATTTTAATGAATGTATTTTGCAAACAAACACATTAATAGTTAAATTTTACCAAATTTAACTATTTGTGGTGCAATTTACCAAAACCTTGCAATTTGAGAGTACATCTTGTCAATTTCCTGATAATAAAACATCTTTTTATTTCTTACTTAGAACTCTTAGTTGAAGAATGTGGATGAAATTTGTCTCGATGCCAGCAATCTCATTAATAACCTCAACATCAGCGGACTTCCTATTGCATATTTTGCTCAACACTTGCATCACCTTCTATAAATCCTTGCACTTAAGAGTGCAAATTGATGAATTGGTTGTTCAACATGACGATGGGTTGGAACCTATCACATGCCAAGTGTGATGTGGGTGCAAAGGCAGGTTCCTTCACCAAGCGCCTTGTGGCGGTTTCACGGGGAGATAAATCATGCATACATAATCCTTCATCTCTCATCCAATCGATAAAAAATACCTTAATCTTTTAGGTGATACAATTTTGAAGAGTAAAATGCCTCTCAATTCCACCATATAATTTTTTTTAGCTAAAGAAATGAGTAATTTTACGTGTAAATCAATTTTGGCTACGTTCAAATAATTGTTAAGTGCAAGCCATAACTTGTTAAGTGGAAATGAAAAAACCTTTTTTTATCAAATTTGATTCAAACACACGTGCTTGTGTTCATGTGAATCACACACTAAATCCGAAAATAAAATAAGAAATTTAATGGATCTGATCATAAAACCCTTGTGTATTCACGTATATCTAAATCAAACATGTTGTGAGCCTATGAAACACTTAACATGCAAGAAAACAAGTATGACTGCAGGGTTTAAAATTTATGTAGATGAAAACTTTTTAGAATAATCTAGGATCCATACAATGATCAAATGGATCTAACTTTTGTAGAAAATTAAATAAATGTCAGAGATATTAGGTTAAACACAACAAAAGTGAATGAAGATGTTGAAAATACCTCTGCGTGTGTTGGAAAAAATTCAAAACCACAACTGCCCTTGTGTTAAATTGAAAATACCTCTACCTGGACTGTGGTCATTTTAAGGTTTAAGAGATTTAAAATAATACGAAATTTGTTTTTTTTGAGCAATTTGCACCTGGCGAAGATAGATCTGCCAGGTGTAAAATGCAAATAAAAGATAAAGGAAATTGTTAAAAAGAAATTAATCAAATTTGGCTATCCGCAAATCATTGTTAACAACAAACCATATATTTTGAAAAATACTCGGTGCCAACCAAAATGCTAACCACAAATCAAAATTGTTAACAACAAACCAATATTACAATTCACATAAACAAAATTTTTAGACAAAAAACTAAATTTATGATAGTTTCGACACAATAGTTCAGTCAAATAACACTTTTATAACATAGAAAACCTGCAAATATAAAAAAACAATTCTTTGCATTTAATAACCGACAACCGTCACATATACACTTCAATGAAAACCTATAAACATTAAAAGACAATTCTCAAAATTAATAAGGTAAAGTTATGCAAACATAAGTGAATTCTGCATTCACTTTTTGATCTCTATGACATATTTGCTGAGTTGTAATGAAGATAACTATTGAAGGACAAAACATATGAAGCAAATAGAAGACAACTTACTAGTAAATTAATAGAATATTAGCTTCTACATTTTTGTGATGTTAGTCAGGTTTCTAAGCTCAAATCCAGTACCGTGGGATTATCTTTCAGAATTCTGCAGTATGATTCTAGCCATGAATTATTAACATATCCCAATGCTTTGGGATATTCTGAGAAATCAGCCATCAATGTGTTAAACATTGTAGTAATTTCATTTTTGGTTCTTGCTTCATTCACACGTCATGCAGACATGAAATCTCAAAATCTTTCCTCTTACTATTTTTTTTTGTAATTTGCTAATATGTTTCTATTGATGTGTACCTGACATAAAAGTTTTTTTTGCAAGAGAATCATAAATACAACTTTAATAACATTCAATAAGGCGATCTCTCTATCTATCACCATTACAAGTGGTAAAGGGCATGATTCAAACAGAAACAATCTAGTGCCCACCTGTAACTATTTTCTGTTTCATCAAACATGAATGTGAAATATGAAAAAATGACTGATACGTATAGGTAACTCCAACAATGCACAATAATGGTATCTGATACCTATTAGTCTTGTACGTGCAGTCTAACTTGAAAATAACAGGAAACAAATTGCTAAATTTGATGGAAACCGGATGAGCAAAAAAAATTGCACAGTTGATTAGTCCTCACATCTATCCCATTTTAACATACATAACCTTCATTTGTAATACACGGATACAAAAATTGCAATGGTGTTGCTCAGTCTAATTCCTTCTTGTGTAACTTGACTCTCTCATTATAAATGGTTCTTATGGTTGTTGTATTTGCATCATTGTTTTTTTCACAACAGCTAATATTTTTCGCGACTTCACACCCAAACTGTACATTTGCTCGACTATCTTTCCTTCATTCTCACTTAACCGTCCAGCATACGCGTGTGCCTCTAAATGAACACTTTCGTGGTTATGATTACCGCAAAGCACGACAAACTTCATTTATCAACATTATCCATTTTTTGACCTTTGACGATGAATGGACAACCACACCGCTTACTTGATGATTTTCTACACCTTCTCTTCACAAAATCCTTCCTATTTTGATTATCACGGTATTTTCCTCCCCTGTCACACCCTAAGAACACGCGAGATATCAATCGAGCTATGAGCATGTCTGAACCTTTTACCGTTACAACGAAACCCAAACTAAGTTCAACACCTCGAACCACTAATTAACAAGTGATTTTCTTGATGAAAACAATTGTTGAGCCTCAAGACTAGATCCAACATTCACTTTAACTACGTTACCTATATCCAACATTTTATTAATAATAACGAATATCATAGCACTACACCATTGCAAAAAAGCATTATCTTTCTCTACAAGCTTCTCCCCCATCAAGCTCGATTATGAAAACCATATACATATATGAAATTAAAAACTTAAAATCTAATGGAAATATGAAAGTAGAAGTCCTAAACTATTTGATGACTTTAAACCAGAAAAAAATTGTGATAGTTTGACCAACAACAATCATTCCGCAAAAAAAGAGGATCACAATGTTTCTTAATGAACAAACATCAAAATAAGAGTATGTTAGGGAACACGGGGCAACCAACTCTCCCAAAAGCCCGGACTGTTAGGAAGGGCGCTACTGCTCCTTTATTGAGATGTATAACAGGATCCACGGGGCGGCCAGTTAGGCCTAGGGGACACACCCTTTTGTTCGACTAGTGTGGGCCATAGCGCCTCGCGCCGTACCTCCCACACCAGGGGCGTTGCTGGACCCCAACAATCCCCCCCAGAAATAACCCCGGGGTTTTGAACTCATGACCTCCTCTGATACCACTGTTAGGGAACACGACGCAACCAACTCTCCCAAAAGCCCGGACTGTTAGGAAGGGCGCTACCGCTCCTTTATTGAGATGTACAGCAGGATCCACGGGGCGGCCAGTTAGGCCCAGGGGACACACCCTTCTGTTCGACTAGTGTGGGTCATAGCGCCTCGCGCCGTACCTCCCACACCGGGGGCGTTGCTGGACCCCAATAATATTGAAAGATAGGGTAAGCTCTGAATAACTCTAAATGGGGGGTGAATAGAGTTTTTGAAAACTTTTCGCTTTTGCTGAAATAAAAGGTAAGTGTACAAGTGCAGCAAGTGAACTAGAGAAAAGTAACTAAGCTACACAGCTAACATTATATCACAGCACAAGCACAAGAGAAGATTACAGACACACAGACAACACAAGAATTTTATAGTGGTTCTCCAAACTTGGGTACATCCACTCTTCTACCACCCTAGGTAGGAATCCACTACAGGTTTTGATTAGGTGACTTCCACCAATGAGCTTTTTATCAGGTGCTCAAAAATCAAACCTCAAGTATTTTGGAAGGAGACTTGCAACCAGAATAATTTTGAAGGGAATTAAAACCCTGTACAGAAGTGGGATGAGAGTTTGATGAAAGTCTTCTTTTCTCAAAACACAGTGAGAAGACTATGTGGATTCTGAATTGTTGATGACAAAGCTCCCCCTGAGATCTTGAATGGTTCAGGAGAGGAAGCTTTGTAAAAGGGTGAGTAGGCCTTCAGCTTTTCAGAGATCCTTGACTGATTTGAATGTTGCTGTCAGTTGAAATCCCTGAAAACAAAGAGGGAGAGAAAGAAAGACTCTTGATGGTGATGGTTGTTCTTTCTTCCTCTCTTGAAAGCAGTCAATTTTCTTAGAGATGTTTTTCACTGCACTTTTTGGATGTTTTCTTTGCTGTGACTCTAGTTGATGATCAATCTCTGCTCTTCTGTCTCTTATATTTTTCTTGGCAGGGAGATATGTATCAGATAACTGCAACTTCGTCGAATTCAAAAGAAAACTCTGCAATAAATGTACAGCCGAAATCTTGGGAATGAAAAACGGCAAGAATGCTGTCAATTATTATATTCTATGTCTATCCCAAGATATAAGCAATTAATTTCATAGAGGATGTTAGTAATCAATGATGCCAGTAACGGCTCTATTCAGAGAATATAAGTGCATTAATTTACAAGGGAATTAATAGCCTATAATTCACGACAAGAAAACTGGTTTTTAGTGACGCAAATTTTGTGACAAAATATATTTCGTCACTAAAGACATATCTTTAGTGACGAAGTAAATTTTAGTCACTAAAAACATATCTTTAGTGACGAAGTAAATTTTAGTCACTAAAAACACATCTTTAGTGTCGAAGTAAAAGTTTAGTCACTAAAGACATATTTTTAATGACAAAGTAAAAATTTGATCACTAAAGTCATAGCTTTAATGACGAAATATAAGTTTAGTCACTAAAATAAACTTTTTAAAATATTAGTGATCAAAAAAAATTTAGTCACTAAATATTTATTTAGTTAACAAAAAATCAATCAATAGTCATTCTAATTTGGAGTTTTCTTCATAAAATTTTTATTTATTCTCTTCGAACAGAAAATTATTTTATAATAAAATATCATTAAGCATATAATTTAAACTAATTAACTTTGACTTGATTAACTCTAGCTACATCTCAATTCTCTTCTAAATTAATGAAATAATTTCATAGCTTCTTTCTTAAAGAAAATTCATTCTATTAAAAAATACTATAGTCAACGTCAATTCTTGACTATGTTAGCGTCGCCCCTTTTCCAAAAAGCCACAACCCCAACCTTCTCATTTTAGTTTCAATGGTTCTGTTTCCTGCAAGTTGCTCCTCGGTAGCATCTCTAGTTGTTCTTCGTCGGACTCCTTCAAGTTAGTCCTCACAGACATCCTTCAGGTAGTTCCCCGCCATATCAATCTACTTCTCTCCAACGTGAACTCTGACTCGCATCTATGAATTAGGATAATTAGCGCAACTTTCTTTTCTAGAAAAACGAGGCCCGAGCCTTCTCCTTTAGAGTTTTGACCATTCCACATCCTACAAGTCGCTCTTCGACGGCATCTCAAATTGCCCCTCACTGAAAGAAAAATAAAATTATGTGATGTGAGTATTTATTTTGAAACACATTGAGTTTCGATAGTAAAAATTATTTCATCACAAAATAAATTAATTAATGAACAAAATATAAAGTCACTAATCACTCCCCCCAAAAAACATTTCCTTATAAAGAAAAATAAAATCTAAATTTCCTCCAAAACTAAAATAAAACCTAAATTGCCAACAGCCAATATTTTGAAATATCATACACGTCGGATTATGAAGAGGAATGACCTGCCAACAGTAATATTTTGAAAACCATCTTCACTCAAAACCTAGAAAACCCCGATACCCCCATTTTCTGCCCACGGATGCCCTCCGCCATATCCCTGATGCCCTCCCTCACGATGCCGCTTCTGCAGCCTCTCCTCCCCGACCTCTCGCGAACATCTGCTTCCCTTCTCCTCTGCAGCCTACTACGCCACATTCTCTGCCGTACGAAGAGCAGGAGGAGATGTTGCGTGATCTCCATCGGCGGATCTCTCTTTAGGGCTTCAAAAGAAGGTCTCCCCCTCGGCATATACCGGCGCTAGAAATTTCTCCTCTGAAAAACTGCAGGTCGTGCCTCTCCCTCTCTTCCTCTACAAGATCCGATGACAAGGACCATCTAGGCCATCGCGCTCCTGCTCTTCCTCTACAATTTCTGACAACAAGGGCTCCTTTCCTCCCGCGAAATTTCTCGCCGTCGCTGGCAAGGGCATCATTAATTCGTTTGTCACAACAATTTTCAATGCCACGATCAAGGTATCATCTATGCTCATTCTTGGATCATCTCCTAATTCGTTCTTCGATTTCCAAAGCATATTCCTATATTTGATTTTCTTTGCTAAACCCTCCGGTGGCAGTTTTTAGATTCCTTCGCAAAACCCTGAAGCTTATTTGTATATTTGATTTTCTGAAATTTGGGATTGAGTGGTGGTTATTTTTTGAAATTTCAAATGATTTATTTTCATGAAAGTGGTGAACTGACGCATCCATAGGAATAATAAAAAAAAGATTTTGGCATTTTATGATTCATCATGGCCTGAATGAGTTTTTCTTCCTGAGTTGGTGAATCTGATATAACTATTAGATTGATTAAGAAGTGTATGGTTAAAATGACGAATGCATGATTTTTGTTGCAATTTAGGAGTTGTACCATTAGCTGCTTCGAGAGAGACACTGGGCATTTGGATATTTCACTGAACGCACTCTCTATTCACGCAGCTCTTGAGATATGTTCCTCATGGTGCAGCTCTTTCATTTGATTATGCCATTGGAAGTGAAGCAAATTATGATTGTAACATGACTGAACTGAAAGATTTCTTGAGAAAGAACGGGCTTCTTGTGAGATTTCTTTATGTGAAGAGAATTCGAGTCATCTCCTCCCGGATGGAATTATTCTTAGAATATTTATTATGCATTCAGCTACAGAGAAAGTTATCTTTTTAACTTCAAATAATAGAGGTCAATGTCCATGGAAATTGCACAAATAATAGGAAAAGGAAGCTTCTTGAAGGAGTTTGCGAAGAATTGGATTTGCTGCATAATAGTTTGGTGACTATGAGCAATGCTAGATCTTTCTCAATCTGATTCTGTGGAACTTAAGAAAGAATTTGTTGCACATCTTCTCTGCCATGTGGTTAAGTATCCTATGAAGTTTTACACATTAGTAATCCTTCGCTATATTGTTAAGTTTGAAGAATTTAATCTATTTTACAGTGTAATGCCACTTTGGTTGCGCACGGGCTTCGCCCGTGCGGATCCAAGACAACCCTCGAATAGGCGGAGCCTGTTCGCAACCAAATGCATCAATCATAAGCATAGCCCGTATAAAGCCTTGAAACTCCGTTCTCCGTCCAAATTAGTTTTTAAGTGCAGACTAGAGTTTTGCAATTCCTAATTTTCAAAAGAATCTTAAATCATTGCTTTGATACCAAGTAACACCTCTTATTAGCTTAAAATCGTACCAGGAGGCCCCACGATAAATGTCGCCCCCCACGCTGAATTTCGCCCCCCATGACCAACGAGAAAACATTCGAAATTCTAGACTGTACATTGCAAGATGTATTAGAAATTAACAAGTGTCACTCCCACGGGACGAGGCACCCATGACAAATGTCGTCACCATGATAAATGTCGTCCCCACGACAAATGTTGACCCCACGATAAATGTCTCCCCCACGACAAATGTCCCCCCCCCACGACAAATGTCCCCCCCACAATAAATGTCCCCCTCACGACAAATGTCCCCCCCAACACGACAAATGTCTTCCCCACAATAAATGTCTCCCCCACGACAAATGTCCCCTTCACGATAAAAGTGGCTTCTTTGCAATAAAGCAGCTTCTTACAGAGATTCCTAAGGAAATCTGTAAACCATAAGTCCGCTCCATTCTAATATTTTGAATTTCTGTTTAATGACATGAGGGTTCAAATAACTGGTGCCCTTTTGATTCTTTTTTTTTAATTTCTCCAATACCATACAGCCTCTAAATCCTTTATTGTTCTTCACTGCTAGGGTTGTATTTATTTGGTGAGAAACTCCTCTATTATTACTCTCATAATCATTTATTTTACACTTCCTATTTGGTTATTCTCTTGTACTCATTTCTTTTCACTTATTGATTATGGTCTGTTAAATATTGAGGTGCTATTCATATCTAGTGGCGGAACTAGGATTTTAGTGGAACTGGGCACAATTTAAAAAAATGGCTATTTATGATAGTTTTTATACAATTAAAAAAATTATTTTGGGTGCAAGAAAAAGAATCAGAAAGTCGTCTTTTTTTAAATTGTAAATGACATCAGATTTAACTGATAAAATATACAGTGCAAAAGATAAATCTAGTAACCCAATGATTAAAAAATGAAGTAACTGCTAAAATATACAGTGCATAATAAATTGAAAACAAAGGAATATCATGTTTGCCTTTTGGTTAACCTATCTTTTCTCTATTTTGATCCACATTCAAACAAAAAGACCTAAAGATTCAAGCACAAAGAGGTCGGTATACTCGCATCTTTCTCTAATTTATCCAACCTCCTACACTCAACAGCAATGCTAATGGCTTGCTGATATTTTCCATCTGAAATACATCCAAAATAAATCTAACCAAGATTTTGACACCACATACTTGTCCAGCATTTTTTTCTACCATGGCTTCTAATCTGGGATCTTGGAAACAACTAGGGAAATAAATAAGTCATATACTCCCAAAGAAGCAAGAATATCACTTTCTATCAACTGAGTACATGAATTGAAGCGGACTAAAATATGAAAGAAATAAATAAATAAGGACCTTGGAAACAACTAGGGCCTCTGTTCAAACTTCTCATCTTCGTATAGCTTTCTCTGCAGATTAAGTAATAGAAAGAAAAGAAAAATCTATGTTCTTTTCAATTGAACTACATCTCACATTCAGGGTCAGTTGACCCTTTTAATCAACAAGAGAACAAGTCCTAATTAAGATGGTGCGCCTAATAGTGTCGATCCCAAACACCTAATTAAGACGGGAAAAGTTTAAGGAAAAAAGATCAGGGATAGAGAGGTTTTGGCTTATGGAGAGCGCGAAGCTTGAGGGCTGGGTGCTCTTGGTTCAGCATAGCTAGAAGCCCGCTCGCGGAACTCACCACCGCCATGATTGAACGTAGAGATGTTTTGGCTCCTGACTCCTGAGAAGGAGAAAAAGAGAGAAGCGGGCAAGGGATGACTCCTGAATGAAGAAGGGCAGAGAGCGACAGCGATTGCTTCTCCTAGATGCAAACACGGGGTAGAAGAGCCGTCGTCCCGCGGCTGTCGCAGAGTCTCTCGTCATCGCGTGGGAGAAATCTAGAGGAGCGCGGATTAGGGCACATTTTTCTTCCGTTGCTGTTCGCTGGCCGCGGAAAGGTGACGCGAATGTGTTACCTCTTAAAATCCGCGAAAATCTAGACCCGGGCACGTGCCCGGGTCTGCCGCCACGTAGGTCCGTCCCTGTTCATATCTCTCTCCGCTCATATGTTCTGCATGTTGTGATTTGTGGAATGATAACTATAATAATACCGGAATTTCAGAATTTTAGCTGCTCAAAGTTTTAATATTTTCCCGTTGTTTTTATATTGGGGCTAAATTAAATTCCTCCACCTCTATTTGACATATTCATTCATATTACCAGTTGCATACTTGGCACTGTCTTATTATGCACCATGTTCTATTAGTTCCAAAATCAAAAAAATGTTCTGCAATGTGTGCATGCTTTTGCACACATAGAAAGGCTGCTTGCACTTCTTTAAGAACTGCAGTGTAGGATTTCTAAAAGGGCTCTGCAAGCAGTTCTAAAAAAGCTCTGCAAGCATCAGGATCATTGGTTGAGTGAACCAGAACTAAAAGTCTTAATTAATTAGCAATTAGGGCTACTATCTGGAAATGTCCAAGAGTCCAAAGGAACATTGGGCTGCAGCAACATGCGGCTGGTAAGCATGCAGCAAACATACGACTAAATAAAATATTTAGCTTATCCAAAGCTTGACTGTATAATTCTCCTACCATCTCATTCTATAATAGATTGAAATCTCCCACTAAAAACTGTGTGGTGGAAGGATACATACCCCCCCCCCCCCACACACACACACATTAAATGTCATGACAAAAAATAAAATAATCCGAGTTTAAAAGTACTTTGTGTAAACCCCTTTATTTGTTTTGGGTGGTGTTAGCTTGATATCAAAGAATGCAAATTATTTATGCTAAAAATTGTTTATGCTAGCTTTTAAATTTAAAAAAGAAAGCAGAGTTATGTTGAAATATGTGTAATACATAAGAAATGTAAATGTCCCTCGGATGAACATATTAACATTTTAATAGAAAAAACTAAATAATAGCAATGCGTCCAGCGGTGCGTTAGAAAAAAATTATCATCTAAAATAGATTTGACTTGTTCAAGAATGCGAAGGTGAAGAGAATCAAAAAAAGTTGAATGGTGGCGGTGGTTAAATGTGAGATATTTGATAGTTTTCTCTGGTCTATGATGTGCAGGTTTCTTTCAAAGTCATCTTCCATGCGTGGAAGAGGTGCATATTAAACTAATAGTAAGCAGTTCCGTGGTTATTTTGATGTTATGTGCTATAACAAAAATACAATAAGTTAAAATGAAGCAAAAATGCCCAGTTCACTGTTTTCCTTTCAAAATTTGTTAGCTTGAAATCATAAATTTTTTGTACAAAGAACATGAAATCATCACCAGAGCGACTGTGCTTATTTTTCTTACTGTGAGTAATAATTGAGTATTTAGGTATTAAATTTGTTGTTCATCATTAAGGTTATTGCACTCAGTCACTGTTTTCCAGTGAACTTGGCAACCAGATCACAGTTTTTCAGTGAACTCGGTGCCCAGTTTACTGTTTTTCAGTGAAGTGGGTGCCCAGTTCATTGTTTTTCAGTGAACTGGGAACCCAAGTTCACTGAAAAACATGTAATTGGGCACCCAATTCACTCATTCCATGTCTTTCTTTTGGATCAAGTATGAATATCAGCTTTATTTGTCTTTACCTTGATTTCAATTTCAAATTACTGTATGTTGCACTGTATGTTGCACTATCTAATCCAACTTTTGGTTTTCATTAGATATTTTTTGATCAAGAGATTGTCCCCAATATATAGGAGCAAGTAGTGCTAAAAATTTACTTCTACATGCTCATTAATATTAGCCTATTTTAATGGCCTTACATAATACTTTATCCCGATGAACTAATTTGATTATGTTAGTCTCTTTTTTACCCATCACATTGTGTGCTTGTTTTTTCAGGTTCTAGCAGTTATTTTAGTGGACCTGCTTTACGATGACAAATATTAGATCACAGGTAAATAATTTAAGTTGTTTGTAGCAATTCTTTATAATTCCATTAACATTTTTGTTCATTGAACTTCCTTTTTTGAGTATTTCGATAACATGCAATTTTGGATGTGTCTGCTTAGTCACTACTAATATATCATTCTCAAATTAATCCTCAAACTATGTAGCTTCACATTTATAATCTCTAATATGACCAAATGCAGGTTGAACTTAGTGATTTTAGATGTTTATATGGCCAGATTATGACGCAAATGAGAAGAATCTTAGGAAGACCAAAGCTTGGTGATACTTCAATGAGAACATGGTGGAATGTACATAGAAGAATATCAACGTGCCGAGCGTTGCCGCCCCTGCCACTAGCAATTGCGATGCACATTTAAATGGGCTAAAAAATGAATATGTATTCAGTTTAATTATAGTTTAAAACAATTTTATTTTGTATCGAGTGATTTGAGCTATCTCTCACCCTCTTTTTTTTCTATTAATAAAATAATGTTAAACACTTATGTTATGATTGTGTATTTAATGTATTCTTGTGTTTTAATTCATTGATATTTAATTATAAGGAATAATAAATAGAATTATATGGTTTTTTTATGAAATTGAATAGAATTTATTGACAAAAAATGTTATATTATATTATCTTCAGTGACCAGATATTTATAACTAAAATTGCACATGCAATGACTG
Organism: Platanthera zijinensis; assembly: GCA_039513925.1. Lineage (NCBI taxonomy): Eukaryota > Viridiplantae > Streptophyta > Magnoliopsida > Asparagales > Orchidaceae > Platanthera > Platanthera zijinensis. The sequence goes on along the minus strand of CM077080.1, from coordinate 24,645,837 downwards.
AGTTAGTTTGGTCACTAAAAATTTATTTTAGTGACTGAATTCATTTGATCACAGAAAACCATTTAGTGACTTTATTAGTTTTGTTAGGAAAACTTTATTTTGTGACTAGATCAATATAGTCACAAAAAATTTCATTTCGTGACCAAATCCATTTGGTCACAGAAAATCATTTTGTGACAAAATTAATGTGGTCACTAAAAGTTTATTCAGTGACCGATTCAAGTTGGTCACTAAAAATTTATTTAGTGACCAAATCAATTTGGTTACCAAAAAATGTTTTTGGTGACTATTGCTCTTTGAGTCACTATATATGAACAGTTAGTGACGTAACTCTTTTTGGTCACTAAATACATTTAGTGGCGGGGCATTTGTGACCATCTTGTGACGTGCTATATTTGATCATTAAATATCTTTAGTGACCAAAATTGAACTTTTAGTGATGAAACGATTCGCCACTAAAAGTCAATTTTCTACTAGTGATAATAGATATAAAATGATGAGACAGAAAGAGAAAGAATAAATAACAAAATGTCTTACAGTTTTTGTCGACCTGAGATAAGCTTTCGTCGACCTCTAATCAGCTTTCGTCGACCTCTAATCAGCTTTCGTCGACCTGAGATTTCGTCGACCTCTGATCAGCCTTCGTCGAACTGAGATCAGCTTTCGTCGACCTGAGTTCTGTGAATCAACTACTGTGCATAAACTGACTAATTTTGCGCTCTATGTTCGTCGACCTGAGACTGTGAAGTTAGTCAACCTAAGAACTTGGTCAATCTGTCGGCGTTGAGTGAAGAACACATCTGGCATCGAGTGTTCTTTGTCTCTGAGTCAGCCTTGGCTTTGAGTGAATTATGGCGCTGAGTGTTGAAGAGTTAGTCAATCTGAGAACGAAGTTCGTCGAGCTCAGCTCAGAGATTTTAGCTCTGAGTTAGTCGAGTTGAGCACGACTATCGTCGACCTGAGATCGACGAATGTAGATTTCTTTTTCTAATTCTTGATTTCTCTAAGTCTTGAGTCTTTGGCACTGTTGTAGGTTGGTCCTTTGATCTGTTGACTCTAAGAACATGGCCTAGACTCTAGAAACACATAAAATTTGACTCTTCTATACAATAAGAGAACCTAAGAAGAGAACCTAGCCCAAATCACCTAGGGGTTCCAACAATCTCCCCCTATTTGGGTGAGGTTACTTCAACCAAAAACAGATAAAGATCACAAGACAAAATGAGATAAACATAGCATGAAAACTGAGATAACTGATAGAATAAATAAGCTACCAGTACCTTTATAAAGCTATGTACCAAGATTGTTCACAGAAAGCACAGAAAATAAACAATTTAAATGTTCTTGTGAGAATCAGAAGGCTTAGTAAATTTGATTATCCTGTTTGGATCATGAGCTTGCTTCATAGTCATGGTCATATCAGCAATACCAATAGTCTTTTGTGAGGTAGTTCTTGAAACCACTGCTTCAGGATGTAGACTCATGTATTCATCAGCATTGAATAATTTTCCTACTTGATATCTTTCAAACTCTATCTTCCTGTAGCTAGACATAGTAGAGAACTGAGAAGAGTCTTGACTTTTTTCTTTGGCTTGCCTGATTTGTGAGAGAGCCACAGATTCCTTGAATCTAGCCATTCTTGTAGTTGGACTAGTTTCAGGATCATAAGATGGAATTGGAGGTTCTTCAGGGCTGTTAGCTTTGCCAGGAGATGGAGGAGGGGAAAATTTTGGCTGAGGGATAGACTGTTGAGCTGACTGATGTCTAGAATAAGACTGATGTCTCTGTTTATACTGACTGTCTCCATAAGAGTGAGAAGGTCTTCTCTGTCTCTGATAAATTTTAGTGAGAGTAGGTTTAGTGAATCCTTCTGAGCTCTGAGATAAGGTTCTTGGGGAACTTGCAGCTGGAGGAGGAGGAGGAGGATCCCTTTTGAATTTCTCAGGTGGAGGAGAGTATCTTCTGCTTTTCTTTCTTCTCTTTTGTTCATTCTTGGATAGCCACATCCAAGCTGGCATACCCTTATAAGGAGTTATGTTTTGCAGAATGTAGTATGGAATATCATTTGTATACTTAGGTTTTGGAGCAGGTGGAGGAGGTGCTTTCCTTTTCTTGGAGATTAGCTTCCTCTTTGGAGCATCATCAGAATCATCATCATCATCATTATCATCATCATCAGAAGACAAAGGATTGTCATACATTTCACCAATCTGACTGATCAGATCCTTGGGAATTTCTTTGTTAGCTTGAGTGGGAACAACTTCAGCTTCCATATCAATGTCCTGATTTATTAGATCATCTAAACTAGGAATAGGGCTATTATCCATAATATAAGTTGGCCTAGGAGGGCTAGATCTTTGTTCATATAATACTACTGGAGGAGCTATCAGACTTTTCTTTATAATGGCTAACACTTCTGAACTTACAGGGGAGGTGTAGCATACTATTGCTCTAGATGATTGAGTGGAAGAGGAGAGGCAGAACTGAATATAAGATCCAAAAAATTTCAGCAGAGTATGTAGATTTACTTTAGATTTAATGAAGTAGACCCTTCAAGGCAGAACTTCTGACAAGCTGGTCTCTTGAGCATTAGATACTATAATATCTGTACATTGATTATCTACATCTGCTATTGAGTCAGTTATCTCTATATCATCTGATTTCATATCAGTATCAAGAAAATGTAGAAAATCTGGTTCCATATCAACATTTGTTCTTGTTGCTGCTGTTGTTGCTACTTCATCATTAAGTATCTCCCCCTGCCTGATTTCAGTATGTACTGAAGTCAGGCCCCCAGATGAAGAGAGGGTAGAGGTGAGGGTAGAGATTTGAGCAGAAAGAGATGATATGGAGATAGACAGAGGGGAAATAGCTTCTGCAATGTGGTTTGGAGGATAGGCTAGAGGAGATCAAGAAGTGGTTGGATGATAGAGGTATTCAAAGATGTGGAGTCAGATGTTTGGGCAGGAGGTGGTTGAGAAGGGATAAAGGTTGTGAAGATAGTTGCTGGAGGAGATGGTTGGTTGGAAGTGCCTACAAGGGGGTCCTGTTGAGGAGATTGGTGAGGAGAAGGAGTGTTTAGAGAAAATGAAAGTAAATTGAAAGATGGGATTGAAGAGAGAGAAAAGAAGGGGATATCATCAAGATGAGATGGAAAAGGAGATTGGGGAGGAGTAGGGATGGATGTATCAGCCTTAGGAGAGGGAGAATTGGATGGAATATGAGTAGGGGAAGAAGGAATTGGAGATGCTGGAGGTGTAGGGGTATGTATTTGAATAGAAATGGAAGCTGAGGTTTGTTGAGCTTGAGGCTGAGATGGAGCTTGAGAATTAGGAGGAGGTGGAGGGGTGGATGGAATCTCTGCAGAGGGGTGAGGAGTGGCTAATGTAGCCCTTGTACTTTCAGAAGATTTAGAAGAAGAGGACTTTCCCTTAGATGGCTTTATGATAGTCCACTCCCATCTGCTAAAGAGGGCAGATGAGAGCTTCTTAGATGTATTGTTGCATGTTGTCTGAGATAGCAGTAGTGCATTGGCCTTGGCTTTCAGGAACAAGCCCAAGATTCTGTCATAGCAAACCTCCTTTTTGCTGTTCTTTCTCCTGATTAGGTCAAACAGAATTTGTGGCCAGTTCACACTTCTCTTACTGACAAGGGCAGCCATAACCAGGAACTATTGCCTAGAGATGTAGTCATGTGTTGTATGCTTAGCAAACATCACCTTCCCTACGACATCCGCAAGAAATTTATATGTCGGGGAGAAATTTTTCTTATATATATTTTTAGGGTTTTCGCCGAAGTGACCCATAACAGCCAGCATATCTTCATATTCCTTATCATCTAGTTCTAGATCATCTTATCCAGTTTTCAAATTGAAAAGTTCAGAGAGAACGGAGGGAGAAAGAATCACCTGAGTACCACTGATATTCCCAGTCATTTCAGTCTCTGTTGAAGAAGAAGAGTCAACCCATTCCTTGATTTCCGTCATAGGAATCATGATTCTTTCAGACATTAACTGCTTCAAATTTTGTTCCTCAAATAGCTGTAGAATATCTATGAAAATTTTATCTGACTGTTGGAAAGAGTCAAAATCAATATCGAAACCATGATCGAACTTTATGTCGGTTGATCCAGTAGCGGCCATTTGTGATGTTAAGATCGAATGAGAGAGAGAAAGAGCACACCTGCAAGAGAAAACACAAGATCAAGTGCAAGAGAGGAATTCTGAAAGCGCGGGATTGAGGTCGAAGAAAAGCCAGATATAGTATTTTCTGGAATATGAAACGACAATCTCAATCCGACGAAAACTCAAGATTCTTCGATCTCAGGTCGACGAAAATTATGTAAAGGACAGAGTTCGTCGATCTAAGAACGAAGAGAGGGAAAGTTTCCGTCGTTCGCAGAAAACTTGTAGAGATATAATTCGTCGTCCTCTGATCGACGAATGAGCTATACTAAGAGATTTCGTCGATCTTAGGTCGACGAAAATTTTCAAGAATAGTTATCAGTTCGTCGATCTCAGATCGACGAACAGAGACAATTATTTGACTACAGACAGAGCATTAGATTAAATCCTAACCATTTATCATACCAAGCTGATTGACAAAGAACAGATGCTTGGATGAGTCCAATGGCTTAGTGAATATGTCTGCTCTTTGCAAATCAGTAGAGATAAATTCAAGTTTAATCTTATGTTTGTCAACACAATCTCTAATGAAATGATGTCTAATGTCTATATGCTTAGTTCTAGAATGCAATACTGGATTTTGTGCAATTGAAATGGCACTTGTATTATCACATAGTATAGTTGAATTATTTAAATTGACACCATAATCCAGTAGTTGGTTTTGTATCGACAAAATCTGTGAACAGCAACTGCCTGCCGCCATATACTCAGCTTCAGCAGTGGAAGTTGAAACAGATGTTTGCTTTCTACAGAACCAGGATACAAGTCTGCCACCAAGGAACTGACAAGTTCCTGAGGTGCTTTTCCTGTCTACTCTGCATCCAGCATAATCAGCATCAGAAAATCCAGTTAGCACAAATGCTGATTCTGTTGAATACCAGAGGCCTAGATCTGGACAACCTTTTATATATCTTAAAATCCTTTTTAAGAAAATAAGGTGAGATTCTTTAGGGTTCACCTGGAACCTAGCACAAAGATATGTGTCAAACATAATGTCTGGCTTGCTTGCTGTTAAATACAGTAGGGATCCAACAATGGCCCTATACTTGGTCTGATCAACTAGTTTTCCAAATTCATCAGCATCTATAACAGCATTGGCAGCCATGGGAGTCTTCATGATAGAGGCATCTGTTGAAACCGAAAAACCGGTCTCTGTGGAGTTCGACCCTTGGGGAAGGGGTGACCTCACACCTACTACACTCAGAAGAATGTCACGGACCAGAGACTTGGGAAACTAGGAACAGACCCTCGGCTCTAGCGCGGAGGTCCCACCACACACCCGGAAGGTTACAAGAACTCTTCCCCTCCCTTACCAAGGAGCTAGGCTTGGGCGCCTTGGAGAGCTCTCTCTACTCTACCAAGAAGATGCTAAGGGAGGAGGAGGCAAGAAAACTCATCCTCTCCAAAGGCACCCATGGGGGTCTATTTATAGTTTTTCCAAGTCCTGAGGGTAAAAGGACCAAAATGCCCCCGGATTGGTCTGCCAACAGCCAAATCCCGCTGTTCTAAATAGCTAAAAGCAGTCCACTAGGGGCAGCCCCTCAAGCCGGGCGAGCAGGCGACAAGGCGAGACGCCGGCTTGGCGAGCTGGCGACCTGGCTTGGCGAGCTGGCGACCTGGCCTGACGAGCTGGCGACCTGGCCTGACGAGCCGGGAGGGCTGGCCTGACGAGCCGGGGAGGGCTGGCCTGACGAGCCGGGAGGGCTGGCCTGACGAGCCGGGAGGGCTGGCCTGACGAGCCGGGAGGGCTGGCCTGACGAGCCGGGAGGGCTGGCCTGACGAGCCGGGAGGGCTGGCCTGACGAGCCGGGAGGGCTGGCCTGACGAGCCGGGGAGGGCTGGCCTGACGAGCCGGGAGGGCTGGCCTGACGAGCCGGGAGGGCTGGCCTGACGAGCCGGGAGGGCTGGCCTGACGAGCCGGGAGGGCTGGCCTGACGAGCCGGGAGGGCTGGCCTGACGAGCCGGGAGGGCTGGCCTGACGAGCCGGGGAGGGCTGGCCTGACGAGCCGGGAGGGCTGGCCTGACGAGCCGGGAGGGCTGGCCTGACGAGCCGGGAGGGCTGGCCTGACGAGCCGGGGGGGCTGGCCTGACGAGCCGGGGGGGCTGGCCTGACGAGCCGGGGGGGCTGGCCTGACGAGCCGGGGGGAGGCTGGCCTGACGAGCCGGGGGGGCTGGCCTGACGAGCCGGGGGGGCTGGCCTGACGAGCCGGGGGGGCTGGCCTGACGAGCCGGGGGGCCTGGCCTGACGAGCCGGGGGGGCTGGCCTGACGAGCCGGGGGGGCTGGCCTGACGAGCCGGGGGGGCTGGCCTGACGAGCCGGGGGGGCTGGCCTGACGAGCCCGGGGGGGGCTGGCCTGACGAGCCCGGGGGGGCTGGCCTGACGAGCCGGGGGGGCTGGCCTGACGAGCCGGGAGGGCTGGCCTGACGAGCCGGGAGGGCTGGCCTGACGAGCCGGGAGGGCTAGCCTGACGAGCCGGGAGGGAGGCAAATACTTCATCCCCCTTGCGCCTGCTGGAGGACCCCCACTCTGCGAATACGGGGTTGTACACAATCCCCGCTCTTTTCGAGGTTGGCACAAGCTCGGAAAGAAACATCCAACCCATGCAACGTATTCGCTGAGTGGACCTTTCTTGCGTGGTCGAAAAAATACTTAGCCTCTCTGAGAGGTCAACCTGTCACGCCAGCTGATGGGAGCCTAGGTGACGAGACAGCCTCGGGGTGAAAATTCTTGGGTATCCACGAGAGGTACGCCCTACCTACAAGCTAGTGGGAGCCTGACAGCGGGACCGTCATCGGAGCAAAGGAACTTGGCTTCCACGAGAGGTACGCCTGACCTGCCAGCTAGTGGGAGCCTGACAGCGGGACCGTCATCGGAGCAAAGGAACTTGGGCTTCCACAAGAGGTACGCCTGACCTGCCAGCTAGTGGGAGCCTGACAGCGGGACCGTCATCGGAGCAAAGGAACTTGGGCTTCCACGAGAGGTACGCCTGACCTGCCAGCTAGTGGGAGCCTGACAGCGGGACCGTCATCGGAGCAAAGGAACTTGGGCTTCCACGAGAGGTACGCCTGACCTGCCAGCTAGTGGGAGCCTGACAGCGGGACTGTCATCGGAGCAAAGGAACTTGGCTTCCACGAGAGGTACGCCTGACCTGCCAGCTAGTGGGAGCCTGACAGCGGGACCGTCATCGGAGCAAAGGAACTTGGGCTTCCACGAGAGGTACGCCTGACCTGCCAGCTAGTGGGAGCCTGACAGCGGGACCGTCATCGGAGCAAAGGAACTTGGGCTTCCACGAGAGGTACGCCTGACCTGCCAGCTAGTGGGAGCCTGACAGCGGGACCGTCATCGGAGCAAAGGAACTTGGCTTCCACGAGAGGTACGCCTGACCTGCCAGCTAGTGGGAGCCTGACAGCGGCACCGTCATCGGAGCAAAGGAACTTGGCTTCCACGAGAGGTACGCCTGACCTGCCAGCTAGTGGGAGCCTGACAGCGGGACCGTCATCGGAGCAAAGGAACTTGGGCTTCCACGAGAGGTACGCCTGACCTGCCAGCTAGTGGGAGCCTGACAGCGGGACCGTCATCGGAGCAAAGGAACTTGGCTTCCACGAGAGGTACGCCTGACCTGCCAGCTAGTGGGAGCCTGACAGCGGGACCGTCATCGGAGCAAAGGAACTTGGGCTTCCACGAGAGGTACGCCTGACCTGTCAGCTAGTGAGAGCCTGACAGCGGGACCATCATCGGAGCTAAGGACTTGGGGCTTCCACGAGAGGTACGCCTGACCTGCCAGCTAGTGAGAGCATGACAGCGGGACCATCATCGGAGCAAAGAGAATTTGGGCTTCCACGAGAGGTACGCCTGACCTGCCAGCTAGTGAGAGCTTGACAGCAGGACCATCATCGGAGCTAAGGACTTGGGGCTTCCACGAGAGGTACGCCTGACCTGCCAGCTAGTGAGAGCCTGACAGCGGGACCATCATTGGGAGGTGGGACTAGGCGTCTCAACAAAAACCTTGCCAAATTCAACATCCTCAAATGGGGAAGAAAGATGGGTTACATGACCTCTCCCGACTCAGTGGGTCGGGGGCTAGACTCAGTACAACATAATAAAAAATACAAGATCCTATTGAGGCGAGGCTCCTTCGCCTCTTGTATCAACCGATCCTTCCCCGGGTGCCCACGTCGACCCGATCCTCACATTTGTCTTCCTCCCTGGCTTGGGGCGGGGCTTCGATCTGCCTCGGGGGTGGTTGCTGGGCTTGACCTCTCGCTCCTCTCACCTCCAGGAATTCGGGGCAGGTAGCCGTCGCGTGCCCCTCCACCTGGTGGTAGTCACAGTACGGCAATGCTTCTTCTACCAGCCTCCTTCGGCGAACTCGGCGATCTCTCCCGTTGCCTCTTCTTCCTTCGCCTATTGCCAAGGCTTGCTGCGGTGGGGGTAGGAGTTGCCTTGGGGCTTGCCTTTGGTAGTTGAACCTCCCTTGACCCCCATGAAAGTTCCCCCCATCCTGGATGAGAGCTCTTCCTGGACCATGGGCGGGTCCTCCCTGCTGCCTCCAGCCTGGCTCCGGACCCTCCTGTCTCTGGAACCCCTGGGCTCTCTGCTCCTCTCTCCGCCTTCCTTCCTGGTGCCTTGAGCCACCTTGCTCTTTCGACTCCACCTCCGTCAACTTAGCTAACTTTTTTACAAAGGCCGGGTTGGCTGCCTCCATGGCTATCTCCTCTGCCGCCCTTTCCATCAGCTCCTCGAAGGAAAGAGGGGTCTTCCGGGTCAAGCTCATCTTGAAGAACCCTTCACGCAACCCCACCGTGAATGCCATCTGGAGGGCATACCCTGGCACCTCTTGGATGTCAAGGACCTCCTCCTGGAACCTGTCAATGTAATGGGCCAGCGACTCCTCGGCCCTTTGCTTTATCAGGAAGAGGGACTCAGGACCTTTCTTCCTCTTCTTGGAGGTGGAGAAGCGAAGCTGAAAGCTCCGGCTCAAGTCTTCGAACCCGAAGATGGACCTTGGAGGGAGTTGATGGAACCAGTCCCTTGCCTTCTCCTTCAACGTGATCGCAAAGAGGCGACACTTGAAGGCATCCGTCATTGGTATGATGGAGACGGCATCCTCGAACCACTGTAAGTGCTGGATGGGGTCGTCCTTCCCGGTGTAGTATGCCTTGTCAAGTTCCCTGAACCCCTCGGGAACGGGAGCTGAGATGATCAGCTCGCTGAAGGGTGACCCCCTAAGGGGAGCTCTCGCCACCGCCACTCGCGCGACCTGCTCGCATGGGGGGCTAGCTCTCGCCGGGCTGGGGAACAGCTCCCGACCTGAGAGGTCCCGCTCAACCCCTTCTACCATCCTCTCCTTCCCAGGCCTCCTATCCGGCATACTCACTTCTCCCCCTGCTGGGGTGATCTCGCCTTGCCCCCTGGGAGCCAGCTCGCCGAGACCACTCTAGGTTGGCTCGCCGAGACCCCTGGGAGCTAGTCCCTGGGGGGTGGGGGTTGAGCTGTCAGCCCGAGGGGCAATGCTTCTAAGCATCCCCATGATGCCTTCGATGGAAGCCATGAACTCCTCCCTTCCTACAAAGGGTCCTAGGTGGGGGAGACCACCGAGGTCATCACTACCTCCCTGATCCCCAGCCATGACACTCTCCCGAGATCTTCTGTGCTGGTCACTTTCCACGCTCACCGCACCAAAATGTTGAAACCGAAAAACCGGTCTCTGTGGAGTTCGACCCTTGGGGAAGGGGTGACCTCACACCTACTACACTCAGAAGAATGTCACGGACCAGAGACTTGAGAAACTAGGAACAGACCCTCGGCTCTAGCGCGGAGGTCCCACCACACACCCGGAAGGTTACAAGAACTCTTCCCCTCCCTTACCAAGGAGCTAGGCTTGGGCGCCTTGGAGAGCTCTCTCTACTCTACCAAGAAGATGCTAAGAGAGGAGGAGGCAAGAAAACTCATCCTCTCCAAAGGCACCCATGGGGGTCTATTTATAGTTTTTCCAAGTCCTGAGGGTAAAAGGACCAAAATGCCCCCGGATTGGTCTGCCAACAGCCAAATCCCGCTGTTCTAAATAGCTAAAAGCAGTCCACTAGGGGCAGCCCCTCAAGCCGGGCGAGCAGGCGAGCAGGCGAGACGCCGGCTTAGCGAGCTGGCGACCTGGCTTGGCGAGCTGGCGACCTGGCCTGACGAGCCGGGAGGGCTGGCCTGACGAGCCGGGGAGGGCTGGCCTGACGAGCCGGGAGGGCTGGCCTGACGAGCCGGGAGGGCTGGCCTGACGAGCCGGGAGGGCTGGCCTGACGAGCCGGGAGGGCTGGCCTGACGAGCCGGGAGGGCTGGCCTGACGAGCCGGGAGGGCTGGCCTGACGAGCCGGGAGGGCTGGCCTGACGAGCCGGGAGGGCTGGCCTGACGAGCCGGGAGGGCTGGCCTGACGAGCCGGGGGGGCTGGCCTGACGAGCCGGGGGGGCTGGCCTGACGAGCCGGGGGGGCTGGCCTGACGAGCCGGGGGGCTGGCCTGACGAGCCGGGGGGGCTGGCCTGACGAGCCGGGGGGGCTGGCCTGACGAGCCGGGGGGGGCTGGCCTGACGAGCCGGGGGGGCTGGCCTGACGAGCCGGGGGGGCTGGCCTGACGAGCCGGGGGGGCTGGCCTGACGAGCCGGGGGGGCTGGCCTGACGAGCCGGGGGGGCTGGCCTGACGAGCCGGGGGGGCTGGCCTGACGAGCCGGGGGGGCTGGCCTGACGAGCCGGGGGGGCTGGCCTGACGAGCCGGGGGGGGCTGGCCTGACGAGCCGGGGAGGGCTGGCCTGACGAGCCGGGGAGGGCTGGCCTGACGAGCCGGGGGGGCTGGCCTGACGAGCCGGGGGGGCTGGCCTGACGAGCCGGGGGGGCTGGCCTGACGAGCCGGGGGGGCTGGCCTGACGAGCCGGGGGGGCTGGCCTGACGAGCCGGGGGGGCTGGCCTGACGAGCCGGGGGGGCTGGCCTGACGAGCCGGGGGGGCTGGCCTGACGAGCCGGGGGGGCTGGCCTGACGAGCCGGGGGGGCTGGCCTGACGAGCCGGGGGGGCTGGCCTGACGAGCCGGGGGGGCTGGCCTGACGAGCCGGGGGGCTTGTAACGCCCCGTTATTTCAGCGATTATTTTTATTTTCGTTTGGCGTTACGATGACGCGTTTCCGTGGCTTGTGCCATGTGTGGAGTATGGTTTAGCTCCTTAGAACTGAGTGCCCTGTTTGGTAGCCTGTTGGCAAGATCTCCCTAGCAAACCGAGTCGTTTTGGTGACCCGGCGTGGCCTCTCGGGGGATGTTTGTGTTTGGCTTTGTTTGGGCATAACTCGAGTTCTGTTCATCGAAAGTTAATTTCGACTTCGTCGTTGTGTTCGTAGCATGGGTATTTAGCTACGGTGCGAATTTCGTCGAATTCCGAGGTGAATTGGTTTTCGCGTCAATTTGGTGCTTTATGTAATTTTGTAATTAATTATATAATTATATAATTATATATATATATATATTTAGAATGAATAGAGTCATCATCTTCTTCACGTAAGAAACCGCCGCCCCTTGTACGAGAGAAATAACCGCCGAGCCTTCCCTTCGGACGCCGATTCCCGGAGCGTTTGTGGACGGAATTCGATTCCGAGAGTGGATACGGATTGCTCTCGTCGAGACCTTCATTCCTGCGGTAAGAAATTCGATTTTCGTGGAGTTTTGGAAGGATTGGAATTTTCAGTTTTGGAAGTTTTTCCGCCATTAATGGCCGAGTTTTTGTTCTAGGTGTTGCGGCCGTCTTGATCCGTGCGAAGAGGAGGAAAGCAGTCCAAAGCTTCGCTGAGATTTGAGGCAAGTGGTATTCTTGCCCTTGCCAAGTGTTTTCTTTGATTTTATTTGCTGAAATTGAAATCCCGGTTAGCCCAGGTTAGAGGCCTTGTTGTTCTCGTTTTCTTGCTAACTATAGGGCTTAGTTCTTCCTACTGAAACCCCCCCTATGTTGTGATGTTTGGAATCCAAATTGTCGGCGTGAAGCCGTTGTTTTCCTTTAATTTTGATTGATGCTCTGGTTCGGGCGTAGCCGAGAGGGAGAGTTAGGAGGGGGGTGTGGTTGCCAATTTCCTTCGTTATGGTATTATTCGAATGGTTAGGCATAGTTTATTCGGTAGTAGCGTGCGACGTTGATAGTTTTCTACTGCTTCTGCAGTGGCGTGAGTCGTGTGCGCGTTCCGGTGTCGTTCGGAAAATTCCAAACGGTACAGGTTTGCCGCGCACGGTCATTAACCTTTAGGGCGCACGACCACTGGTCGTGTGCCTCTGTTCGTGCGCGTATAAATTTCAGTTTCCAAAGTTCTGTCTCGGGCAATCGCACGAGCGCTGGCAACAGTGCGCACGACCACTGATCGTGCGACACTGATCGTGCGCAGTTGCTAGGTTTTCTGTCAGGTTTCCAGGTTCGTTTCGCACGATCATCAGCCGATGAGTGCGCACGACCACTGATCGTGCGTCACTGATCGTGCGCTTTGTATAATTCCTTTTGCCAGGCGAATTTAGATGGTTTCGAGTGCGGGAGTTTAGATACTCAAGTGGCAGGCAATTACTTGAGTTCTGGACCTTCTGCCTTGGTCGTTCGACTGTCGTCGAGCTCCGTTTTCTTTAGCGGGCTTGTGGGTAGTAACTTAATTTTGGCGGCGAGTGAGGCTAGCTCACTCAAGGCCAAAGTTTAGGTAGGCACTGAGTGGGTTTCACTCAACGCCTAGTCGTGTTGGTTTATTTCAACACTCTTCCTTTACCTTGTATTTCGTTTCCGAGTGGATTTTCCAGTTGTATTTCTGGGTTTTTCTTGTCGGCCATTTTCTGTATTTTCCTAAAGGCCGAATCGTGGGTCGTGGATAGTAGTGGTGGTTGTAGCTCTTTATGGGGGTGGAGTTGTGTGATATAGCCAAGGCCACCCATGGATTTCTTGCTCCAGGTACGGGCTGGGCATGTCGGGTGGAAGGTCCCTTGTGTTTTCACGTGTTGACCCTCGAGCTTTTGACTTGGACATGGTGGATTGGGGGACTGCGTTTGCCTTCGATCCGGTTCCTCGTTGTTGTTTTGCTACTATCACTTCCCGCAGTTTAGGGTGTTAGAAGTTTCTTCTTTGGTAGTGTTGCAACATTCTGGCTCTTGGTAGTCTAGTAGGCCCTGCAGGATGTTGTTCCTGGGCTGGGTCGTTGCTGTTTCTTTGCACATTGTGCATTTCTTGTTGTCCTGTTTTGGACAGTTGTGACTCTTTCTACTGCATGTTTTCTGTTATTTTATCCTTTTGGTTGACTCTTTCATGCAGTTTTACCTTGATTTTTGCTTGCTGAGGTATTCTGTTTTCTTTTGGAATACCCCAGGTTCTGAGCTGTAGCCAGTCTGGTGGCTAGTTGGAGGTGTTGTTGTTGGTGGACTCCCGGACTTTGGAGTTTTGTTTACCTTGTTTGTGAGGTTGTTTTCAGTACTTTCTTACAGACATATATGTGTGCTGGTGGGTTCGTGTCAGGTTGTTGGCGTCCACTAGTAGTTTTTACCTTGTACTAGATATATACTATTGCTGCTACCATTTATTTTTCTGGAGATAGTCTACTTGCTTTGAGAAGGTTTTATGCTAGGTTGCTAGTTATTTTTAAACTATAAATACTATTATAAATGAAGCTCATGATCAGCATGTTTTTATAAACTTAATCACTATATTCCAAATCACGTACGAAAACCGTTTTCTTATATATATTATATAAACTAAGTGTAGTGTCTTGCATAGCATGAGTGGTTCTCTTGGGACCCTTATGCGCTCTTTAGGGTGTAAAGCCTAATTAAAGTATTTTCCGCAGCGTTTAAATATAGTTTTCTTTTGTGGACTAGATGATCCACTGAGCCGAGGGATACGGACTCTAAGCATAATTGATTTTCTATTCATTAAGCTCATAATTTTCTTGCTTAAAGATTGTAGTTGGATTTGCCTGAGCGTCAGCAGTTATCCCCTGCTTGACGTGGCATCATGACGCGTGTTTTCTCTTACTCTGATAATTCTTAATTCGGAGAAAATGCGGGTTGTGACAGTTGGTATCAGAGGGAGGTTGCTTGACAAGTTAGTTGGGCAACCTTCCTTGGATGCTGTTGGTAGTTCAGCATCATGTCATTCACACACCGATATGTCATCAGCACGTCTTGGCAAAGGCACGAACACTACACTCATAGCATAACATGAAGTATACGGGGCATATTATGTAGTATGGGATGCATAATATGTGTTCGTATATGGATCCACCATAGGGGCTACATGTGAGGGTTATGTAGTATGGGATGCATAACCTCACCACATGACTGCGACTAGCACGTTTCTTTTTCGTTGCATGGAAATGTTATGTAGTATGGGATGCATAACATTTTCATGTGTACGCCGCTCATATCATGCATTAGGGCCTTCTTTTTAGAATGCATAGCACAATCATGCATATCATATCATTGCATAAGCACAACGCGCCGAGCTAAAGATTTGCAGGATGACATATGTACACACATAAGTTTTCAAACTAACATAAGTTCATGCATCCGATCTAGGCACAAGAGTTAGTGAGGTGGTGGTTAACCATCCTAGGTTAGGGCATATCATCTAATTATTGTGAAGAAGATAAACTCTCAGAGCAAGTTTAGCAGCTTTAAGTCTATATCTACATATGTATTGTCTGTACTGGTAGTCGGTTCTAGTCGTGGATTTGGATCTGATTTGCGTTATATTGATTTTTTTAGGATGGCTAGGCGTCCTGCGACCCGATCGACTCCCCTGTCTGAGGGTGAATCTTCTGGAGCTCAGAACGATGCGGTGATCGAGGGTCTGCGTCAGAGTAGCGAAGCTATGGGGAGGCAGTTGGAGGAAGTGCAAGCCCAGATTCAGTCTTTGGTGGCAGTTGTGGCAGGGCAGGCTCAGGGTGCGCAAGTTCCTGCAGGGGGGTTAGCTGTTCCTCCTCCTCCTGCACCCTTGAGACCTCCAGTGGTGGTGCCAGCAGAGATGGCCTTCATCTCGCAGTTTCAGAGGCTGAGCCCTCCCACTTATGATGGGAAGGCAGATTTCATGGTGATAGACGATTGGCTGATCTCCATGGAGGAGATGTTCTCGTACTCAGGGATTGCAGATGATCAGAGGGTGATGATAGCCGCCTATCAGCTTAAAGGATTGGCTAAGAGTTGGTGGCTGAGAGAGAAGGAGAGCTTAGTGGCTGGATGCTCTTGGGAAGTGTTCAAGGAGATGCTGTTGAGGAAGTTCTTACCCTCGGTCGAGCGTGATCGCCTCATGAATGATTTCCTCTATCTGAAGCAAAGGCAGCTCACGGTGGGTGAGTATGAGATAGAGTTTAGTAAGTTGAGCCGTTTTGCCCCTGGATTGGTCAGCGTGGAGGCTGATCGAGTTAAGCGATTCCTCGGTGGTTTGAGGAGTGAGGTGCAGCAGTTGGCCAGTGCTTATGGGTCAGTGACTTATGCTGGAGTTGTAGAGGCTGCTCTTAAGGTTGAGGCCATTGAGACGGCGAAGAGCAGAGGCCAGCAGTTGAGGAAGGATAAGAGGAAGTTGGTAGAGGAGAAGAAACCCCTGGTAACTGATGCTGTTCCGGGAAAGAGGAGCAGGGTGGTGTGCAGTTTTTGTGGCCGGTCAGGCCATCCTGTTGAGAGGTGTTTCAAGAAGGCGGCAGCTCAGAAGAAGGAGCAGGTTCATGCTATTCAGGGTGCTCCTGGGAGAGATGTCTCCTGTTCAGTTTGCAAGCGATCCGGGCATGATGCAGCCCAGTGTTGGTCCAGGGTTAGAGTCTGCTATCAGTGTGGGCAGAAGGGTCACGTTAAGTCGAGGTGTCCTCAGGTCCAGTCAGCTCTTCCTGCAGTTCCATTGCAGGCATTACCTCCACCTCAGCATGTGGACAAGGGAAAAGGGAAGCTGAACGTGATTTCTTCCGAGGAGGCTCAGACTTCGACCCAGGTGATCTCAGGTTAGTAGTTGGTTGTTTTTTTTTCTTTCTAGCCTGGTAGTTTAGTTGCTAGATTATTTGCGGTACTGTTGTGCTAGTTCCTTAGCTTTGTGCGTTCCTATAGGGAAATTTAAGGTGAAGAACCGCTGGGCGCGTGTTCTGTTTGACTCCGGCGCTACCCACTCGTTCGTGGCTAGAGCCTTTGTAGAGCGTCATCGGTTGTCTCTAGATCGTGTTCGGGATTCCTTCCGTGTTAAGTTTCCCTCTGGTGAATCTGTGTTGTCATATTTGGGTATTTTGGATTGCCCGGTTTTGTTGGGGGATTTTCTTGCGAAGGCGGATCTGAAGATGATTGATCTAGAGGACTTCGATGTCATTTTGGGCATGGACTGGCTCTCTCGGTATGATGCGGTCATTCAGTGCAAGGGAAAGCGCTTGGACTTCATCAGGGACGACGGTCAGCCCGGCAGCGTGTATGCTGATCCATGTCAGGATTCTCCTGTTCTCTCTGCGGTATGTGTTCAGAGATTATTTCTTTCTGATTGTTGTGTTTGTTTAGTCTCGGTGGTTGGAACCGTTGTTAGCGTGCCACGCTTGGAGGAGATTCCTATTGTTCGTGGTTTCGCCGATGTTTTTCCTGATGATCTTCCTGGTATCCCTCCTGAGCGGGATGTGGAGTTTGTTATTGATTTGGAGCCGGGTACGCGTCCTATTGCTAAGGCGCCGTACCGGATGGCCCCTCGTGAGCTAGAGGAGTTGCGAATTCAGTTAGATGAGTTGTTGGCTAAAGGTTTTATCAGGCAGAGTTCGTCGCCTTGGGGTGCTCCTGTTTTGTTCGTAAAGAAGAAAGATGGGTCGATGCGGCTTTGCATCGACTATAGAGAGTTGAACAAGGTCACTATCAAGAACAGGTACCCTCTGCCCAGGATCGATGATTTATTTGACCAGTTGCGTGGTAGCACGGTGTTCTCCAAGATCGATCTTCGTTCGGGCTATCATCAGCTCAGGATCCGTGAGGCAGATATTCCACGGACTGCGTTTAGGTCGAGGCATGGGCACTTTGAGTTTCTGGTGATGTCGTTTGGTCTGACCAACGCACCATCAGCCTTCATGGATATGATGAACAGGGTGTTCAAGGATTTCCTAGACAAGTTCGTTGTGGTCTTCATTGATGACGTGTTGGTTTATTCTCGCAGTGCTGAGGAGCACGAGCAGCATTTGCATTTGGTCCTATCAGAGTTGAGGAACCACAAGTTATTCGCCAAGTTGAGCAAGTGCGAATTTTGGTTGCCTCAGGTTTCTTTTCTAGGCCACGTGGTGAACAAGGATGGGATCTCGGTTGACCCAGAAAAGATTGCAGCAGTGACGGATTGGAGTAGGCCGAATACTCCTAAGGAGATCAGAAGTTTCTTAGGGTTGGCTGGCTATTACAGGAGATTCGTGGAGGGTTTCTCTTCTCTAGCCGCACCATTGACCAAGCTGACTCAGAAGAATGTGGCTTTTGTTTGGAGCGAGAAGTGCGAAGAAGCTTTTCAGGAGTTAAAGAGGAGATTGTGTACTGCTCCCGTTCTGACCCTTCCTACTGAGGGCGTGGATTATGATGTGTATGTGGATGCTTCGCATATAGGTCTGGGATGTGTATTAATGCAGGATGGAAAGGTAATTGCTTATGGGTCAAGGCAGCTGAAGACTCATGAGCGGAATTATCCTACGCATGACCTTGAGTTTGCAGCGGTTATCTATGCGTTGAAGTTGTGGAGGCACTTACTTTATGGGGCTCAGTGCAAGATTTTTACTGACCATAAGAGCCTGAAGTACGTGTTCACGCAGAAGGAGTTGAATCTGCGTCAGCGGCGGTGGCTTGAGTATGTGGCGGATTATGATGTGGAAATCCAGTATCATCCGGGCAAGGCCAATGTGGTGGCCGACGCCCTGAGCCGAAAGACGGGAAAGATCTTTAACCTCTCCGCCGATCGATTAGTTGAGGAGTTCCTCCTTATGGATATTTCAGTGGGATGCTGTAGTTTGCAGAGTAGCTTATCAGTGGAAGAGCCGTCCTGGATTTCTTTGACTAGATTGCATCAGAAGGACGATCCGGATCTGTTGCACCTTTTTACCAGGACAGAGAAGGGAGAGTTGCCAGATTTTTCTATTGATGATGCGGGTACTTTGAAGTACCGCGGCAGGTTTTGCGTTCCCGCTGTTGGGGACATTAAGAGTATGATTTGCAGTGAGGCTCATGGTTCCAGCGTTGCCTACCATCCAGGATCTACGAAGATGTACCGTGACTTAAGGCAAATTGCTTGGTGGTATGGTATGAAAGGAGATATAGCCCGATATGTTGCTGAGTGTCACACTTGCAAGCGTGTGAAGGCCGATCATGGAAGGCCTGGTGGTAAGTTGACTCCGCTAGATATCCCGACTTGGAAGTGGGAGAGTATATCTATGGACTTCATTACGGGTTTGCCAAAATCCCCGAGAGGATTTGATTCTGTTTGGGTTATAGTGGATAGATTGACGAAGTGTGCTCACTTCGTGCCTTATAAGATTGATTACCCGATGAAGAAGATAGCGGAGTTGTACTTGAATGAAGTCATCCGACTCCACGGTGTGCCAGTTAGCATCATTTCTGATCGAGACTCCCGGTTTACTTCTCGTTTTTGGCAGAGTCTGCAGGAGGGTTTGGGTACGGATCTGAGGTATTCTACTGCGTACCACCCTCAGACTAATGGGCAGACGGAGCGGGTCAATCAGATTGTTGAGGATATGATCCGGTGCTATA
Source organism: Platanthera zijinensis (assembly GCA_039513925.1). Classification (NCBI taxonomy): domain Eukaryota; kingdom Viridiplantae; phylum Streptophyta; class Magnoliopsida; order Asparagales; family Orchidaceae; genus Platanthera; species Platanthera zijinensis. The sequence goes on along the minus strand of CM077080.1, from coordinate 24,626,916 downwards.
TTTTAGACCACGGTGGAGCGTGGGATGAGCGTCTGCGACTCATGGAATTTGCTTACAATAACAGTTATCAGGAAAGCTTGCAGATGGCTCCGTTCGAAGCCTTGTATGGTAGGCGCTGTAGGACTCCGTTGTTTTGGGCTGAGGCTGGTGAGAAGCCTTTGTTGGGTCCTGATGCTCTAGAAGAGATGGAAGTCGCCGTGAAGCTTATTCGGGAGAAGCTTCGTTTAGCCCAGGAGAGGTATGAAAAGAACGCCAATCGGCGTAGGTCTGCTTTGGAATTTTCAGTAGGGGATCATGTATACCTCAAGGTTTCTCCAATGGTTGGTGTGAAGAGATTTGGTAAAAATCGGAAATTGGACCCAAGGTATGTGGGCCCGTTTGAGGTCTTGGAGCGGATTGGTGTGTCTGCATATAGATTGGATTTGCCAGCGAACTTCCCTGGTGTTCATAATGTTTTTCATGTTAGCCAATTGCGGAAGTGTGTGCGCAGCAGTGGGCAACTCTTGGATGTTGTGCCCCAGTTAGAGCCCAACCTCTCTTTCGTTGAGGTGCCAGTTCGTATTTTGGATCTCAGGAGCGTGTGCTGCGAAAGAAGTCCATACCGATGGTGAAAATTCTATGGAAAAATCAGGATTTGGAGAGCGCGACTTGGGAGCTAGAGTCGGCCATGAGGAGGGCGTACCCTCACCTGTTTCTCTGATTTGATCGGTATGTTTCCCTTTGTAACTTCCGTTTGTTACTTTTTCCTTCTTTTGTAGGAGGGTTGTGCGTAAAGTTTCGGGACGAAACTTTCTTTTAGGGGGAGTGACTGTAACGCCCCGTTTTTCAGCGATTATTTTTATTTTCGTTTGGCGTTACGATGACGCGTTTCCGTGGCTTGTGCCATGTGTGGAGTATGGTTTAGCTCCTTAGAACTGAGTGCCCTGTTTGGTAGCCTGTTGGCAAGATCTCCCTAGCAAACCGAGTCGTTTTGGTGACCCGGCGTGGCCTCTCGGGGGATGTTTGTGTTTGGCTTTGTTTGGGCATAACTCGAGTTCTGTTCGTCGAAAGTTAATTTCGACTTCGCCGTTGTGTTCGTAGCATGGGTATTTAGCTACGGTGCGAATTTCGTCGAATTCCGAGGTGAATCGGTTTTCGCGTCAATTTGGTGCTTTATGTAATTTTGTAATTAATTATATAATTATATAATTATATATATATATATATATATTTAGAATGAATAGAGTCATCATCTTCTTCACGTAAGAAACCGCCGCCCCTTGTACGAGAGAAATAACCGACGAGCCTTCCCTTCGGACGCCGATTCCCGGAGCGTTTGTGGACGGAATTCGATTCCGAGAGTGGATACGGATTGCTCTCGTTGAGACCTTCATTCCTGCGGTAAGAAATTCGATTTTCGTGGAGTTTTGGAAGGATTGGAATTTTCAGTTTTGGAAGTTTTCCGCCATTAATGGCCGAGTTTTTGTTCTAGGTGTTGCGGCCGTCTTGATCCGTGCGAAGAGGAGGAAAGCAGTCCAAAGCTTCGCTGAGATTTGAGGCAAGTGGTATTCTTGCCCTTGCCAAGTGTTTTCTTTGATTTTATTTGCTGAAATTGAAATCCCGGTTAGCCCAGGTTAGAGGCCTTGTTGTTCTCGTTTTCTTGCTAACTATAGGGCTTAGTTCTTCCTACTGAACCCCACCCCCCCTATGTTGTGATGTTTGGAATCCAAATTGTCGGCGTGAAGCCGTTGTTTTCCTTTAATTTTGATTGATGCTCTGGTTCGGGCGTAGCCGAGAGGGAGAGTTAGGAGGGGGGTGTGGTTGCCAATTTCCTTCGTTATGGTATTATTCGAATGGTTAGGCATAGTTTATACGGTAGTAGCGTGCGACGTTGATAGTTTTCTACTGCTTCTGCAGTGGCGTGAGTCGTGTGCGCGTTCCGGTGTCGTTCGGAAAATTCCAAACGGTACAGGTTTGCCGCGCACGGTCATTAACCTTTAGGGCGCACGACCACTGGTCGTGTGCCTCTGTTCGTGCGCGTATAAATTTCAGTTTCCAAAGTTCTGTCTCGGGCAATCGCACGAGCGCTGGCAACAGTGCGCACGACCACTGATCGTGCGACACTGATCGTGCGCAGTTGCTAGGTTTTCTGTCAGGTTTCCAGGTTCGTTTCGCACGATCATCAGCCGATGAGTGCGCACGACCATTGATCGTGCGTCACTGATCGTGCGCTTTGTATAATTCCTTTTGCCAGGCGAATTTAGATGGTTTCGAGTGCGGGAGTTTAGATACTCAAGTGGCAGGCAATTACTTGAGTTCTGGACCTTCTGCCTTGGTCGTTCGACTGTCGTCGAGCTCCGTTTTCTTTAGCGGGCTTGTGGGTAGTAACTTAATTTTGGCGGCGAGTGAGGCTTGCTCACTCAAGGCCAAAGTTTAGGTAGGCACTGAGTGGGTTTCACTCAACGCCTAGTCGTGTTGGTTTATTTCAACACTCTTCCTTTACCTTGTATTTCGTTTCCGAGTGGATTTTCCAGTTGTATATTCTGGGTTTTTCTTGTCGGCCATTTTCTGTATTTTCCTAAAGGCCGAATCGTGGGTCGTGGATAGTAGTGGTGGTTGTAGCTCTTTATGGGGGTGGAGTTGTGTGATATAGCCAAGGCCACCCATGGATTTCTTGCTCCAGGTACGGGCTGGGCATGTCGGGTGGAAGGTCCCTTGTGTTTTCACGTGTTGACCCTCGAGCTTTTGACTTGGACATGGTGGATTGGGGGACTGCGTTTGCCTTCGATCCGGTTCCTCGTTGTTGTTTTGCTACTATCACTTCCCGCAGTTTAGGGTGTTAGAAGTTTCTTCTTTGGTAGTGTTGCAACATTCTGGCTCTTGGTAGTCTAGTAGGCCCTACAGGATGTTGTTCCTGGGCTGGGTCGTTGCTGTTTCTTTACACGTTGTGCATTTCTTGTTGTCCTGTTTTGGACAGTTGTGACTCTTTCTACTGCATGTTTTCTGTTATTTTATCCTTTTGGTTGACTCTTTCATGCAGTTTTACCTTGATTTTTGCTTGCTGAGGTATTCTGTTTTCTTTTGGAATACCCCAGGTTCTGAGCTGTAGCCAGTCTGGTGGCTAGTTGGAGGTGTTGTTGTTGGTGGACTCCCGGACTTTGGAGTTTTGTTTACCTTGTTTGTGAGGTTGTTTTCAGTACTTTCTTACAGACATATATGTGTGCTGGTGGGTTCGTGTCAGGTTGTTGGCGTCCACTAGTAGTTTTTACCTTGTACTAGATATATACTATTGCTGCTACCATTTATTTTTCTGGAGATAGTCTACTTGCTTTGAGAAGGTTTTATGCTAGGTTGCTAGTTATTTTTAAACTATAAATACTATTATAAATGAAGCTCATGATCAGCATGTTTTTATAAACTTAATCACTATATTCCAAATCACGTACGAAAACCGTTTTCTTATATATATTATATAAACTAAGTGTAGTGTCTTGCATAGCATGAGTGGTTCTCTTGGGCCCTTATGCGCTCTTTAGGGTGTAAAGCCTAATTAAAGTATTTTTCGCAGCGTTTAAATATAGTTTTCTTTTGTGGACTAGATGATCCACTGAGCCGAGGGATACGGACTCTAAGCATAATTGATTTTCTATTCATTAAGCTCATAATTTTCTTGCTTAAAGATTGTAGTTGGATTTGCCTGAGCGTCAGCAGTTATCCCCTGCTTGACGTGGCATCATGACGCGTGTTTTCTCTTACTCTGATAATTCTTAATTCGGAGAAAATGCGGGTTGTGACAGGGCTGGCCTGACGAGCCGGGGGGGCTGACCTGACGAGCCCGGGGGGGCTGGCCTGACGAGCCCGGGGGGGGGGGCTGGCCTGACGAGCCCGGGGGGGGGGGGGTGGCCTGACGAGCCGGGGGGGGGCTGGCCTGACGAGCCGGGGGGCCTGGCCTGACGAGCCGGGGGGGCTGGCCTGACGAGCCGGGGGGCTGGCCTGACGAGCCGGGGGGCTGGCCTGACGAGCCGGGGGGGCTGGCCTGACGAGCCGGGAGGGCTGGCCTGACGAGCCGGGAGGGCTGGCCTGACGAGCCGGAGGGAGGCAAATACTTCATCCCCCTTGCGCCTGCTGGAGGACCCCCACTCTGCGAATACGGGGTTGTACAACATCATTCATCCCAAACTTCTTAATAAGCTCTTTAGCATATTTAGACTGATAGATGAAGATTTCTTCAGGAGTTTGTTTCACTTGGAGACCAAAGAAATATGATAACTCACTCATGCTACTCATCTCAAACCTTGAGTGTATTAGATCAGAAAATTTTTTGCACAGATTTGGATTAGTAGTGCCAAAGATTATGTCATCTATATATATTTGTACTAATAGAATTTTATCATGATGCAGTTTTGTAAAAAGGGTTCTATCAACCATGCCTCTTGAAAAATCATGCTCTAAAAGAAAGCTGGCTAAGGTCTCATACCAAGCTCTTGGAGCTTGATTTAAATCATAGAGAGCCTTATGCAATTTAAAAACATAGGAGGGGTGAGTTGAAGAGATAAAACCTGGTGGCTGTTCCATATATACTTCTTCTTTTAGTTCCACATTGAGAAAAGCATTTTTGACATCCATTTGATATACCTTGAATTTCTTGTGAGCAGCATAGGCCAAGAAAATTCTGATGGCTTCAAGTCTTACAACAGGTGTAAAGGTTTGATCATAATCAATTCCTTCCTCTTGCTTGTATCCTTGAGCAACAAGCTTTGCCTTATTCCTCACAATCACACCTTGGGCATCAAGTTTGTTTCTGAATACCCACTTAGTCCCAATTAATGGATAGCCCTTAGGCCTTGGAACTAAGTCCCAAACTTTACACCTCTCAAACTGATTGAGTTCCTCTTGCATTGCAATAATCCAGTTTGGATCTTGCTCTACATCAGATATAGATTGAGGCTCAATTTGAGAGAGAAATCAGGCAAGCATCACATCAGGGTTGAGTTGATGCCTTGTCTGCACTCCTGCTGATATGTCTCCAATTACTTGAGATCTAGGGTGATCCCTAAGTGTGACAAAATCACTAAGAGAAGTTGGTTCAGCAACAATTATTTGATTAAATTCTTCTTGTGGAATTGGTCAACTATTGTAGAAGACTGAGTTGCTTCCACAATCTCTTCTTCACTTTCAGCTTCTGATATAACTTGTGGAGAGGGATGTGATTCAACCTTTGAGGTAAGGTTTAGATCATGCAAGCTTTCACACAAATTCTGTACCTACAAATGACTATTGGTAAAGATATCTCTCTCCTTGTAAAATATGTTAGATTCATCAAATATAACATGCATAGATTCTTTAATTTTTAGTGTTGATTTATTAAACACCCTATATGCCTTACTGACTTGGGAATATCCTAGAAAAATTCTCATTGTAGCCTTAGCTTCAAACTTTCTGAATGTTTCTTGTCATTATTGTGAATATAGCATATATATCCAAATGTTTTAAAATAGGTGATTATAGGTTTCTTCCCTTTGAGTAGTTCATAGGGAGTCTTAAGCTTTAGTTTATGTATTAGGCTTCTATTCAGGACATAATTTGTTGTGCTTACTGCTTCTGCCAAATATGATAGAGGCATGTAAGCATCTGCAAGCAATGTACCTGCAGCTTCAATGAGTGTTCTATTCTTCCTTTCAACTACTCCATTTTGTTGAGTAGTTCTGGGAGCTGAGAAGCAGTGTCTTACACCTTCTTTCCTACAGAACTCTAGCATAAGAAGAGATTCAAACTCAGTGCCATGATCACTTCTTATCAATGCAACTTGAGTAGAATACTTAATCTGTATGTTCTTGAGAAAATCTGTAAGAACTTGAAAAGTATCTGACTTAGCTCTCAAAAAGACATGTGAATCTGGAGAAGTCATCTACAATAACTAATGTATAAGACTTTCCTTCTAGACTTTGTACAGCAATAGGACCAAAAAGGTCCATATAGAGCAAATACAAAATTCTAGGTGAATCACTCTTATTAATGGATTTGAAACTAGATTTAGTTTGCTTGCCTAGTTGACAAGCCCTACAGAGGCCTTCCTTCTTGTAGGGACCAGAAGGTAAACCTCTAACAAGATTGTCCTTAGATAACCTAGCTATATTTTTATGATTTACATGTCCTAGTCTTTTGTGCCATAAAGTAGTTTGAATGCTAACAGAATTGAATAAACAGATTTCAGATTTAGCTGATTCAAAGTTTACTAAGTAGATGTTGCCTTGTCTAGTTCCTGTTAAAACAGTTGTGTTATTTAAAGAAATAACACATTAAGAGTTAGTAAAGCTTACTTGATAACTTGTATCACATAGTTGGCTTACTGATATTAGGTTATGCTTTAGACCATTTACATAAGTCATCTTTTGAATGTGACAGCTCCACAGTTGAAGTCATCATAGCCTTCTATCAGTCCAAAGCTTGAGTCCCCAAAGATTACTTTAGGTCCAGTCTTGGTCTTATAGTTGATTATGCATTCTTTGCAACCTGTCATATGTTTAGAGAAACCACTGTCCATGTACCACGTATTTTGAGTGATAGGGTTCTCTTCTACCTGCAAAGAGGATTAACAGTTTTTGACGCAGGTTACCTTGAATCCTTGTTGTTTAACATAGCCAAAACTAGAAATAAAAGAGCATTTTGGGTTGATCCTTATAACCTAAAGGATGATACCTTCTAGGAGATATGACCCACTGACTAAAGGGATTAAAGGATTTATTAGTTTTTAGATTACTCTGGTTATGAACTAGATCTGACAAATTTGGGTATGTTCGTCGACCTGAGCTCAACGATCGGGGTTGAGTTCTTCGATCTCTGCTCGAAGAATGGAAGTATCCATTCTCAGAGCCCCAAAAACGTCGATCTCTGGTCGACGAACCATACTGGTTTCGTCGATCCTAGTTCGAAGAATAGATTACATTATTATTTGCGTTCAGAGTTCGTCGTTCTGAGTTCGACGAACTATATCCATTTCGTCGTTCTGAGTTCGATGAAATTTGCTGAACATAGTTATATTGTGTGTTTTTCTTTTTCTAACTTGTTTTCTTAAGGTCTAGTTGCTTAAGCACTTCATTGACTTTCTCTACTTGTTCAGTATTCTTCTTACCATTTTCAGAAATAAAACTTATGGGTTTTGATAGTTGATTTTTCTGAATAAGGATTGGTTCACTAGATGAGGCTCCTAATCCTAGTTTGTTATTATTAGATCTTGTATTGACTGTGCTAGTTATGTCTATCAATTATAAACTTCTACCATTTAAGATTTCTTCTAGTTCCTTAGCCTTACTTAATTCAGATTTTAGGAACATTATTTGTTGATTAGCTAGGTTTAATTCTTCAGTTAATTTTCATTATCAGCAATGATTTTTTCTTGTTCTAATAGTTTTTTCCTGAGAAGTTTGATTTCTTTCTCAGATCCTATTAGGTCTAAACACAATAGTTTAAATTCAGATTTGAATTCTTTAGACTGAAAATCATATGAAGCAATTACCTGATCCTCTTCAGAGAGGAATTCTTCATCTTCTGATTCATCTGAGTTTGATCTACTGCTTCCAGCATCTATTGCCATAAGGCAAACTTCTCTTGCCTTCTTTTCTTCTGTAATATCTTCACTTGAACTGGATGAGGATGTTTCATCTTCAGTATCACTCCAGGTTTCAACCACAAAGCATTTATCCTTCTTTTTGTATTTGCTAGAGGAGGTCTTGTTATGCTGATGTCTTCTTGACTCCTTCTCATGTCTTCTGTCTTTCTTTTGAGCTTCTGGACATTCTGAGATGAAATGTCCTGGTTTCCTGCACCCAAAACAGACAACTTCTTTAGAAGGGGTCTTATCATATCTGGGTTTATCTTCATTCCTTGAAGGCTTCCTCCTGAAGTCCTTTCTTGCCATTTTATATAATCTCTTAGCAAAGAGACTCATAATTTCTTCATTGGCAGATAGGCTGGGAGATTCTTCTGCAGCTTTGAGTGCTAAGTTTTGTTCCTTCCTGGTAGGTGTTGAAGCTTTTGGTTCAACTGCAGTTTCTCTTGACTTGACCAGTTGCTCATAGGATTTGAGCTTTCCAAGTAGAGATTCTATTGAGATTTCAGTCATGCTTTTGGCTTCTTTGATGAGCCAGATTCTAGAATCTCATGTGCTAGGGAAGCACATGAGGATCTTGTCATTGACTTCAGTTAAAGTGATTTCTTTATCCAATGTTCTGAGCTCACTGATGATGGAGCTCAGCCTGTTGTACATTACTTCTACAGATTCTGCTTCATCTTTTCTGAAGTTCTCATATTGGGATATGAGGTTTGATCTTGTGTCCTTCCTCTCATCAGCAGAGCCTGCTACCATTTGGTTGAGGGAATCCCAAATAGCTTTGGCAGATGTGCATTCAGCAATCATCTGAAATATGTCATCTGACATAGTTTGGGCCAGTATGTTTATGGCTCTGGCATCAGCAATCTTTGCCTTCTTATATACATCAGCTTCTGGAGGAGGCACTGCACTGAGATTTAATGGAGTTGAGGTAGAGGCTACTGGAGGTGGTGGTCCTGTCAAGATAGAATTAAAAATATCCTCATCAATAGAGTTCATGTACAGTTTGATTCTGGCCTTCCAGATTCCAAACTTTTGCAGGTTGCAAACTGGAGGTATTGTGCTGGCATAATCCTTGTTTTGTACCATGATATCAGAAAATAAAATCTAATCAGAGAAACTAATAAGACTTATTCAGAGTTTATCCTGAGGATCTTGATTAATCCAGGTGTAAGCCTGTATGATGTGATTAACCTCCTCTGATACCAATTGAAAGATAGGGTAAGCTCTGAATAACTCTAGAGGGGGGGGGGGGGTGAATAGAGTTTTTGAAAACGTTTCCTTTTTGCTGAAATAAAAGGTAAGTGTACAAGTGCAACAAGTGAACTAGAGAAAAGTAACTAAGTTACACACCTAACATTATATCACAGCACAAGCATAAGAGAAGATCACAGACATACAGACAATACAAGAATTTTATAGTGGTTCCCCAAACTTGGGTACATCCACTCTTCTACCACACTAGGTAGGAATCCACTACAGGTTTTGTTCAGGTGACTGCCACTAATGAGCTTTTGATCAGGTGCTCAAAAACCAAACCTCAAGTATTTTGGAAGGAGACTTGCAACCATAATAATTTTGAAGGGAATTAAAACCCTATACAGAGGTGGGATGAGAGTTTGATGAAAGTCTTCTTTTCTCAAAACACAGTGAGAAGACTATGTGGATTCTGAGTTGTTGATGACAAAGCTCCCCCTGAGATCTTGAATGGTTCAGGAGAGGAAGCTTTGTAAAAGGGTGAGTAGGCCTTCAGCTTTTTAGAGATCCTTGACTGATTTGAATGTTGCTGTCACTTGAGATCCCTGAAAACAAAGAGGGAGAGAAAGAAAGACTCTTGATGGTGTGGTTGTTCTTTCTTCTTCTCTTGAGAGCAGTCAATTTTCTGAGAGATGTTTTTCACTGCACTTTTTGGATGTTTTCATTGCTGTGACTCTAGTTGATGATCAATCTCTGCTCTTCTGTCTCTTATATTTTTCTTGGCAGGGAGATATGTATCAGATAACTGCAACTTCGTCAAATTCAAAAGAAAACTCTGCAATAAATGTTCAGCCGAAATCTTGGGAATGAAAAACGGCAAGAATATATGTTGTCAATTATTCTATTCTATGTCTGTCCCGAGATATAAGCAATTAATTCCATGGAGGATGTTAGCAATCAATGCTGCCAGTAACGACTCTATTCAGAGAATATAAGTGCATTGATTTACAAGGGAATTAATAGCCTATAATAAATATAAAATGATGAGACAGAAAGAGAAAGAATAAATAACAAAATGTCTTACAGTTTTCGTCGACCTGAGATCAGCTTTCGTCGACCTCTAATCAGCTTTCGTCGACCTCTAATTAGCTTTTGTCGACCTGAGTTTTCGTCGACCTCTGATCAGTCTTCGTCGAACTGAGATCAGCTTTCGTCGACCTGAGTTCTGTGAATCAACTGCTGTGCATAAACTGACTAATTCTACGCTCTATGTTCGTCGACCTGAGACTGTGAAGTTAGTCGACCTAAGAACTTGGTCAATCTGTCGGCGTTGAGTGAATAGCACATCTGGCGTCGAGTGTTCTTTGTCTCTGAGTCAGCCTTGGCTTTGAGTGAATTATGACGCTGAGTGTTGAAGAGTTAGTTGATCTGAGAACGGAGTTCGTCGAGCTCAGCTCAGAGATTTTAGCTCTGAGTTAGTCGAGCTGAGCACGACTATCGTTGACCAGAGATCGACGAATGTAGATTTCTTTTTCTAATTCTTGATTTCTCTAAGTATTGAGTCTTTGACAGTGTTGTAGGTTGGTCATTTGATCTGTTAACTCTAAGAACATGATCTAGACTCTAGAAACACATAAAATTTGACCCTTCTATACAATATGAGTCACAACCTAAGAAGAGAACCTAACCCAAATCACCTAGGGGTTCCAACAAAGTATCCATTTGAAATGAAAAACAAATTATAAACATGAAATCAAAAACGAAATAACCATCTAAAATTGAAAGATCAAAAATGATATAACCACCTTGAAAATCCCGTCTGCTGCTTGTCGAGCGGCTCACCGGAAGCCTCGCAAATCACCAACGACGGGAGAGGCAGTGTAAGAGGAGAGGGGAGAAGCGACGAGAGATAAGCCATGAGAGGTGGCGGTAGAGGAGACTAGAGAGGCGGCGGGAGATGCGCTGGGCCGGAGAGGCGCTGAGAGAGGCGCCGAGAGAGGCGGAGGAAGAGGTGATGGGAGAGGCAACACTGGCTTCTCCATTTCACGATTCATGAGAGCGATTGTGTTGGTAGGGTTTGCGATTTGAATGAGGGTATGGGCAGGAAAAAACCGACAAAAAGAGAGAGCTTGTCTAAAGGTTCGTTCGTTGGATCGGAATTAAAGCGTTATAATTGGAATTCAATTGACAATTCCAATTCCAGCGTTCGGCGGCCATAAAAATATTTCGGTATTGGAATTCATTTCAATTCTCATAGGGATCGATAAGAATTGGTAATAAAGGAAACATGTCTCCCTCAATTCCGACCTTGTGAGATCTTCATTTGCAATTCCCACCCCTACCAGTGCACCCCCAACTCTCTCAAAAAGAGCTTGACGCAAACTCTATTATTCGCACGAGAGCAATTTTTGCCAGAGAGCAAATTTTTCAACAGACGCACATTTTTCCTCCCGGGCGCGAATATACCGCCTGGATGCACATTTTTCGTCTGGCACGCATTTTTCGGCCGGACGTGCATTTTTTGCTCGGGCAAGAATTTTTTGGCCAGACACACATTTTTCTGCCGGGAGTGCATTTTCTGCCGGAGCGAAATTTTTTTCGCCCGAGCACGTTTTTTGCCCGAGCGCATTTTTTCTCCCGGGCACGAATTTTTTACCCGGGCACAATTTTTTATGCCTGAGCGCAAATTTTTTGCCCAACCCCAAATTTTTTCCCCCATCGTGATTTTTTCGCCCGGACGCAATTTTTTCGCCAGGTCGCGAATTTTTCGCCCGGTCGCGAATTTTTCGTTAGTGTCCGAAATTTTAAGCCTGAGCGCGAATTTCTCGCCCGACCGTAATTTTTTTCGCCCGACATCAATTTTTTCGCACGACAACAAATTTTTTGCCCGACCGCGATTTTTTCGCCCGACCGCAAAATTTTCATTCGAGCACGAATTTTTTGCCCGGAAGCGTTTTCTTAGTGCGAGTGTGAATTTTTCGCTCGGGCCCAAATTTATATTTCTAGGCGCGAATTTTTCGCCAGTGCCCAAATTTTTATGCCCGACCGCTATTTATTTGTTTGCCCGCGTTTTTTTGGCCGGACGCGTATTTTTTTTGCCCGGATGCGTTTTTTTTGCCCGGGCGCAAATTTTTCTCCCGAGTGCGAGTTTTTCGCCCGGACGCATTTTTTTGTCTAGGCAAAATTTATTTGCCCGGCCGCGATTATTTCTCCTGTGCGTGTTTTTTTCGCCCGGGAGTGAATTTTTCGCCCGGATCCGAATTTTTTCACTCGAGCGCTAATTTTTTGCCCGATCGCTATTTTTTTGCACTGACGTGAATTTTTCGCCCGAGCGTGCCCCGACGCGAATTTTTCGCCCGAGTGCATTTTTTTCGTTCAGGCGCGAATATTTTGCCTGGTTGTGATTTTTTCGCCTGGGGCTCGACAACGTTTTTTCCGCACGTCCTCGATCTTTTAGCCCAGTCGCAATTTTTTTCGCCTGTGCCTGATTTTTTCGCCCGAATGTATTTTTTCGCGTTCAGGCGAAAATTTGCTGTCATAAAATCACGCCCGTGGGACAAAATCGCGCCCGTGCGACAAAATCGCACCCGGGCGACAAAATCGCGCCCGAACGATAAAATTGTGCAATGCGTGCCCGGGCGAAAAATGTGCGCCCCGGCGAAAAATGTGCGCCCGGGCGAAAAATGCGCGCCCAGGCGAAAAATGCTCGCCCGGGCAAAAAATGAGCGCCCGAACAAAAAATGCGAGCCTGTACGAAAAATGCGCGCCCGGACGAAACATTCTAATATGCCACATAACTGTGGAATTATTAATTCAAATTCTTGTGATAGAATTCTCGCATTTATCTGAACAACAGAATTGAAATTAAAGTGAATTTCAATTCCTGCTCTATTTGTTTGGGCGTTTCACTGCTCCGTTTTGGACAAACGCCGCCGGAAGTAGGGTAAACAAATGAACCTCCGGCGACATTTGCTTCGTTTCCACCCGCCCGCCTTGAGAAACGCACCAAAAAACTCAGTTTGGAGCAGCTATCTCCCCCCTCCGGTTCGAACACTCCGTTTCCACCCGCCGGATAGACCGGCCACCGCCGAACCAAATGGAGCCTAAAAGATTTCGGGTTTATTTGGTACGGCGGTGGCGTTTGCTCCCGGCGGGTCGAAATGGAGAGTTGGAACCGGAGGGGGGGGGAGGCGGGGTTGGAAAAGCGGCGTTTGAGGGACGTTTTCTTTTTACGGCGGGTGCAAACGAAACAATGCCGCCGGCGTCCCGTTTATTTACCTGCCGTCCGGCGACGTTTGCTCCAAACGCCTCGAAAAAACGCCGAAACAAATGAAGCCTTCGTTTACATATTAAGGCCCCGTTTGACAAACCAACGCAGCGCCGTTCCGGTGAGAACGAACTGGCGCGAAGGTGTTTGGGATGCTTTTGGGAGCTCCAGCTGAGGACGGGCGGCGTGAAAGGTTGGCAATCAGGCGTTTTATGACTGGCAGGTCGAGCACTATTTGCCCGTTGGGAACGACCGTTTCCTCTCTCCTCCCTGGCGTGCCACCGGGACGGGTTCCCAAACGAACCCTAAATTTGCCTTTTTAACAATTCCCAACATAAATTGATGGTGTATTGTGCCAAGCGTTCAAAAAAGTGGACAAGATTCCGCGCAGAATCGTAGGGTTTCTTTTGTATCAACACAAAGCGGGACGAGGGAGCTCTGTGGCGGCGGAGATGGCGCAGTCCTTGGAGCTTCTTCTAATCCAGTTCCTGATGCCGGACAACGATGCACGTCGGCAGGCGGAGGAGCAGATCAAGCGTCTGGCGAAGGACCCGCAGGTGATCCCTGCGCTGGTACACCACTTACGAACCGCCAAGACGCCTAATGTGCGCCAGCTCTCAGCTGTCCTTCTCCGGAAGAAGATAACTGGTCACTGGGGCAAGCTTTCCCCTCAGGTTAAGCAATCCGTCAAGTCCGCCCTCATCGAGAGCATCACCCTCGAGCACAGGTCACTTCCCTCCCTTAATCCTCCTTTATTTTTATCACAATTGAACGGAATTCTTGGTTTTAAATGTCTGATTTTTTGGGGGTCTCTGAATCTGTTCTTACTGGATTCGAGAAAGGAAGGTACATGCGTAGTAAGTTCAGTAAGTTTCCCAGATTAGAATAAGGCTCAGCTGATGTTTGTATTGCTCGCAAGGTTGTCAGGATCGCGATCCAGATCATAGGATCTTACGATCCTACGATCCATATTTTGTAAATCGATCCTGATTTTGTAAAGCGATCCTCGATCCAACCCTACTATCAGATCCGATCCTACCTCGAAACGATCTTATCTAGGATCTCGATCCTGACAACCTTGATTGCTCGAGTATTTGGAATCACTACTGCTTTGAGTCATGATTTTTATTTTATTATTGATGAAGATTCGGATACACAGACTACCTTTCCTGTTGTTCACGAGTTGCCTTCATTCGACCTGAGCTTCTATTCGGTGTCTCAATTGAGCTGCTTGTCAATGCACATTTCCTCTCCTATAATGAGGGGGTATGGATCGGTTAGGTTGCTTCTAAATTTCTATGTCATTTATTGAAAACCACCAAACAGAATAAAATATATGACTCAGTGTAATTCAAATATCCACCGTTCAGAAATATGTACAAGGACGGCCTACTTTCAAGCAATAGAGGGACTTCAATACAAGTATGCATCTTAGGCTCGATTTGGCGCAGCGTTTTTGCTCCGGTGTGTTTGGGCAAAAATGCTACCGTCATAGAATGTATGTTTGGCATGAAAACGTTATGACCGCCACCAAGAAAATAAAAGTAGTTCGAACATGAAAGTGAATGAAGTTCCTTAGATGAGGTCGTGCGTTCATGAACTACAGTTCATAACCACCACGTTCTCGACCGCCACCGCCCTCGCAAAAGGAAGCCTTAAAACATTCATAATGAAAGAAACCAAGGTTTAGGGATACCAATTCTGTTCTAATACATGTTTGATGAACATAGAGTGTGCTTTGCATGATCAATTGTGCTTCTGACTTCTGAGCAACATGAATGGCATCGTCTTCAAGTATCATCATTACTTATTGAAGGACCTTTCTTTCAGTGATTTTGAACATTATTTGATTTTTAGATGGGTTTTGTCCGTAGTTTGTTGTCCAATCTTAAGACAAACAAGTTTATCGAGAAGATACGCATTTAGCAACAGTATTATTATCAACAAATGTCTATGGATGGTAAGTTTGCTATTTTATGCTCCAGATGCCTATCATGACAACTACTGACAAGAGTGCAATGAGCATGATTACTAAGGCGCACAATAATGACACAATCTTATATGTGATTTGTTTAATGTTGCTATTGGATTAAGAATTTTTTTTGTTGATCACAGTGAAATGAGTGTTCTCGTGTAATCCATTGTTAGGGTATACTTGTAATTATGATTAGGGAATATTTTTAATTGTGTGTTTCAATTTCCTATATAAGGCCCCCTTGTAACCTAATTTAGATGATAATAAGGAATTTCATATTCCACACTGTCAGAATCGTACCTTACGGACTCTTCAGTTGACTGTACTCCCTCCTTCCACTCTTGTCACAACGACATTGACTCGAGCCTTGGTTGGCACTTTCATCTTCAATCGCTGCTCCATCGATGCAATTTCGTTGATTACACCGATAAATTCCAGCAAAAGGAGATTCCATCGACTACTTCGATGCTAACGTTACTCGTTCGGCTCCAGCTCGCCTCGTACGCTTATGGGTGCAAGTTGAGTTGAGACTACTCGAAATATCGATGAGCCGGCTCGAAAAAAGCTTGACTCGTGCTCGAGCTCACATATTGTTGTTCACGAGCTCGCAAGCTGACTCGTGAGTTTTTTTTCTACATTTAAAAAAAAATATATATAAAGAAAATAAGGCACATGAGCAACTCGACTCGAGCTCGCAAGCTCGAGCTTGAGAAGTAGGCATTGAGCTCGAGTTTGAGCCAGAATAAAAGCTTATCGAGCTCGAAAGGATTAGCTCGAGCTCGAACATAGAAATTTTGCCAAGCTCGACTTGTTTGCACCCCTATACCCACGCTTGTTACAATGACTGTTGCCCATTCCAACAATTGTTTTTTCTGTCGATGCTTGTTCAACTTAAGATTGCCTCCTATGCCTATTCTAGGTACTGCAACCCTCTCCGATCTCCCGACACGGTTGCACCAGATCTAGTGGATGCAACCCTCCCTTTGACTGATTCCAGCGGCTGTTGCTTGCTTGAACTGATTCTAGTTGGATCTCCTGTCTTGTTTTTCTAGCCCACCATGAGTTTCTCCTCTTTCCCTCCGTTCGGATAAGTCTTGTCCAGTTGTTTTTGATTTTACTAGCCAGTTAACTCTATCTTCTCATGGTGGATGTGAGAATCACCTTGCTATCATTGCCTCCATTATGCTTGATGATACAAATGGTCTTTTTTCTTGTCTCGGGCCTTTGTTTTTTCTCTTAAAAATTATTGTCTCTTTGCGTATGTTAACGGTAGCAAGCCCTCTTTGTCACTGTTATCCATCTTTTGATAATTTAAAGTCCGAGAATTCCTTAGTTGTCTCTCGACTCCTTAATTCTATTGAGCTTTATATCTATCATACTTACATGTTAGTGTGTTACTTACTATTTACTTGATATGTATTATGATATTTGGACCCGAGTTAAGCTTACATATACTCGTCATGGTAATGCAACACGAATCTTTCAACTGCGTGGCTAGTCATCGCATACCTTCAAGTATGCATCACGTAGAAACATGCAATATGTATCTAAATAGAAAAACAAGCTACACTACATATGCAAAGACTCAAAAATCAAACAATATTCTACGTTGAGCAATAAATAAAGGGAAGCCAAATTATACATTGTACATGATGGTTGAGTCCACCCGAGGGTTCACCACAACCGTACCACATTATTGCATGAATCTAGCAATTCATTCACACAATGGTAAGTCGTGGTGCACACTCATGTCACACAAACACATATTCTCATGGACAATAGTAATAATTTTCCCTCAATTTTTTATGAATCAATTTAGAATCATTTGTTTTCATTTACTTGCCACAAACATTTGCATATGTAGCCATTGGCCAGCTTGTCACTGTAGCCAGATGCAGTATTGCTTGTTATCTACCAAGATGAATACTTCTAAGGTATGTGATGACCTAGTCACGCAATTGAAAGAATGTGTTGCCTTGCTATATGATTTATGTAGAGCTTAACTCGGGCTAATATATATTACTTATCAAGTAAATGTTAAGTA
>CM077080.1:23294153-23376295 GCA_039513925.1 Platanthera zijinensis | reverse complement strand
AATAAGTGGTGTCGGCCGCCATGCTTGCGTCCAGCCTGTCATCTCTCGCATCTGCACACAAGCACCATATGTGTAGTGGTAGGAGAAATGTAAGTCTATGAGTCATGGAAAAGATCCTGCGAAATGGGAAAATTTGTCTGTATAAATAGAGATTTATCACAATTACTTAACGCGGATATATATGGTGTGATGTGATGAAAATTTGACTAATTAATTACTGAATACACTTATTACCAACACTTATCAACCTCTCCTGGACATACACAATTATTTTCCTCATGATCACACAACTACTCTACTTCCCTTAGTACCCCATCACCACACCTATTGCCAAATTCTCCAACATTATCAAATACTCCACTGTCAGGGAACATGAGATCCAGAGAACATGCAAGAAATCACAGAAAAATTAACAAGTAAAACACACAAGGATTTGACGTGGAAAAATCCCAAGATCGGGAAGAAACCACAACCACCACCCGCGCCCAAGAAAATCCACTATGAAAAGGATCAAGAGTGCACCGCTTCTATTCCGCCGCTCCTCTTCTTCAGTTTTCGCATACGCGTACCCACCCTAGGCCGAAACAGGCCTTTTATAACAGCGAAATCGTGGCGAGTGCCCAATACACTTAGACGCAGCGAGGCTCCACAAAAATAACATCCACCTCGTCACACATGTCATAAACAGAAACAAATTACTCTACTCATTCACACAAATCCTCTAAATGCCTTAAACACCCACATAAGTTAAAAGGATAAATAGTGGTGAATTGTTGTTAAGAATGATGATAGTGGGGATGAGAAATGGTGGAGATATTCGAGGAAGAAGGTGATGATGAGGATAATCATATTAGTAAAAAAAAATTGAAGGCTTTGCTGGCGGTAGAGAAGAAAAGAGTAAGGTGATCTTCGCTCTGATACCAAGTTAAGAAGAGAATTAGGGGAAAATGTTTTCTGTTGTGATGATTTTCATCATGCATCAAGAGGTGTTTATATTGATGCATAATGAAAGAAAAATTCAACCTTTTGGTTAGGATTTTCATTATGCTTGATGCATAATGAATTTGGGGAAAATGCTTTGAAATTTTCAATTGTGGGAGAAATCCCTAGAAATAAACTTGCAAAAAATGCTATGAACACACCGCGAAACATACACGATTGTATCCATCTAAAACTCGACAAGAGAGATGAAGGAATTTTAGAAAAGCAAAAAACACAGATAAAACCTCCTTAGAAACCTCAGCACACCTCCTACGGCCTCCACTGGGTATCACCACGACGAATTGACTACACAACGACCTAGGCCTTGACGACAATTACACAATGAAACCAATAATTTATAGCTGGAAACAGAGATCGGAGAGGAGCCCATTTTTTAAGAGAGAAGCTAATGTAGGGTTAGGAGTCCACCTACCTGCCTGCCACCTCGGGACCAGGAGTCCACCTACCCAAGCGTCTCACCAGGAGGGAGTCCACCCGATAAGCCTTATTAGGTCCGCAATCCATACACCTCAAGCCATCCTCGGCTCCATCACAGGGCCGATAGGTTGTTGAGCCCGGGGCTCGATTCCCCGACCCCACATCAACTACAACTGATGACTCCCAAATCAACCTTCTTTTTACAAGTCACCACACTATTAATGGAAAAGTGATCTGAGTCTTGATTGACAACATATGTCATTGCCCATTATTTTGAATCATCAAATTATTGAAGCTGCCAGCTTGGGAGGCTCATGATGTCATTGACAATCTCAATGCAAACAACAAGTCATTGAAAACCCTGCTAGTATAAATAATCAAATCACCCTCACATCAGTTGGAGAAAGAAAAAAAAACTAATTTTGAACATATACATGCTACCTAACTGTAGAATCAAAGGAATTTTATACAGTACCCAAAATAAAGCTGCATTTCTGAAATTATTCTATGATTGAGAAATCCCCAAAATGGTTCTGGCTAGAAATACAATAGGCAGAAAGAAAAATTCAAGCTTTTGGTTAGGATTCAAGCAATCCCAAACACACATTCAATTCCAATGCTTTATGTTTATTCCACATTCTTCAAACCCAAAAAAACTAAGCTTTTGATTTCCTTCAGAATCAATGGTCCACAATGTTCTCCGGCATTGTCTCGAGGGCGACGACGCTCGAGGTCCTGTCCACCGGAGTCGCGGGAAATTACAACGGTGCTCTGCAAGTGGTATGTGTTTCACGGCCCGCATCCCCTTCCGTTGCTTCGAGATTTGTGCCGGAATGTGCTCGGAGCTCATCCTCTTGATTGTTCTCATAATCTGTTGATCAGATGACAAGCGAATTCCAAGTCCCGTCGCCGCTCGTTCCGACCCGAGAGAGCTACTTCGTTCGGTACTGCAAGCAACATTCCGATGGAACTTGGGCGGTCGTCGACGTTTCCTTGGACAGCCTCCGGCAGAGCCCCCACGTGAGATGCCGGCGGAGGCCCTCGGGGTGCCTGATACAAGAAATGCCCAATGGGTACTCAAAGGTGAGCAACTGCGGTGCCGTTAAACCAACCACCTGCGCCGGTGAAACTTTGTTATAACTTGGACCCTCCTGGCTTCTCTAATTGTGCAGGTGACTTGGGTCGAGCACGTCGAGACCGACGATCGATCGGTTCACAGCATGTACAGGCCGCTGGTGAGCTCCGGGCTTGCATTTGGTGCGAAGAGATGGGTCTCCACTTTGGATCGACAGTGCGAACGCCTCGCGAGCGTCATGGCCAGCAGCATCCCCTCCGGCGATATCGGAGGTGAGCCGGCTTTGAGAATTGCTTTGGACATAATTATTCAGTGAAATAGCAAACACATACAATTATAGTCTCTGTTCTAACTTCAAACATTGAATTGATGGAACAGTGATAACTACAGCAGAGGGGAGGAGGAGCATGCTGAAACTGGCTGAGAGGATGGTGGTTAGCTTTTGCGGAGGGGTGAGCGCGTCCACAACTCATCAGTGGACGACGCTGTCCGGAAGCGGGGCCGAGGACGTGAGGGTGATGACAAGGAAGAGCGTCGACGATCCCGGCAGGCCTCCCGGCATCGTTCTGAATGCGGCGACTTCATTCTGGATACCGGTGGAGCCGAAGAGGGTCTTCGATTTTCTACGCGACGAAAGTACAAGGAGCGAGGTATGTTCCTGGTTGGGCTTCTTCAGCTGGGCCAGTTGCTTGTGAAAGGCTGTATTTTGCTCCTTCAATCTTAATCTATTTGAAATCCCCTTTTCAAATTTATGTGTTTGCCGCCTCTCTGCAAATGTGATTTTCTCCCTCTGCTGTATATTATCAATTCATCCTTAAAACACAAACAATAGTAATAAATTGGTTTTTTTTTTTTGCACTTTGCACTCTTGAGATATGAGTTTTTGACATTTTGCATTCCAAATATTTAAAATTGGCACTTTGCACCCTCAATTACCGATTTCTGACATTTTTCACTCTCAAGCCAAAATTTTTTGGATATTTAAGTTCGTGAAGCACCAAAAATGCTCATTCAAGGGAATTTAGGTCCGGTGCAAACAGCTAAAATGAACATTTTTTATGCTGCTCGGACCTAAATACTCTTAAAATTTTGGGATGAGATCTAAAGTGTCAGAAATCAATAATTTGGGGGGGGGTGCAAAGTGTCAATTTTAAAGATTTGAAATGCAAAGTGCTAAGAAACCGGTATTTCGAGGATGCAAAATATCAAAAATATGTTATAAATTCTTTTCAAAAATGCAAAAAAAAGTTCTAAAAATTTACTCAGAGCAACAATTTTATCTTGAAAGTATGTATGGCTTGCATTTGAAAATTGAAACATTTACATGGTTTTCATTGTGACAGTGGGATATCCTCTCCAACGGCGGCGTAGTGCAAGAGATGGCTCACATAGCCAACGGTCGTGACCACGGCAACTGCGTCTCCCTGCTTCGAGTAAACGTAAATCACTTCCTTCGCAATCTCCACAAACTATTCAAATTAAATCGACCGTTGGATTCATTCCTCCCTTCTGAAACCAGAGCACAAATTCAAGCCAAAGCAACATGCTGATACTCCAGGAGAGCTCCACCGACCTCACCGGCTCCTACGTGATCTACGCTCCGGTGGACGTCGTCGCAATGAATGTCGTCCTCAATGGCGGCGATCCCGACTATGTCGCGCTCCTGCCTTCGGGCTTCGCCATCCTGCCCGACGGCTCCGACGGATCGGGCGAGGGCTGCGTGAGCGGACTCGGAGAAGATGGGTCGGGCGGCTCCCTGCTGACGGTGGCGTTTCAGATTCTGGTTGACTCGGTGCCGACGGCGAAGCTGTCTCTCGGCTCAGTTGCGACGGTGAACAACCTCATTGCGTGCACCGTGGAAAGGATCAAGGCCGCTGTGTCCGGAGACGGTGTGCAGTGAGCTCAACGGCTTTGCTCTCCACAACAATGGTGAGTTTGTGATAAATAAATAAATTCTTCTTTGTTTATGCTGTTATGACGTCGTTTAGAGATTGAAAGTGATTATACACATAAAATGCTATTGTTCTGTACATATAAAAACCTTAATTAAGGTCTGATTCATGCGGTCGTAACTGCTTGATTGGTGAAAATAAGTCCCCCCAAACGGACGCTTAGACCCAACTAAATGCTATAAATTAACTCTACGGAAACTATACAAACATATTTGAATAAATATTTATGGGAATTCATGCTGAAATTTGTTTCTCTGTGGCTGATATGCAGGGGGTGAAGAAGAGGAGGAAGAAGATTATATTATCAGGCAGGCTTTAGACTTTAGAGGGGGGTGAAAGTGGGAGAAATATTTGGAGATGGGAAGTAGTCAAGAACGCACCTCAGACTCTCCTTGCAATGTGGTGTTTGTTAGATTTGTGTTCCTGAAAGCAGAAGTAGTCTACAGTGTGAGAAGAGAGCACAAAACCACATTTGTTTGGGTGTTGGTTCGGGCATTGACTCTCCTTCTTTCTCTCTCTTCCCTCCCCCTTTTTGTGTTATTGCAAACAGATTGTTCTATGTTCCTTTAGTTATTTAGTCTCTCTCTCTCTCTCTCTCTCTCTAGTTCTCTGTTGTATTTTCTCTTCCTGTAAGACAGGGTTATGACTACATCAAATTCAAGCAGTATCAGCTCATGTGCTAGTTGTAAGTGTGTGTGTGTGTGTGTGTGTGTGTGTGTGTGTGAATAGGCAAGGTAGGGTTATGACTACATCAAATTCAAGCAGTATTAGCTCATGTGCTAGTTGTAAGTGTGTGCTACATCAAATTCAAGCAGTATCAGCTCATGTGCTAGTTGTAAGTGTGTGTGTGTGTGTGAATAAATGTATAAAGTTTGCTGTTTATGCTCACCTGGTGCATGGATTTTGAATAGGCGAGGTAGGGTTCCTGTGGAGCGTTTTAAGATCATGTGTATGCCAGTTTGAGACATGTAGAAATACTGGGATTCAGATTCTCTTCATTTGAATGAAATAGATAGTATTCATTTCATGTTGTGGATGCATTCTCACTCGATATTTTGATTTAAAAGGTGGATGCATTCTCACTTGATATAATGGTGAAATTTTTGATTTAAAAGATGGGATTAGTGAACCCATCATATTAGCAACAAATATATTAGCATTCTCACTATCTATTTCACTCTAAATATAGAGTATCCCCATTTCACTCCAAATAGATACTAGCGGGTTTCAACCTCTACTTAAATCTTCTCTATAGAATATTGAAATGTTAATATTTTTATTACTTCATTTAAAAAAATTATGAAGGTGCTGTTGTTATTGGCCAATGTGAGAAGTTGTGAGATGGGGGGGTCGGGCATAGCGAGAATCAATGAGAGGTGTGAGTCAAGGGATGTGGAGGAGGTTTGCATGCATGAAAAAAATAAAGCATTCAAATATAGACCGTTTTAGTAATCATCAAAAAGGCTTCACTCAGTTGTGAGGAATTAAAGCTTCCAAGTTCAAATCCAATTGAAAATGACCTCCAAATATAACTCTAGATTCTCTATTCTGTCTAAACGAACAAAATCTAAGGGTTCATTCGGAATGCAGGGAATGGAGTTTCAAGAATTGAAAATTGCAAGATAAAGTTTAGTCGGCAGAAGTGAAATTGATCAAAAAAAAGTTATTCAATTGCAGGTTGAAATTCGCTCACGGTGAAATTCACACTATGTTGTAAAAGGATATTTAAAGGTCCAGATCTTACTTCAATGAGAAAATTGCAATAGAGTTGAAATGAAATGACATTTACAAACAAGTATGTAACAGAGAAGAAGATCTAGGGCAAGCGGCATTCTCTGATGGTGTTGAAACGAGCAATCTGATCAGAAAGAAAGATGTTGGGATATTTTCAATACACAGCAAGAATAGAGGTAATACACAGCCCAATACTTCAATGTCCTTCAAAAACACAGCAACAAACCCCTCCCAATGTCTCCTACAACAACAGCTTGCTTCATGAAGACGAGGCACAACACTCACAAGCATAAAATAAGGATCTCACTTAAGGCCGCAGCCCGAACGGTTCAATCTTCCGGCGAGGGAAATGCTTCCTAATTCAGCCGCACACATAAGCAGAAAACAACACAATAGAGTTTTGTTCTTGCCCTAGAGCTAAGCCTGCAATTTATACCAGTAAGACCAATTACAAAAATACTCCCAACACCTCATATTTTAAAAAGATTCCATAACAAAAGAGGGCAGGATCTAAGAAGTACTCAAGTAAGCGAATGACCTGGTCAACCCAGCCATCCTCAAGGAGCCCATACAGCAACTCGAAGGCAGCCAACATGCATATCCTTCTTCCAGCAAGAAGTATACCATATGCACAGCAAGGGTCTTTCAACACTCATGGACGGAGAAGGATTCATTGCCCGCCCACGACACTAAACAGAAGAAGACGAATAAAGGGGAGAAATAAGAAGGTGAGGAAGGAGATCACGCAAACCAAGGGAGAGGGATACGAATGACGAGGATTCATTTTTAGGTTAAAACGAAATCGGATGAAATCAGATGGTTTTGACCTCAAATTCAATTCCAAGCCAAAAGCACGCATATGAACGCCTCATTTAATTTATCAATCAACAAAACCAACTCCTCAAAGCCAATTCCGCCCGGAACTGACCCTTAAAGAAGTTCAATTTTTTAAGCCTGACAGTCGCAGAATGGTTGTAAAGATTTCACAAATCGGCTATACTTTTAGAAGGATTAGACTCCTTCAGGGTACAACGGGAGCTATTATGCAACATGGATTGTATGAGCTGAGGAGAGTCCGACAACATTACAATTGACGACTTTCAGCACTCACAAGGGCTGCTTATTGGCTCGTGAGTGTGTACAGTAGCGGATGTGTATGTTATGTCTAGGTATATTATATACACACACACACACACACTGGCTCATATTTTGGCAAAGCACATTATTTTCCAAATAAATAAGATTCACATATTCAGGAATCTATAATAAATGCATCACTTTCCTCTAATATACCTGATTTTCCATTTTGTTTGATTTTTTCCTCAATACATTCCTAACAATCAAGATGATACAATTTCCAAACAGTATAAAGTGCAAAAAATGAGAATGTTTCTAAAAGCCTGCAACAAAAACAGTGTAGCTTGGCTAGCTCACTCAATCAAGATCTTCACAACATGATTTTTTTTCTTTTTTTTTCCGGCAAACATCAATTATTTCAGTTCTACTGGCAACAGCAGGTAAGGCACCCTTGAGCGAAAAAATTCGCTTTCATTGTGGTATCTTTCATCAGAATCCTCATTGACCGGAAAATATGTCGGAGAAAGAAAAATCATGGAAAGGTGGGCCTGCAACGTGAAAAATATTAGAAAATTGATTTAATCAGCTTAATTATAACTAATGGAAATAAGATTTAAGTGTGTCCAGTAAAAACATTTCTGGAGGTAGTTTCACATCATCTTAAACACAAGTTTCCCAGTATGAAATGCAAAGTCTATGTTGCCTTTTAAGTCGTCGACTAGAGTTTTAAGCTCGAAACAATTGAGTAGAGAATTTGATTTTCGTGGGAAGAATGATCACATTAACAAAATAATTTACTACGATTCATACGAAAGAACAATCAAGTCGTCTTATAATAAACATCAATAAAAATTTAAAAAAAATAACAAAAACTAAACTTTAGCGATAACTCTACCAGTACTCCAAAAAATCTTAATGGACCAAAAAAAGTGCAATGTATGCTTATTAACACTACTAGGGAATGAGGCATGGTTGTATGCAAGGCTCACACTCTACTCTAATATGAGATAAAAATGGACCAAAAAAGGACCATTTCCTGCAAGCTTTGAAACCCAGTTGTCCACATCTAACTCTGAATCGGTATCGACGAACTGATGGTAGTAAAAGCATATCGCAAGTGTTGGAAAATGGCCCATAAATTGTTTTGTCATTGGGATTATACTTGGCCCATGTATAAATGGCTCATTGGGTCATCTCTCTTAGGTTCCTTTGGTCCCACATTGCTAGCAATCTTGTTCTTTAACCCTTTCTCTATATAAAGGAGCTTCTTGTACATAGGTTATATATAAGGATTATTTACTAGACCTCCCCTCGAAGTTTGCATAATTACAGCTTGCACCCCTCTTAACTTTCGAAATCACAAAACTCCCCCTCAATATTTACATTTCAAAACATTCATGAATAAAATTACCCCCTGCAAGTAAAAATTCCGGGGGGTCTTTTCGTTCATGGATGTTATGAAATGTAAACATTGAAAAGGGGTAATTATAAATTTGAAAGTTAAAGGGGTGAAAACAGTAATTATGCAAACATCGAGGAGAGGTCCCGGTAAATAACCCTATATATAATGGAGAATATTTAATTTACTTATTTATTTATTCTCTAATTTTCTGGTTTCGTACATGGTATCAAAGCCATTCTGAATCCTGCAATTTTTTCGGTTGAACTCTTGCTCCTGTCGTAAACCAGCACGCCGTTCTTGCGGTCTCTTATTTGCTCCCGCACCTCACGCGGACTCTTATTTGAAACCGCACCTCGATGTCAGGTCTTTGTGTTTCCCCCTCCCTCCCTGCTACTTTATAGACCTCTCCGTCGGGATCCATCTCTGCATTTGCTCACGCGACCTGCGAGACAATCGTTATTCTGTTCGCGCGACCTGTGAGCTCGCTTTTGTCAGCTCTGCGACCTTCGACACCCACAACTTGAGACGCTAGGTGCCCGCCACTCTTTCTTTCTTGCCCACGCCATGTAGTGACTAGTGACCGTGTGTTCCTGTGGCCTTTTTCCCAGAGCACGTTGCGTCATTAGCCGCGCCGTACCATGGCCACGTGTACAATGTTGGGCACTTCAAGGTGTCCGCTGAAGGTGCTCGCATGTACTCTGTTGAGGTGTCTGCTGAAGGTGTTCGCATGTACTCTGTTGCTCGTGTGTCTGTTGAAACTACTTATGACCGCGCACAACTTTGTATGTGACCTCCCCCGCATGCCCCAGGTGCTCAATGACTCCTGATGTATGTCCGCCCGACCTTGTTTGCCCGTTTGTCCCTATGCTGTGAGATAGTTGCCCACTCGCTATCTGTTCGGCCTTGTCTGCCCGTTGTCCTTGTCCGCACTCATCCTGTGACTGCCCAACCTTGTCTTCCTGTCGGTCCCTGTTCTTGGCGGCCGTTTTTCCTTTTCTAGCAGCGCCTCCTCCTGTTGAAAGCTCTTCCTTCCCTTTTGACAATGAGAACAACTACTACTTTTGCCTCCTCGGCTCTTCTGACCCTTACTACGACTCCTCGCTCTAATGCTCGAGATAAACTCATGATTACTACTCTCTCTTGTCGGTAAGAACTCTGTGGAGTGGGTGCACTTCGTGTGTCGTGTTCTTCAGACCAAAGGTCCCCTTCACCATCTAAATCGTACCCCCCCTGCTGAGCCAACCGAGCAATGGCTTCGCAATGATGGTCGTATTCATTCTTGTATCTTGAACTCCATGGATGGAAAACTGTATCGAATGGTGATGTATCATGAGACTGCCAAAGATATGTAGAATGAGCTTCACTCTCTTTACTCTGGCAAGGACAACCTCCAACACTTATTTGATATCTTCCAAGCCCTTCAACAGCTCGACCCAGGCGCGGATGGGGACCTCACCTCCTTTGTAGCCTAATCTAAGACCTTGGTTGAAGTTTGGATTCAACATCAAGCCCCCAACTCTGGATTTAGCCTCTCAACGAGCTCAGAAGAAAGTTGTCGGTATTGCCATAATGATAGCTCGAGTTCTTCCTCATTTCCAAAGTATCCAGGCCCATATCCTCTCATCTTCTACTATCCCCACACTATCCAATGTTTGTTCATTGTTGCTCAAGGTGAGGCCGCCACCTGCTTTTCCACTGCCTTCTCTTGTTTTGCTACATCGGGGCTCTAATCATAGGCTACTGTTGCCTCCTACTCATGGTGGCCGCTCTGGTTCCCGAGGTGGTGGGCTTGATGGTCGCAATCACTCTAAGGAATAGACCCCGCACTTTTTGTGATCGAAACGGCCATATTGAGGCGGTATGCTTTAAGAAACATGATTTTCCTCTGCCACAACTCCCTCTTTGCTGTATGCCTCCCTTGTTGTTTGTTGCCACTTCTTCCACCTCCCGTTCTGACATCGACACTTTACGGGATAAACTCCAGCTTCTTCATGGACTCCCCACCCGACCTTCTACTTATGGTGTCTCTATCTTCAATGAAGGTATCTCCTAACTCTCTCATAGTTCATCCTAGATCATAGACTTTGATGCCACCAACCACATCACTCCACAAAGGCCTTCTCGGTACTTGGACTGTCTGTGTCCAAAGTTCATCATAGTGGCCAATGGAGACACTACTGTTGTTACTGGTTCAGGTAATATGTTGCTAACTCCCTCTCTCTCGCTGCACTCTGTTTCTCATGTCCCTGGATCTCACTTTAATTTCATTTTGTTAGTCGTCTCACACAAGATCATGAATACTTAATCACTTTTTTCTCTCCTCCTTTGTTGTGCATAATCTGTAGATGTGGAATATCTTTGGTGAAGGCCGGCTTTGTAATGGGCTTTAAATCTTGGATCTATCCGCTTCTGCTCTCTCCTCCGCCAGCTCTAGCGATTGACACTGATGTCTTGGTCATGCATCTCTCCCAATCTCCAGAAGGCTCTTCTGAATTTTAATTTTTCTTCCCTTGATTGTGAATCATGTATTTATGAGAAACAACATCGCTCTGTGTTCCCAACTCAATGTACTCGGAGCGCCACTGCTTTTGATTTAGTTATTATGATATCTGGGTCATTACAAAACTTTATTTATTGATGATTACTCTCGCATGACTTGTGACGCGTGATCACTGAGTTTCTGTCCATTTTCCGCTCCTTTACTGTCAAAACCCAAATGTTATTTACACACTATCAAAATTCTTCGCACAGACAATGCATGAGAATACACCGGACATGTTTTTCAGGAATTTTGCAACTCGTTGGGTATCATCCACCAAACCTCCGGTCTGTAAACGCCACAACAGAATGGTGTCACTGAGCGGAAGAACCGCCACCTTCTCTAAGTCGCTCGGTCTCTCCTATTCTAGATGCGGGTACCCACTACCTATTTGAATTTTGCTATCTCCAATGCTTGTTATCTCATTAACTGCTTGCCCTCGTCTATTCTCCACTTTACGACCCCCTTCTCACTATTATTTCCCGAGAGAGAAACCTTCCCCCTGACCCCACAGATCTTTGGTTGCATTTGCGTCGTCCATTATCTGGGTCCTTGATGTATACTAAAATCTCGTTATTTTTTTAAAAAGTAAATTTGAAGACCACTTTTAAAATAATGTGGGGCAAGCGAGACTCCACGGGTGATATTTGGTGTTAACCGTTCAGGAGTTTACTTGCACACATAAACATCTAACATTCGAACATTGATTTAACATGGTTTACTACTGTAGAGAAAGCTCCAAACCTTGTATATACTTCTTGAATTGATAATTACAAGTATGAATACATTTATATAGGAGAAGTAGAAAGAGAGAAATCTCAATCCAAGATGTGGGACTAATACAAATAGAGAGAGAAGAGAGAAGAATGGGCCCCTAGATGGGCCCTAAAGTAGGCTTTTCTAACACTCCCCCGCAAGTTGGAGCGTACAAGTCGTAGGCACCAAGCTTGGATAAAAACTGGTAGTATAGTGGCCGGGAGAGAGCTTTAGTCAGGATGTCAGCAACTTGGCTTGCAGCAAGAACATGATCCAAATCTATCTTCTTTGCCTGTACCTTTTCTTGGATAAAGTGACAGTCAACTTCAATATGTTTTGTGCGTTCGTGAAAGACTGGATTCTTGGCAATATGGATTGCCGCTTGACTGTCACAAAATAGGGCCGCTGGTGATGAGAGACGAACGCCCAAGTCTCTCAGAAGGCTCTCAAGCCAAGTTAACTCGAAAACAACAGCAGCCATAGCGCGGTACTCAGCTTCAGCACAAGAGCGAGCAACCACATTATGTTTCTTGCTACGCCAGGTTATGAGATGTCCACCGAAGTAGGTACAAAAACCTGTTGTGGAACGTCTATCATCAATGGACCCGGCATAGTCAGCGTCAGAGTACGCGACAAGGGATAGAGATGTGGATGGCTTGTACACAAGCCCTTGTCCTGGAGCGATCTTGAGATATCGAAGAATGCGCTCGACAGCTTGAAGGTGAGATGTCCGAGGAGCATGCATAAAATGACTTACGACTCCCACAGCAAAAGAGATATCTGGTCGAGTGACCGTAAGGTAGATCAGCTTCCCAACCCAGCGTCTATAGTATTTTGGATTTGTAAGGAGCTTGTCGGAGTCAGAATAGTGGGCTGAGAGCTTGTGATTTGCATCCATAGGAGTATCCGTATGTTTGCATCCAGAATAACCGGCATCATGAAGGAGGTCCATACAATACTTCTGTAGGGTTAACACAAGACCATCAGGGCATCGTGCAACCTCAAGCCCAAGGAAATACCGAAGGTTGCCAAGATCTTTGGTCTGAAAAGTGGAGTTTAACTGCTTCTTAATATGTTGTATCCCTGTAATATCGTCGCCAGTAATGAGGATATCGTCAACATAGATAAGTAGGATCACAGTTCCGGTTGACCGGTGTCGGGTGAAGAGAGAAAAGTAAGCCGAGCTCCGAATAAAACCAATATCACAGACAACCTTGCTGAATTTTTCAAACCAAGCGCGCGCGGACTGTTTGAGACCTTAAATAGATTTCCGAAGATGACAGACCTGAGACTCCCCTGTGGTCTCAAACCCGGGAGGTTGGTGCATGTAAACAGTCTCCTGCAAATCTCCGTTGAGAAATGCGTTCTTAATATCCAGCTGATAAAGTGGTCAATGACGATGAACAACCAGGGAGAGAAGAACGCAGACCGTGTTCAATTTTGCCATCGGAGAAAAGGTTTCCACATAATCAAGGTCATGTTGTTGAGTAAAACCCCGGGCCACGAGGTGGGCCTTTAGACGCTCAACGGTGCCATCTGCCGCATGTTTAATAACAAAGATCCACTTGCAGCTAACACGGGATTGACCTGCAGGAAGAGGAACCAGATCCCAAGTTTGGTTAGCCCAGAGAGCCCGCATTTCATCTTCCATGGCCGCCCACCATCCGGGGTGGTGAAGAGCCTCCTGTACAGAATTAGGGGTAGAGATAGAGGATAAAGAGAGAGCACTCTGACGGAGTTCCGGAGAGAGGCGGTGAAGAGAGACAAAGTTAGCCATCGAGTGGGCAGTGGAAGCAGTTGTCGGATCCGCAGGTTGCAAAGCATCATTAGAGCGGGGCAGCTCTCGTAGGGTAGCAGACGAGGGAGGACGTCGAGTGTACACACGAATGGCTGGTGGTGTAGGTGGTTTAGGTGGGATGGGTGGGGGAAGTAGAGGTGGAATGGTGGAATTGACGGGGATAAAAGGCCGCGGGAGAGGTGGCGGAAGAGGAGGGTCAATAGGTTGAGAGTAATACGGCTGATCTTCGAGGAAGGTGACATCAGCAGAAGTAACCACCTTGCGATCCGTGGGAGAAAAACAAACGTAGCCCTTCTGAGTTCGAGAATAGCCCACAAACATATATTTAGTGGCTCGGGGAGCAAGTTTGTCAGTGGATGGGCCAAGATGATGAACAAAACATATACAACCAAACACACGTGGGGTGATGGAGAATGGAGGTTGGGAGGGAAAAAAGAGATTGAAGGGAACCGCAAAATTTAGGATAGATGAAGGCATGCGGTTAATAAGAGTGCAAGCGGTTGAAACCGCAAAATTCCAATATTGTTTTGGAAAATTCATCTGAATCATATGGGAGCGGGTGACCTCGAGCAGGTGTCGATTCTTGCGTTCAGCAACACCATTTTGTTGGGGGGTATAGACACAGGAGGTCTGATGGATGATCCCAAACTCCGCACAGAGGTGAGAGAAGGTATGACTAGTGTATTCACGGGCATTATCGGTGCGGAGGGTTTTAATGGTTGTGGAGAATTGGTTGCGAGTTTCAATGAAAAAGGTACAGAATACACCGGGCAATTCAGAGCGGCCACGAAGGAGATACAGCCAGGTCACCCGAGAGTAGTCATCGGCAAATGTGTCAAAGTAACGGTATCCAAAAACACTTGTGATTTTGTAAGGGCCCCAAATATCAGAGTGGACAAGATCAAAGGGAGCAGGACGCCGAAAAGGATATGGTGAGAACGTAGAGCGATGATGTTTCCCATAGATTTAGGACTCACACGTGAATTCGTGAAAGGACACGTCTGGGAGAGATTTTTTGAGGATGTTTAGAGGAGCATGACCCAGACATAAATGCCAGTCAACAGAGCTAATAGACGACAACACTGTTGGGGGAGACGGGTTAAGGATATAGAGACCATTCGACAGATGCCTTTTTCCAATGATGGTTTACGTCTTGCGATCCTGCACAACACACGAGTTAGAAGAAAAAAATAACAGCACAATCGAGGTCAGCAGTTAGTCGACCAATAGAGAGAAGGTTGAATGGAGAGCCCGGAACATGAAGAGCAGAGCGAAGAGTAATAGAGGGAGTGAGGTTAATATCTGCCGCACCAGAGACGGGAAGTGTGTCCCCACTAGCAACAGTAATGAACTGGGGATGCACGTGGTTCAAATATTGTGGTGGTTTCCGTGATGTAATGTGGTGAGAGGTCCCGGAATCCAAAATCTAGGATGAGCTGTGAGCAAGGCAGGAGGTACCACCATCGGAAACAGACACCACAGAGCCCGGAGGACAGCTGATCATTTTGCAAGGAATGGTCCGCAGCGGTCACGGTGACAACGCACCAGCGACAAGAAACGGCCACGACCAGCGCGGTAAGAACAGAGTCCGCAGCGGCTAGAAACAAGAAGGATGCGCGGTTAGGAGAAGACCACAACAGAAGCAAACACTTGGCGAATAAGGAACCAAACCGGGCGGATAGAAACAGACCAGGCCGCAGCAAGAAGAAGACGGCGGCAGCGAGAACAAGGCCGCAGTGGGAAGGACCAGACCGCAGCGAGGAGCAGTCGACAGCGAGAAGCAGGTCGCACCAAGAAGAGGCAGAGCGGGAGGCCGCAGCGAGAAGAGGATCAGTCCGCGCGGTCACACCAACGATTAGGCAGATCGTGACCAAAATGCGGAAAGGGAAGTCCGCACGGTCAGGTGGACAGCCGTGGATAGAGAGAGAGAGGAGAACTCGCACCTGTAAGGAAAGGTCACAGCGGGAAGCAAGATAATGCGAGCTAGAAACTCGAGCGGTCAGGAGACGAGATCGCAAGTAAAAACAACTCAAAGCAGTAAGAGAAAGGGCCTGCAGCGGACAGGAAGAGAGACCGCAACGAGTAGACAGAAAGGTGGTCCGCGCGGGTAGAGCAAGCGACGATTCGAGGTCGCGAAAAGAGAAGGCAGGTCGCGGCTAGAGTCCAGAAACAACCACACGAGCAGGCGAGAGGAGAGGAACTCGCGGCGGACAAGAGAAGAGCCCGCTGTGGTGAAGGAGAAGTCCGCGAGTAGAGAAGCTCGAGCGGACAGAAGAAGAGACTGCGCGGTCAAAAGGAGTCCACAGCGGATAAGGAGAGGAGCTCGCTGCGGAAAAGAGGAGACCGCGAGGCTGAAGAACTCAAGCAGCAAAGAGACCGAAGCGGACAAGAGGAGAGTCCGCGGCGGATAAGAGAGGTGGGCCCCACGGGTCAGAGCAGAAGATGGCTATAAGAAGCCTGAGGAGGGTGGAACCACGGAGAGGGAGAGGAGAAGCGGATGCAGAAAGAGCAGGCCGCAAAAGCCGCGCGGATAAGGGAAGAGCGGACAGACCCGCAGTCCGCAGAGGAGGAGCCCGCGGAGACAGGCGGGTAGGCGGGAGACCGCAGAGCAAGCTGCAGACAGGAAGGAGGGCGGGCTGGGCGGTCAGAAAAGGGGAAACCGCAGGCTTCGAACCGGTCCTTCTGATACCATGTAGAGAAAGCTCCAAACTTTGTATATACTTCTTGAATTGATAATTACAAGTATGAATACATTTATATAGGAGAAGTAGAAAGAGAGAAATCTCAATCCAAGATGTGGGACTAATACAAATAGAGAGAGAAGAGAGAAGAATGAGCCCCTAGATGGGCCCTAAAGTAGGCTTTTCTAACAACTACCTTCCACAAACAACATTAAAAAAACAAGCAAGAAGATTTTCAAATTAACGACAAACAAACAAGTGGCAATTTTGGCAAGCTCTGGAATTTTAAAGAACAAATAAACTTAAGCATAAAATCATAATAACTGTAGGTGAGCAATGAGAGTGAGAGGTATACCGTAGGCACATCACAAACAGTAAAGGATCCACAAAAATACTAAATTGGGTCGGATGTAGGCTGAAATGATGAGCGTCGCTTGTGGTGGGTCGGGGAACGGTCGCCAGAGCCCACGAGGGCCGATGGTTGCGCCAGCGAGGCTGGATCGAGAACGGCGTGGATGGTTCGTCGGGCGGCTGGAAGAAAACGGTAAAGGATGAGGAGCTGGGTTGGACCTTTTGGGAAACAGAGAAATGAATTTTCTATTCCCAAAAATTTGTCCCAACTCCCATTGACGTGAGTAAGAAATAGGAAGAAATCAAATTCAAGGAAGGGGAAATAGAAACAGGTCAAAGAATAGAAAGGGATGGTCGTATTTGGCATGTGAGAATTTTGGTATTAGAGGGGAATGGTCAAATATACTTAATGGGTGGTGTAAATTAATTCTTGCTGGACAAACGTGGCTCCCAAGTTAGACTCTCGGTGAAATATTAAATGTAATTCAAAAGGAATTACAAAGAGGCATAACGTAATCAAAGGGGAGGTAGAAAGGTATTCATTTCATATTTCTTTCTTTTAATGACGATAATTTTATTGGCAAACCGCAAACGAATATTGGCAAACCAGACTTATTTCAAAACCCACAGTTTTCCTTCCTCTATTTTAACACCTAAAGGCAGCCCAATCCTAATGCCTGATCATGGACATACCGCGCCACCCCTTGCAATCTCCACCTTCCCGCTCCAGTTCGCCGCCTCCTTCCCACTCCAGTTCGCCGCCCCCCTGCAAGCTCCGCCGGACATCCTCATGTGAGCCTCGACGCCCCCCACCGTGACTTGCCTCTGCAGATTCCTGAATCCAATTTTTTTTTCCTTCATCTCTTAGATTTTAGTTGTTTCCATTCCGATTTTTTGGTTGTTGAATGAATCCTTGTGCATCTTGTCCAAATTCATAGTCCATGCTAGTCTGTTGTTTAGCTTCATATTCTAGAACTATGTTGTGTTTTAGCATTGATCAGTTATTGAGATCACGTATGACCACAAACAATCTACACATGACCACAAACAATCTACACATGCATGATTTGATAAGTTTAGTTGGGTGGTTTGTGATTGTGTCTTCACCCGGAACTCGGCAAACTTCTTGTTTGTTCGTCGACGTCCATCAGGCACAGTTATTCTTCTGGTCTGTGTTGATAATATTCTTGTCACGGGTGATGATCTTCCTGGCATCACTCAAATCAAGAAACACCCAGTCTCACAATTCCAAACTAAAGGTCTGGGCCGGCTCTAGTACTTTTGGGGGATTGAGGTAGCCTGAAGGCCAGATGGTCCTGTCTTATCTCAGCAAAAATAATGTCTTGATCTACTTCATGATGCCAGCTACTTAGGTGTAAGTCTGTGTATACACCTATGGATGCCAATCACCAACTTTGTGCTCATGGATCGGACTCTGATCAACTTCTCTCAAATCCAGAGTATTATCGACGTCTCGTTGACAAGCTTATCTATCTTACTGTCACACGACTCAATATATCATTTGGGGTCGGTGTGGTCAGTCGTTTCATGCATGCTCCGCGGATCTCCCATCCTTAGGCAGTTGAACGTATTCTTAGATATTTGAAGAATGTTCCAAGTCAAGGACCGATGTACAAGCCTTCCACTTCTCTGTCTCTCATTTCATATTGTGATGTTGATTATGTTGGGTCCCTCGATGATCGTCGATCCAATAGTTGTTATTGCACTTATTTTGGTGAAAATTTAATTACCTGGCGAAGCAAGAAGCAAACTGCAGTCATCCACTCCCTCGTTGAAGCAGAATATCACTCCATGGCTATCGCCGTTTCAAAACTCACATGGCTAGAGTCTCCTTACTGATTTAGGAGTCAAACTTTCATCTCCGGTCATTCTCTTGTGTTGTCAGTTGTTATCCATATTGCTGAAAATCCTTTGTTTCATCAACGCACAAAACACATCGAAGTCAACTGTCATATTTGTCCAGAAAAGGTTCAACTTTGAAGATTGATTTTACGACATGTTCCAGTTGCGGATCAAGTTTCAGATGTTTTTACTAAGGTCATGCTTCGCTCACTATACCGGCAATGTCTCCAAGCTTGGTGCCTACGACATGTATGCTCCAGCTTGCGGGGGAGTATTGAAAAATGGCCCATAAACTGTTTTTGTCATTGACATTATACTTAGCCCAAGTATAAATGGCTCATTGGGCTATCTCTCTCTTAGGCTTCTTGTAAATGTGATATATATAAAATTAAGAATATTTAATTTGCACATTTATTTATTCTCTATTTTTTTTTGTTTCGTATAAGAAGCATGCAGCGTTTTGGTACACCTATGGATTCAAGTCATATAAAGAACAATTACAGTGGTATGTTTA
Organism: Platanthera zijinensis; assembly: GCA_039513925.1. Lineage (NCBI taxonomy): Eukaryota > Viridiplantae > Streptophyta > Magnoliopsida > Asparagales > Orchidaceae > Platanthera > Platanthera zijinensis. The sequence goes on along the minus strand of CM077080.1, from coordinate 23,357,134 downwards.
TGAATGGAGATCAGATTGAAAATGTATGTCGCGAGAAAAACAAAATTGTAGAGGTAGAGATGACATAGGCAGAACAGTACCAATGTCAGGTACTAGAGAGAAATCCATCAGCAAGAATAACATCAGTAGGGATAGAAGGTTTATGATGACGGGTGCATAGAGATGACGAGACGTATTACCAAATATATGATCAGACGCACCTGAATTGAGTATCCATACGGAAGGAAATAACAACAGAATTGGACTATCGTGGGATGCTAATGGTTGGCGGAAAATTTACCCTCGTTTGCCGCCAGTGAGGGTGGTCATTATGCTGAAGTGGCCAGCTACCGCGATCATCGAATCGCTCACGGGATGCATGTTGAGCGACACGCGATGCACGTCGAGTGATTCAATAATCGCGGTGGATGTCTACTTCAACACACCGATCGACCTCACCGGCGGCAAGTATGTCAATTTTTTCCTCCCAGAGCGAACATTGGGCGGCTTTAAGAATCTTACGACTAGGAAGGGTTGCCTTCACGTCTTGAGTCTAATACTAAAGAGAGAATGATGTCACAAACTTGTCTCCTCGCAAGCATCTGGGCGGCATTGGCTCCTCTTTGCTGCCCCACGTAGTCAATCTAAGTCAGCCTCCTGTAAGAACTTATTGGTGATGAAAAGAAGAGCAAAGAAACAACTCAAGAAAAAACACACAAGTAAAGAGAATTCAAAGAACTCTATTGTTTGTCCAAAACTTGGATGGTTACAAATGAGGGATCTTGCCCTTTTATAGACCACAATGAATCCTCCCTCCAAAGTATGGAAGGACTTAGAATGTCTCTCATTCTAGATTATTCTATACATCCCTTGTATTTACAATATTCATGAATCCTCCAAGTTTACTCTAGAAGGTTCTCATGAGACTATCCTAAAATTCTCTGTAATTTTCATGCATTATCTTATGTACAAGAATCTCCAAGACTCCAGATTTGTCTAAAATATTTTTGCATAAAAATTAAAAAAGGTGGGTCAAATATGGTGGGGCATGATAAGGAGCAAATGTTGCAATAGTGGTGTGATATGAGTGCTTATGGTTGGACCATCGTGGGATGCTTATAGTTGGAGGAAATTTTTGACCTGATTGCCGACAGTGAGGGTGGTTAGTATACTAAAGTGGACAACCACCACAATCATCGAATCACTCATGGGGCGCGTGTTGAGCGGCAAGTGGTGCACGTCGAGCGATTTGATAATTGCGGTGGTTGGCCAATTCAGCACACCGACCGCCCTCACCGACGACAAGCGGGTCAAATTTTTCCTCTCAGGGGAAAACATTGGGCAGCTTTAAGGAGCTTACGACTAGGAAGGGTTGCCTCCACATCTTGAGGAGTCTAATACTGACGGGAACAGGATGTTACAGACTTGTCTCCCCACAAAAAACCATGCGGCCTTAGCTCTTCTTTGCCAATCTGCGTAGTTCTGCTAATTCAACCTCCTGTAAGAACTTGCTGGTGATGAAAAGAAGAGTAAATAAATAACTCAAGAAAAAGCTCACAAGTGAAGAGAATTCAAAGAACTCTATTGTTTGTCAAAAATTTGGATGTTTACAAATGAGGGATCTTCCCATTTTATAGGCTACAATGAATCTTGCCTCCAAAGTATAAAAGGTTCTAGAATATTTTTTATTCTAGATTATTATATACATCTCTTGTATTTACTCTAGAATGTTCTCATAAGACCATCCTAATATTATCTGTGTTTTTCATGTATTCTCTTATGTACATGAATCTCCAAGACTCCAAATTTCTTTAGAATCTTCTCACATAAAAAATGTCACAGGCAGGTCAAATATGGCGGATCATGACAAGGAGCAAATGATGCAATAGTGGAGTGATATGAGTGCTCAGATGGCAAATCATGAGTGTAGTGTATTTCTATGGTGTCAGATCCTGCTGTAATGAACACACTTGCGATGTCGCATCCAACACAAGGTTCAAAAGAAGTCATCATAGAAGTGGCTCAAATCACCGGGATGGTAGGAAGAAGAGGTTGACTGCCTATGAAGCATCGACACTTCAAAATGCTCAGCGTGTCGGTGTCGGATCGGACTCTCCGCCACTCATCCGACTCTCCGACACTCTCCGACACTTGTGTCGGAAGTCCGACACGCTAGTTCACACGGGACTCGCGTGTCCCGCTCAATCGGACACGCGTGTCCCTAAGCTAGCTACTCACGGTGAGGCGGGAGGAAATTGTCTTGGAAGTGCAATTTTTGTGAAAAATATTTTATAAGTTCATTTACAAGAGTGAAAGCGCATTTATTAATCATTGGTGGAAAATGGATTGAAAAACGTGTAAAAGTCTTAAGGAGTGATCTATTTGAGGTGAAAAAACTATAAGAAGAGGTAATGTGTTAATGTTCTATCATTTTATTACTTTTGGTTAAGTTTTGCATTTGAATATTTGATGAGTAATATTTAAACATGTCTTAGTTTATTTGAATATTTTTTATTTGTTTATTTTTAATTTTTTGTTAAATATTTTAGGATTTTCATAATTATAAAAAATAAATATTTAATATATGTGACCCAGCGTGTCGAAATATGATATTTTTTGAGAATTTACGAGTCGCGATTCGTGTCGTATCGTATTGTGTGTCGGTGTCGGTGCAACATAGTTGACTGCAAGTGATGATCGGCGGCAACCATCTTAATGCAGTTGCTCTTTGCCATATGACAGGGCAAACATCAACAAACATGGGGAGGATTTCATGGGACTTGCAACATTTGCTCGGCGATTGAGGCAATTGCAAAAGCGGAAGCTGCAATTTCTGCAGTTGAAGGGGAGGGAAAGTTGGCAGAAAATAGACAACGAGATGGAGTAAATCTTTTGTGAACATATTTGATTTGCGACTAGAAAAAGAAGATGAAAGCTAGAGATATGTTCTCCTATGCTCGACTATGATCTATTCATCTCGAGTAGAGACATCTCTGCAATTAGTTCATCAGTGAGCAATGCCGTTCTTCACTTGACAAAGGTTAGAGAAGCAGTGTCGTTATCAAATGAGGCTGGGCATCAGGGTAGTTCAAAGTTATAGACGAGGACTGCTCTAGGATGCAGGAGACAAAATGAAGATGATCCACAAGAAGAGCATTGTTGAGGTGAGAAAGACCGTGCCTAAGTTGAAACCTAATATGAAATCGTGTTAACATACCGTACAGCAGATAATATTTTTCTTCCGTAGAAACCAACAGACCTTAGGTATTAACCACAGACTTGAACTAAATATGCATATACAAATATCCAACAATTTCGACTCCCATTCTTTTTCACATTTCCTCTTGTCCAGATCCTTGAAACCAAGCATAGCCTTAGCAAGAACATAATTTAATTTCTTATATGATTGATGATAGATTTAATTTTTATCCTTTTATGAAGGGAAATGTGAATCACAACAATAACACTATTGATTTTTATTCATTATTTTTACAAGGGTTAGGTAGGAAGTTGTAAATAAAAATGCATTTTCCGCATTTATTAGGTAAATACAACTACACATTAGGAACCAACCAACAAAAATGAAATAATGAATTACAATGAATTTTCTCCCTCCACTTCACACCAAACCTACCCTAAAATTTCAGGTTAGAATTTACTTTAAATATAGGATAAAGGACACAGTAAGATAGTTGTACCTTCTTGTTCAGCAAGAATATAAAACGGAATATGAGATACCATCTTAGAACCACCTTGGCTCCAATTAACAGTACCAGGACTCTGAACATTCCCTGTTGAAGGGCCCAAAATAGATAAACTAATTGCAGGTTCATTCAACAATCCCAAATAGTCACAAGCTCGCTGCCACACTCTCTTATCAATTTCCCGGGACCGAGCAACCTGACATCATCAAATTCCAGAAGTGCTTCCAGTTAATAATTTTCAAACATAATCACTAAACGCCAAAAGTTACAACCATCGAAATTGAGAATAAAAATGCCAAAATTTAATAATTTGCATAAAAATAAAATTACATTGTACAATGGGTCTCCTTTAATAGAAAGAGAGAGAGAGGAAGCTAACTACAAGCTCAAGATGTGGGACTAATGGAGGAGCTAGAGGAGAGAGGCCTTATCGGCCTAAATACATGAACTTTATTTATTTAAAATTTGTAACACTCCCCAGCAAGCAAGCTGGAATGTACAATTCGTAAGCTTCAGGCTTGGGGAGAAATTGTTGTATTAGGCGAGACAAGACCTTAGTAAGAATATCGAAGATTTGATTAGCAGCCCTGCACATGTCGTAGAATCAGTTGTTGAAGCTGAACTTTTTTCCGAACAAAATGACAATAAACTTTGATGTGTTTTATTCGCTCATGAAAAACACGGTTCTCGGCGATATGACTAATAGCTTGACTATCGCAAAAAAACAGCTGGGGTTGGAAGTTTGATACCTGAAGCATTGAGGAGGCTTTCTGTCCATGTAAATTTAGAGACAACGACAACAATGGAACAATACTTTGCTTTAGCTAAATACTGAGCAACCGCAATTTATTTTTTGCTCTGACAGGTAACCAAGTTCCCGCCAAAATAGGAGAAGTAGTCGCTCGTGAACCAATGACTATCGAGGGACTTAGAATAGTCAGCATCACAATATGTTATGAAAGACAGAGAAGTAGAAGGCTTACACATGTAATACCTTGTCCCGGAGCATTCTTCGAGTATAGAAGAATATGCTCAACTGCCTGAAGATAAGAGGTCTGAGGAGCATGCATAAAGAGACTAACCACACCACCCGCAAAGGAAATGTCAGGTCGTGTGACATAAGGTAGATTAACTTGCCAATAAGGCGGCGATAATACTGCAGATTAGGAAAAAGTTCATCAAAGTCTGAACCATGAGCAGAGAGCTTGGGATTGACATACATAGGTGTATCCACAGGATTACAACCAAAATAACCTAAATCATGAAGTAGATCGAGACAATATTTCCGTTGTGACAAAAAAAGACCATCAAGTCGTCAGACTGCCTCAATTCCCAAGAAGTAGGGGAGTCATCCCAAATCCTTAGTTTGAAAATGAAAGGAAAGATGTTGCTTGATTTGGGTGATGTCGGGAAGATCCTATCCAGTAACAAGGATGTCATCAACATAGACTAGAAGAATCACCGTGTCAGATGGACGTTGTCGAATAAATAGCAAAAAACCTATCGAGCTTCGGGTGAAGCCAACCTCACGAACTACCCGACAAAACTACTCAAACCATGCCTGCGGAGACTGTTTGAGGTCTAGAGTAATTTCTTCATGTGACGGACAAGGGACTCCCCCGTGGTTATATAACCAAGAGGTTACGTATACACAGTTTTCAAGAGGTCAACGTTAAGGAAGGCATTTTAATGTCAAGTTGATGGAGCATCCAATGACGATGAGCATCAAGGGAAAGCAAGACTCAAATGATGTTGAATTTTGCGACCGGAGAAAACGTCTCTTGATAATTAAGGTCATGTTGTTTAGTAAGGCCTTTGGCAATAAGACGAGTCTTGAGGCGATCAATAGTCCCATCCGGATGATTCTTCACGGTGAATACCCACTTGCAGCTCATTGTATGTTGATTCGGAGGAAGAGGAACAAGGTCTCATGTGTGATTGGCCCATAGAGCTGTCATTTCATTATCCACTGCCGTCTACCACCCCAGATCCCGAAGAGACTCCTGCACAGAAGACAAGATGGAAATAGAGGACAAAGACATCGCAAACCTGCAGAGGGGAGAAGAGAGGAAGTGTAATGATACATAATTAGAGAGAGAGTGAGGGTAAAAGAAATTGCATCTTGGGAGGGAGTCGTAGGAGGATCAGCGGTCCGGGGAGAAGCATCAGTAGACGGCAACGGTCGCAGGGCATCAGACCACGGATGGCGGCGAGTGATACACTTGTAGAGGAGGAGAGGGGAGCACGGGAGGAGGTGTAAGAAGAAAGGGAGAAGTGTGAGTGGGAGCAACCGGAAGTGGGGGAGCATCGAGAGATATAGTAGGAGGGGGGCTGAGTAGAATGGTTGATCCTCAAAAAAGGTAACATCTGCAGAGGTGATCGTTTTCCCAGAAGTGGGAGAATGGACAGGAGAGGCCAACTTATCGACAGGAGGTCAAAGATGATGGACAGAATAGGCACACCCAAAAACCCGAGGAGGGAAGCTGAAGGGAATTGTGGAAGGAAACAAAATGGAGAAGGGAGTAGCGAAGTTGAGAATGATCGACGACATGCGATTAATAAAATAGCATGCAATGGAAACAACAAAGTGGCAATACTGCGTTGGAACATGCATTTGGAACATAAGAGAGCAACCAATCTCTAGAATATGGCGGTTCTTCCGCTCAATGACATCATTTTGTTGTGGTGTAAATGCACATGATGTTTGATGGAGAATGCTAAGGAGATTGCAGGTGTCATAAAATTCTCGACTAGTATATTCACGAGCATTATTAGTGCGAAGGATTTTAAGGGTGCGAAGGATTTTAAGGGTGCTCGAGAATTGAGTAAAAGTTTCAACAATGAAGGAGGGGAAGCATCGCAACAACTCAGAGCGACCACACAGTAAGTACAACAAGGTGATGCGAGAATGATCATCAATAAAGGTCAAAAAATACTGATAGTCAGACAAGCTAGTAGTTTTATACGAACCCCAAATATCTGAGTGAACCAAGTCATAGGAAGTAAAGCTTCGAGAACAACTAAGGGGGAAGGTAGAGCGATGTTGTTTGTTGTAAATGTAAGTTTCATATTGAAACTCAGTAAATGGAAAATAGAAGCGCATTTTGGAGCATAGAAAGAGGAGCATTGTCAAGGCGACGATATCAATCAACGGAAGTAATCGAGGATAACAAAGAGGCAGGAAGGTCCAAAGTGTAGAGCCCATTTGACAATTGGTCAGTACCAATGGTAATTGGTACGTCTGTCAATCCTGTACTCCAAAAGAAGACAAGATAAAAGTTACGAAATAGTCATGGTCTTGAGTAAGACGACTAGAAGAGAGTAGATTAAATTTAGGCTCCGTTTGGAACGGTGGTGGCGGTCAAAAACACATGGGTTAAATTGTCATTTGCTCACGTCCACCTAAGGAACTTCATCAACTTTTATGTTCAAACGAATGATGTTTGTTAGGTGATCCTTAACGAATGACGGTTTAACCCATGCATTTACAACCGCCACCACCATGCCAAACGGGGCCTTAGAGTCAGGGACATGAAGAACAGAACGAAGAGAAATGGGTGGAGTCACAACAACATCGTCGTAACCGCAAACAAGGGTGGTATGGGAGTAGCAGTATCCGTGTACTGAGAGGGCGGTTGTGGAGAAATGTGATTGGTAGGCCCAGAGTCCGCAATTCAAGAGGAAAAGAAGATAGGCAACGTGGGAGGAAGAGGCCACAGGGTCGCAGGTGCGTGTAATAAGCTCCCGCAGTCATCGGAATTCATCCCACAAGACGTCGATGTCAGCACGGGAACTAGAAGGGGGAGCATGAGAATGGTGGATAGGAGGTCCCATGAGGGGTGACAACGAGCACAAACAACAAGAAGCGGCGAACTCAGCAAGAGGGGCGAAAATTGACAAATAGCACGTGCGGGCTCAGCAGCAGCGGGCTAGGCATGCAGAAGCAATGAATCGACAAAGAGCAGCAAGCGAGACAAGCAGTAAAAATAGCTGCAAATGCAAGGCGCAGAGGCGAGCAAGAGCGAGCAGCCGCGAGCGAACAACAACCAAGGACCGACAAACACAGAGACAAGCGGGCACCCGTAGCGGACAGCGTTTTCCGATGAATAGTAGTGATCGAGGGGACAATAATTCCGAGCGGACAACAGTAGTGGCAGTCACAAATGTTGCGGGTGAAGTAGAGGACAAAAGAGCTCTACAGATAAAAGGAGGTACAGTCACAGGAGGTCTCAGCAAGTTCGACAGTCAAACCAAAAACGGGTGAGCACGACGGCCCGAGAAAGAGGGCAATAGAAAGAAGCGGGCACATGCTCGAATCGGACACGACGGGCACTGCCAGGAAGCAGCAAGGAAGATGCACTCAATGGGCTCTGCCAGTCTTGCAGGAAGCGGGCACGGAGAGCACTGAAAACAGAGGAAGAGTCTGCATAGAGGTGGGCACAGTGGGTGATGCGTCCTAAGAAAGAAACAGTCGCGTTAAGCGGAGAAGACCGGGAGCGGTGACCACGGCTCAGGCGGACACGTCGTAGTTACGATGTTGTGACGGGGTTACGGCCACGAAGCTACGGAGGCCTGAAGAAGCAGGCGGACATGATGCAGTCACAACGCGGTTGCAGCTAGAAGAGGCAGGCGGGACCCACGAACTGAATCAATACAAGGAAGAAGATGGGCGGGGGCAGAGTCCACAACAGACGGCGAGAGAACACAACCGTAACCGTGAGCACTGTGCGGTCATACTGGGAGAGGCCGCAGGCAGAATAAACAAAACAACCCTAAGCCACGAGAGTAGAGGGTCAATTGGGTGAAATCGGGCTGATTGGATCAAATGGCTCTGATACCATGTGGAAATTGAGAATAAAAATGGCCAATATTTTATTATTCTCATACAAATTAAATTGCATTGTACAATGGGTCTCCTTTTAGAGAGAGAGAGAAAGAGCTAACTACATTCTCAAGAGGTGGGAGTAAAGGAGAAGCTAGAGGAGAGAGGTTTTCTGGGCTTAAATACACGGGCTTTATTGATTTAGGATTTGTAACAATAACAATTATCAAATACCTTAGCTAGAGCAACTTGAGCCCTTGGAAGCAATTTTGTATGGCACGTGGCAAGCTTTGCGATAGCAGTTATGACAAAGCATAGGAGCCTAACTTGTGAAGATCTTATAGAATTGACTCCATTGGATTCAACACCTGATTCTTGGCCAAAGCCCAAACGGCTGTAGCATAAAAATGTCGAAAAGAATAAGAAATTTATCATTAAAATAAAATATTAATTTATTCAATGAACTCACTTCTTGTGTTTGATCGTTATCTAACCACACAGTTACTTTTCATTAATTTAGTATCATTATAAATTGTCATGTAGGACCTCCCATCCAACTTAGCATAATTACAGAAACCTCCCCTCCATGTTTTACAATTATCTATGGGTTTTTCTTTTTGCACATGCATTTTAACAATGTAATCTTATAGAGGACTTGTAATTTAAAAAAGTAGAAGGGAGGTCCAGGTAATTATGCAAACTCTCCCGATTTCTTTAATTAATCCTTATTATAAATAAAATCAATATTCTAGTTCATCATCTGACAATAAAACCCAGTATCTCATTTACTGCTGTTCAACAATTATTAAATGTAACAAAAATAAAAAACTGAAGGTGATTTTTTTGTTACAAGGAGAATTGGAAACAACTAGCTAAAAACAAAAACCCTTGCGCAAGGATGAAACGCATAAATCCAAAAGGTGATTTACTAGCCACAATTAAAACTTGGTCCTAACCTTTCTTTAATGCAACTTTCAAGAATAAGGACATAATTTAATATGGTTTCATATAACTTATAAAAAGTACTAAATGCATTAACTTCGACTTCTGGCTATAATGTGAACAAATAGTTGATTCTGGTTTCAAGTCTTAAACTAACCTGGATGAAAGATTCTCATATAAAAGTAATTCTAAGCTCTCAAAGAGCTCCTGAGCAACATCATTGTGGGAAGCTCCTCCACCTCCATGCTCCCCAATCGCCCAACATAAATTTAAGGCCAACTCTGTCTGCACAAATTACAAGTTCATCAACCAGTAAAAATTTTAAGGAAATATGAGAAAATGATAGGAATTCCTATCAAAACTCGTCAAAAATAAAGGATAGATATATATATTAGTCTCGCTTGTGGAACTTCAATTCTTGGAAAAAAGAAAGGGGATATTTTCTTGCCTTAATAGAACTATCGTAAGCTTCACCTAACCTGTCAACAATAGGTTTCTGCAAAGAAAAAGGAAACAAAAAGTAAATATATATACAAATGTAGAACCCACTAAACAAGTTGCACAAATTAAATTTAAAGCGTCCCAGTTCAGAGCTTCCCTAATCAATAAAATGCAGTATATGCTCCACAGTGCATATGAGAATCTTTTTTTGAAATTGTTCAAAGATACTGACATGTAATAAAAAAGGAACATCTTTGATATCATAAAGATGTTTTGCCCGAGTACGAGCCGATGGTTAGGGAAAGTCCAATGCAACGTTCCGCCGTGCAAACGTGTCCGCCATCACTGAGAGACGCGTGGAATCATAGGGCTAGCGTAATCGGTAGGAGAAGCTCCGCCATGAGGTCTGCGGAAATGAAATTATGACTCTCCCCACTGTCATCATCACCTCGTAGCGGTTGTAGAGCGAGGCCAGCAAATTCATTGTGCATGGTCCGGTTAGGCCATCAACGGAGTAACATAAGATTTCCAAGCATTGGAGTTGTGCCGACGGGGTAATACAAAGGTCATCCTCGTCGAGCTCCAAGGCTTTGAAATCGGCCAAACCGATGTCATCATCTTCGCCGCCGAGTAACATTTTGAAATCCATGTTGGGGAAATCGTGAGTGGGAGAATACGGCCCCTTACAAAGGAAAAATAGGCCTTTGATGCGGAGGTCGGGATATTCTTGATGTCATCATCAAGGTTGTGGCCTACATCATAGAGTTCATCAAGGTTGCCATGCTTATGACATCTCTCCCCAAATCTTTACCTGGGGTACTTCCTTGTTGACTGCAACCCCACATTTGTGCACACCTTCATGTTCGCAGCCCATCCCAATCTATTGATCAAGCTCGTTGCCTAGACCAATGTTGTCAAGGAGCGCGCTTAAGACGTCGAGCGCAGCTCGCTGCGCCTCAGCATGGCAGAGGCGGGCGATGTGCCCCAGGTGTGCCTTTTCAAGGTATTGTCTTCAACCTATTTTTGGGGGAGATGGGTAAAAGTGTAAAACATGATCTTATACGCACCTGAGGCACCACTAGGCGCACTTGGGCGCCCGTTGACATCTCATCCGCTTCTACCTTGGATGGGATGGGGCTGCGGGATGAGATGGTGGCAGGCTGGCGGCCCAACAAGGTAGAAGCGGATGGGATGGGGTTGCGGAATAATGGTAGGTCAACTGGAAGGTTGGAAGAGGGCGGGAGCGTAAGGGGAGACAACTCACATTAATGTTTTGGCTGGTGTGGGCCGTAGACGATATCGTTGGTCTGAAACAGGCAGAAGCAAGTGTTATCAGGTTGTTGTGGGAAAGAGTGGTCGAGGTCGTTGGGGTGGGTGTTGAGTGCGGGTAGGGCAAGCACAGTTGTTGGCATGAGATGCAAGCGGGAGGGAAACTATGCGCCCTTTGCGCACGACCGTGTGAAAAAAAATCCAATTTCGACCCATAAATCTAAGTTCTTCCTCTTGCTAGTGCGTTCCTTGGCGCACAATCGTGTGCCTACACACGTGCAGGTGCATATATCCAGTTCCTGAAGGAAGGGTGATGTGCAGATAGTGGCATGACCGTGCACCTCAAAGTGCACGATCGTGCGCCTCACGGTGCACGACAATGGGCTTTATCCAGACACCCTATCATCTTGCTTTTTTATCACCGCGGATTTTCCCGCAACTTTTCATAGACTGCGCAGGGTCGTGGACCCATCCATGTGCAGCCAAATTTCGTTGCATATAAATTTTTGGTTTAGTTCATTTCAACGGGCGGACATTCTATTACCAATAGGAGTCTTTCCAACCATTCTTCCAGGTTCTAGGGCTACAAGGAAGAGAAAGTGGAGGAGAAAACACTTGGAGAGAAGACGGGTAACATTAGGAGGTTGGTAACAGCTCCCCCTCGACCTCGGACGTCAACCAAGGATTGGAGAGAAGTCGGATTGACAACCCATGGTTATTCCCTCTCCTCTCCCTCTATATTTTCATTCCCCCTCTGCTAAAACTTTGGAGCACTTGGAGAGAAGACAAATAGCATTGGGAGGTTGGTGATAGCTCTACGACCTTGAACGTCATCCAAGGATTGGAGAGCAGTCGGATTAACAACTCGTGGTTATTCCTGTCATACTCAAGGAATAACCTCTCTTCTCCCTCAGTATTTTCATTCCCCCTCAGCAAAAACATTGGAAGTTCAAGGGTTCTCTATCATTATATATGTAAGCTTTTCTTTATTATCTCTTATGGTGAGGTCATGCGCTTTCATGTCTATCCATGTTAATGTTAGTGTTTTGGTTTCCTTGCTTGAGATTGGTGATGATTGGATGAATGGCTCTCCCTTCCATCTTTAGTTTTTAGTTAAAGTTATTAAATGCAAACAAAACAACTTTTTGATTTGTTCAAATAATTAATGGCATTGTAGTTGTGAAACTTTCGCTCTGTCTACCATATGGAGATGATTCTTAACTCATGCATTTTTTACTTGCGACTGGAACATTGTCGTAGCATTTCCTTCGATATTTGCAACGCATTAGCATGTGTCACCATCGAAGGGTGTTAACACCACAATGCAAGTGCATCAAGACAACTCCGTAGCTCTAGCGACCTCCATAATCTCTCAAACAACGACGATACAAAGTCTGACAATTGCTACTCAGCCCAACCACCATTCCTAACCATCACAGTTCCCATCTCGTAGGCTCATCAGTCTCTCTTGATTGTCAACAACCATTGTGCACCCATGCCCTAATCACAGCCACAGACTCCGCCAATTTCGAGCACTACACCACATGTCTTGTCGGTCATTCTCCGTTCATTATTGTTGAGAGTTTCCCCATATCAAGTGCCTATGCCGCGTCATATCCCTACAGTCCATAGTCATCGGGCACCTAGCCTCCCTCATAAGGGTTCATTGATTTTGTCTTTTCGCAAGCAATGACCCCCCCCAGCATCATCGTCATCATAATTTGCATCACCAGTGAATACGATGAAAGCTTGCCTCTTGATGCAGTCTCCGGCTCCGCTCAGGCGACAAACTACAATGAGCTGTTCAGGTGAGAAATTAAAGAACCAGGTGATCAAATTGCCACAGCCTCGTTCGAGTTTGAGGGAAGTCTCGATTTGAAGGGCGGGTAGAATATTATGCTCCCATGCGACCAGTTATCCATTATCAGTTATTGCACATGTTGATTAAATATCGTTATTTAGTGTTTTAATCAAAGTCCTCTCATCCTCTCTCTAATTCTTTCTTTCTCTCCCCCTTGATGGGGGACCTACGGAGCTAGCTCACAGCAAGGAGGAGCCCGCACTAGTATATTCACGAAGGAAGGCTTGATTAGATTGATGATCCGACCCCGTGGATGTGTCCAGCTCGTCGTTCTCAGATTTTTTTCATATATTATATTGTTTTATTGCACCCCAATTTCTTGTAACAAGGTCGTCGCATCTACGACCAATCATAACTGTCGATTGCGGGGTGCCCTAGTTTTATTTCCTTATAAATAGAGTAAGAGGGGTTTCTTTTAGGTCATTGTAGAGTTTGAAGACTTCAAATCCCGGATTCCAGCGATCCCTCTAAGGTGCCACACCGTAGAGCCCTAGGTGATGACACCTAGGCATGTTTCCTCCTCCCAAAGATATCCCATATCCATTGGTTCTTCCCCCTCCCCAAGTCGGCATCGGCCCTCTACTACCCCTTGCCACCGCCCAGAATTTCCCCAGATCCATGGTTGCTGCCAATTTCTGGATCCAGTCAAGCCACCGCCCCTACCACACTTCCCCTTGAATCTTTATGCCGCCCCCAAGCGAGCCTAGAAAGCCCACCGCCACCCCTTGCCCCTCTACCCCCGGCCACCGACGCCTTGACCCAATACAGCCCGCCAGTTTTTCACTACAAAACCTGCCCGCCCCAAATCTTTCATCTAGTCCCTCCACTTCCAGAATTTGTCCCCGCCACCCAAAACAACACAAAATTAGTCCCCCGCCTTCCAAAACATCCACCTCCACTCAGATCTAACCCCATAACCTCAATCCCCACGCCCGCACTGTCGCCCTAGCCGGATCTACCCACCTACGACAGCCCCATGGTTGCGAGTTATTATTTGTTGTACGTACTCTTGTATTTTTTGCAACTAAATATATTGTTGTGATTTCCAATTGCCTAGATATTTCAATATTGTAGTAATTTGCACTCGTTGTGCTTGTGATTTGTAAGAAAAAACTAACCGCCGCGCACTTTACTTTTTCCCCCCACACGGAAGAACGGCATTGCTTGCTTGCTTAAAGAAAATATTATTTATTGTTTGATTGTTGATCTTGCGTGGGTTTTAATACTTATAGCTCAAATTTTGCATATTGTCGTCGTACTTTGTATAGTCACATTGCTATTAGTATTGGACCGCGTAGTAACATCCCACAACCACTAGGATTGCATCTTAGGTCAACACCACACACCCTCCCCTACATCATTTGGTATAAGAGATAGGTTTGGGCCACGTCCATGTTCCGTAGTGGTAGGGTTTATAAATCCCTAATATCTGACCCAAACGTCACCAAGGAGTTTGTACTCTACTATGATCACCAGGCCTTGCGCTACCTTGAGTCCTAGAGGAATTGATTCATCAGCACGCTAAGTGGGTTGAGTATTTACAGGATTTCTGTTATGTTCTTAAACATCACGTTGATGTTGAGAACAAGCCTGATGATGCACTGAGTCATCGAGTCTCATTCTTACAGACGATGAGAGATCGAGTGGATGGGTTCGAGAGATTGATCACGTGTAACACCCCAAAAAGCTTAAAATTGGATTTGAGTTGCAGGTTGCTTAACACGGCCTGGGACACGGGCGTGTCCCAGGGCGTGTCGGGGTACACGGCCTGGGACACGGGCGTGTTCAGGTTAGTCGACGATCGGAGGTCGACGATAGTCGAGCCTGGGACACGGCCTTCGACACGGGCGTGCCACAGGGCGTGTCACTCAATAAAATGCCGTATCGAGTCAGAAATGTACACGGCCCGGAACCAAGCCTTGCACACACCCGTGTCCGATTTGACACGGGCGTGTCCAAGGGCGTGTGCATACCCGTGTACGGCTCTGACTGGATTTAGCGCTCGTTGAGTACCGTGTAACAGATGTGACACGGGCGTGTCACATGACCGACACGGGCGTGTCAGGTTCGACACGGGCGTGTCGATGCCCGTGTTCTGGTAGTTTTCAGTCGGTGCGAGTGCCGCGTGTGCCGCTTAAGGGTACACGGCATGTGACACGGGCGTGTCACAGGCCGTGTCGGCCAAAAAGTATAATATTTTGGGCAGATCTTGGCCGTTCATTTTTCTTAAAGGAGATCTTGTGGCTGGGGCTCATTCCTGGGCTGATAAGGCCGGGAAAGAAGGGTGACACGGGCGTGTCACAGGCCGTGTCGGCCAAAAAGTATAATATTTTGGGCAGATCTTGGCCGTTCATTTTCCTTAAAGGAGATCTTGTGGTTGGGGCTCATTCCTGGGCTGATAAGGCCGGGAAAGGAGGAAAGGCTCATTTTGAGTTTCATCTTCTCTTTCTAACTTTTAAGAGAGAGGTGAGAGCAAGGTGAGGAAGAAGAAGTGGAGTCCGGCTGCCGGTGGAGCTACGGTGGTCCAAATCGCGAGCCGAGTTCGGATTTGCGAAGGCAACGCTGTTGCGAAGGCTTTCATCCGTCTCAAATTTCTCTCCATGGCTCCGAAGCGAACTCCTGGGGTAACGATTTCCTGCTTGGACATGTGAAGTCCTTAATTCCTGCATTGCATAGGGAAAACCCTTCCCCGCGAGTGTGCGGTGGGTTGTGGCATCCCTTGGGGTAGATATGTGAAGTCCCCCTTGTTAGAGTCCGGAATTGGAGTACGGATCTAGGCATGCTGTGTGAAGCCCATCTGGACATGGTCTGGATTGGTGATGCTTGTTTGCATATCGGAGAAAACTCCGTGATTCTTGCGTGTAGGCATGATGGATAAAGTACTGGAGGAAGTCCAGGAAATTATGAGAGTTGGACTCTCCTGTAGCCGTGAGTTGCTACTTTGTGTGAGGTTGAGCCGTTGAGCCGTGGGGCTGCAACTAGGCAAATGCCTTGGTGGTGGAACGGGCAAGGTGAAGCTGTACCCGCGTCAGTCCAGGCGTGAGTCTGATGATTTGAGCAACGGGAAAGGTGGATCTGTACCCGCATTATGGTTGTCTAACCTTGGGTGCTTAAGACCCTGTTAGGATCACATAGCGAGAGTCGACGGCCGGTGAGCCGATCAGACTAGAATGCTCATATTGAACCGTTATGTCTGGGACCTCTGAACGGTGGTGTGGCCGTGGAAATACGGAACACCGATAATGTGCCCTGAGTGCACAGAGCGTCGGGCCGTCGGGCCGACGTTTGTGATATGTGACTGTGCGGGCGTGCACGTCTTGCTTGAATTGCTATATATATCATGGAAGATTGCTATGCAGGGATGGAATTCCGCTGCCCCGTGTCAGGGGCAGGGTCGTTATAATTGGTCAGCTGAATGCTGACGCTTGGTGGATTGGTTATTACAGGTACTGGAGGTGCTGGTCCGAGCGGGACTTAGCGGTCTGAAGTCCAAAGCTGCGCTGCTGCCCTCGAAGGCATTGTTTTGTTTCTTTTGTTCATGTGTGGCCGGCCTGCGTGCCGATGTCTGTAATCCACACCCTTGTTAAGAGAAACTGTTGTAAGGCCTTAAGGCCAGACTCTTGTGATGTTTGTATATATTCCTAAGTTTTAGTGGACAATGTTCATTATCTTGAGTTCAATTATTCAACCGTGAAGCTTCCGCTAGAATGCCCTGTGTTAGGATGCGTGGTTATGATATTATTTCGTAGCGTCTCCGCCTGTTTGTGGAATATGGTGTGGGGCCCCGGCCGGACCCTCTATTATATTCTTCTTGACGGGTAGAGGTGTTACAATTTGGTATCAGAGGGTTGGTCGATCTCTTCCGAATTCGCGGTCGAATTCTTTTGAGAGGTGGCGAGCACGTGTCAGTGTCGTCGTTATAACACTTAATTTGAACTCAAGATTGTCCACTTAGGAATGCAAATACGCTTGTTTGTTGACCTTGTGTATTCTTTTTGTATGGTTGCCGGTTTTCATTGGTCGTTAACCTGTGTATTTTACACATATAGGTGACCAGAAGTGTTGCGGGTCAATCCGAACCACAACGTTCTGTTGAGAGTGCGGCACCAGCCGAGGTGCCCACAACTCCTCCATCCGCTGAAACAGTCCGTCTCATCACGGAAACGGTACTTGCTGTGATGAATGCTCAGCAGGCTGGGCAGGTACGTCCTGCAGTGGTGCCAGCGCAAGCAGGGGTACGGCAAGAACCGGTAGAAGCCGAAGTTGGTCCGCGGGTAGCAGATCAACAATGGAAGCAATTCTTGAGCTTCAACCCTCCGCAGTTTCATGGGGCGGGTACACCGGCCCAAGCAGAGGATTGGCTTGCAAGAATCAAGAGAATTATGAGAGCTATCAAGGTTGAGGAGGAACAGAAAGTTATGTTAGCCACTTTCCTACTGGAAGGAGAGGCGCGATTGTGGTGGAATGAGATTGAAATGCATCACTTGGCTGGCAGGCAATTGGCAGAGATTACAATGGATGAATTCTCTCGATTGTTCTTAGCACAACATCTGCCGGTGCAGCAAAGGATATCGATGGAAATGGAATTTCAACGGTTAGCGCAGGGAGATCGAAGTGTGGATGACTACCTGCATGAGTTCACCCGGTTGGGAAGATATGCGGGCACGATCTTCGCCGAAGAAGAGCGTAAGACTAGTCGGTTTTATGCGGGACTGCGAGATGAGCTGCGGTATTTGCTCTCGAGTTCTGTGAGTCAGGGATTCCAAGCCTTAGTCTGTACGGCTCGTTCTTTGGAGACGGACATGAAACGGGGGCAAGCAAAGGGAAACTTGGCGGTTGTGAAGCCAGAGTTTAAGCCGCCGCGTCCGGACAAGTTTGGCTACCGAAAGAGATGGAATAAGAAGTCTAAATCTTCTGGACAAGCTCCTTCTGCGACTGTGACGGATACATCTGGGTATGGATCTCGTGCTTGTTTTACGTGCGGGGAGGTTGGACACTTCGCACGTGAATGCCGATTTGGTCCTCCAAAGGGTGATAAGAAGACGGGAGCGTCTTATGCGGAGAAGGGGAAGGCTGTGGTGGAGTCTTCTGCCTCGCACGCGCAGCCCAGGGTCTTCAACCTTGGACAACAGGAGGCCATTAAGCAGGCGGATGTCGTCACAGGTGCGCGTAGGTTTGAATGTTCTTGTTGTTATGATGTGCTGTGCTTGTTTTAATTGTAATGTTATAGGGTTTGTCCTTATACAAGAGTATCCGACGCGAGCACTGTTCGACACAGGTGCTTCACATTCGTTTCTGTCTGAGGACTTTGTCTTTCGTATCGGGGTGCCTATCCGGACCACGACAGACAGTGTAAAGGTGTTGTTGCCTAACGGATGTTTGATGTGCGCGGATCGATCTTGCGGTCTTGAGGTCAAGATAGGAAGTCGGGAGTTCAAGGTGGAAACATTAGTATTGCCGATCAAAGAATTTGATATAATCTTTGGTATGGACTGGCTTTCAGAGCAGCGTGCCTGTATAGATTGCACTTCAAAAGAGGTCACACTTGGGCAAAATACCGAACAAGAGACCAAGTTCATTGGTATGCAAGGGACGAGTGGGATGTTGTTATCCGCTCTCCAAGTTGTTAAGGCAGTTCGGAAGGGTGCGGAGTTGTTCTTCACACTCATAGAGGCGGTGGCGCCGAAGGCCAGTGTGAGTGAAGTGCCGATTGTGTCGGAATACGTTGATGTGTTTCCAAAGGACCTTCCGGGGTTACCTCCCCAAAGGGAAATCGACTTCGCTATCGAGCTGGTGTCGGGTGCGAAACCCGTGGCCCGTTCGCCGTATCGGGTAGCGCCAAAAGAAATGGCCGAACTGAAAGTTCAGTTGCAAGAGTTGTTGGAGCAGGGATACATACGCCCAAGTATGTCACCTTGGAGCGCGCCTGTTCTTTTTGTGAAAAAGAAAGACGGTGGTTTGCGACTATGTATTGATTATCGCGAACTAAACAAGCTGACGGAGAAAAACAAGTATCCAATTCCACGGATCGATGACTTGTTTGATCAGCTAGCAGGCTCAACCGTCTATTCGAAGTTGGATTTGAAGTCCGGGTATTACCAGTTGCGGATTAGGGAAGGTGACATTCCCAAGACAGCGTTTGGCACACGCTATGGTCATTATGAGTTCACATTGATGTCGTTCGGCTTATGTAATGCGCCTTCGGTATTCATGGATCTCATGCATCGAACGTTCCGCGAATACCTGGATCTGTTTGTGATTGTGTTTATTGATGATATCCTTGTATATTCACAATCGGAGGAAGATCATGCAAACCACTTGCGATTAGTATTGCATACCTTGCGAAGGAATAAGCTGTATGTCAAGTTCTCTAAGTGTGAGTTCTGGCTCTCGTCGGTGGCTTTTCTAGGCCATGTAGTAAGTGGAGAGGGCATAGCGGTGGATCCGGCAAAGATAGACGCCATTCGTGATTGGCCAGTGTTGTCTTCGGTGGCCGAGGTCAGGAGTTTTCTTGGACTGGCGGGCTACTATAGACGGTTCGTGGAGAACTTCTCCCGGATTGCTTTGCCTCTGACTACGTTGACGAGAAAGGATCAGAAGTTCGTTTGGACGCCGGAGTGCGCACGAGCTTTTGATGAGCTGAAGAATCGTTTGACCACGGCGCCCGTGTTGACGTCGCCATGTGGTACAGATGGATTTGAGATATACAGCGATGCGTCAGGAAGCGGCTTAGGCTGCGTTCTCCTACAGTTTGGCAAGGTGATCGCCTATGGCTCACGTCAATTGAAAATGCATGAGCGTAATTACCCCGTCCATGATTTGGAGTTGGCGGCGGTGATCTTTTCGCTAAAGTTGTGGCGGCATTATCTTTATGGCGTGAAGGTGGATATTTATACAGATCATAAAAGCTTAAAGTATCTGCTTGATCAAAAAGAATTGAATATGCGACAAAGGAGGTGGATGGAATTCCTTGGGGATTATACCTTCGACATCCACTATGTTCCCAGAAAGGGAAATGTGGTCGCTGATGCCTTGAGTCGGTGGACTCCGGTACGGGCAAATTGGTTGCGGATACATGATGAGCGGTTAATCCAGGAGTTGGAAGCTTTGGAGATATCTTGTGTGGAAAGAGATTCTTCGTCTGTTGCATGCGTGAACTGGTTGGAAGTTCAATATGACCTTGCTGACAGAGTTCGGCGGGCAACGGAGTTGGATGAAAGTCTCCAACGCTATGCAAAGGAGGGGTCTGGTGATCAATTCTCCTGGGATGACGGGTTATTACGGAAAGATGGTCAATTGTGCGTCCCTAGTGCGGGTAAATTGCGAGAAGGATTGCTATATGAAGCACACTTTACAAAGTACTCAATTCACCCTGGGAGCACAAAAATGTACAAGGACATGAAGAAACTGTTCTGGTGGCCTGGTTTAAAGAAGGACATAGCCGCGTATGTGGCTAAATGTCGCACTTGTGCTTTGGTAAAGGCAGAATGTCAACGGCCGAGTGGTTTCCTGAAGTCGTTGCCGGTTCCGCAATGGAAGTTTGAGGATATTTCTATGGATTTCGTGCACGGATTGCCGAGATCTCAGCGTGGCCATGACTCAATCTGGGTGATTGTAGACCGGTTGACAAAGGTGGCTCACTTTATACCGAACAAGCGGGACGATTCAGTGGAAACGTTGGCAAAGCTCTATGTGGAGCAGATTGTTCGATTGCATGGTGTTCCCCGGAGCATCGTAAGTGACCGAGATGGGCGTTTTACCTCGAAAGATTGGAGATTAGTTCATCAGATGTTGGGCACGAAGTTAGCATTCAGTACGGCCTTTCACCCGCAAACGGATGGCCAAACTGAACGAACCAACAGAACGATGGAGGATATGCTCCGTATGTGCGCCCTGGACTTCGGTAAAAATTGGGAAGAACATCTTGTTATGGTGGAGTTTGCCTATAATAATAGCCATCAAGCAAGTATAGGCATGGCCCCGTTTGAAGCGTTGTATGGTCGGAAGTGTCGTACACCGCTAGCTTGGGCAGAAACTGGCGAGACTAAACTTTTAGGCAAAAAGGAAGTCGAGGATGCTACCTCAACAATACGCTCTATTCGAGAGAGGCTCCTAATAGCCCAGGATCGGCAAGCCAAATATTACAATGCTAAACACCGGAACGTGGAGTTCGCGGTGGGTGACTGGGTCTATTTAAAGATTAAGCCCTTCAAAGGCGTATCTCGGATTCGGCGGTTGAAAAAGCTAAGTCCGCGATACCTTGGTCCGTTTGAAGTGGTGGAGCGAGTTGGGGAAGCCGCCTATCGGCTAGCTCTTTCATCGGAATTGAGTGGATTGCATGATGTGTTTCACATCTCGGTGCTACGCAAAGCAGTCAAGGATCCAGCTCAAGTAATTGACAATGATCGAGTGCCGGTTGAGTATGGGCTAACAACAAAGGTGAAGCCTATACGGATCGAGGATCGAGCTGAGAAACAGTTGCGGAACAAAGTGATCGGGATGGTCAAAGTCCGGTGGGACAATTGTGGCCGAGAAGAGCTAACATGGGAGCGAGAGCAGACCATGCAAGCCGAGTTTCCCGAGTTATTTTCGTAACTTGTTTGCTCGTTTTATATGTAATAGAAACATATAATGTTTTGTTATTTTCTCCCTACTGTCTTCAAATTTCGGGACGAAATTTTATTAAGGAGGGGAGGATTGTAACACCCCAAAAAGCTCAAAATTGGATTTGAGTTGCAGGTTGCTTAACACGGCCTGGGACACGGGCGTGTCCCAGGGCGTGTCGAGGTACACGGCCTGGGACACGGGCGTGTCCCAGGGCGTGTTCAGGTTAGTCGACGATCGGAGGTCGACGATAGTCGAGCCTGGGACACGGCCTTCGACACGGGCGTGTCCCAGGGCGTGTCACTCAATAAAATGCTGTATCGAGTCAGAAATGTACACGGCCCGGAACCAAGCCTTGCACACGGCCGTGTCCGATTTGACACGGGCGTGTCCAAGGGCGTGTGCATACCCGTGTACGGCTCTGACTGGATTTAGCGCTCGTTGAGTACCGTGTAACAGATGTGACACGGGCGTGTCACATGACCGACACGGGCGTGTCAGGTTCGACACGGGCGTGTCGATGCCCGTGTTCTGGTAGTTTTCAGTCGGTGCGAGTGCCGCGTGTGCCGCTTAAGGGTACACGGCCTGTGACACGGGCGTGTCACAGGCCGTGTCGGCCAAAAAGTATAATATTTTGGGCAGATCTTGGCCGTTCATTTTCCTTAAAGGAGATCTTGTGGCTGGGGCTCATTCCTGGGCTGATAAGGCCGGGAAAGAAGGGTGACACGGGCGTGTCACAGGCCGTGTCGGCCAAAAAGTATAATATTTTGGGCAGATCTTGGCCGTTCATTTTCCTTAAAGGAGATCTTGTGGCTGGGGCTCATTCCTGGGCTGATAAGGCCGGGAAAGAAGGAGGAAAGGCTCATTTTGAGTTTCATCTTCTCTTTCTAACTTTTAAGAGAGAGGTGAGAGCAAGGTGAGGAAGAAGAAGTGGAGTCCGGCTGCCGGTGGAGCTACGGTGGTCCAAATCGCGAGCCGAGTTCGGATTTGCGAAGGCAACGCTGTTGCGAAGGCTTTCATCCGTCTCAAATTTCTCTCCATGGCTCCGAAGCGAACTCCTAGGGTAACGATTTCCTGCTTGGACATGTGAAGTCCTTAATTCCTGCATTGCATAGGGAAAACCCTTCCCCGCGAGTGTGCGGTGGGTTGTGGCGTCCCTTGGGGTAGATATGTGAAGTCCCCCTTGTTAGAGTCCGGAATTGGAGTACGGATCTAGGCATGCTGTGTGAAGCCCATCTGGACATGGTCTGGATTGGTGATGCTTGTTTGCATATCGGAGAAAACTCCGTGATTCTTGCGTGTAGGCATGATGGATAAAGTACTGGAGGAAGTCCAGGAAATTATGAGAGTTGGACTCTCCTGTAGCCGTGAGTTGCTACTTTGTGTGAGGTTGAGCCGTTGAGCCGTGGGGCTGCAACTAGGCAAATGCCTTGGTGGTGGAACGGGCAAGGTGAAGCTGTACCCGCGTCAGTCCAGGCGTGAGTCTGATGATTTGAGCAACGGGAAAGGTGGATCTGTACCCGCGTTATGGTTGTTTAACCTTGGGTGCTTAAGACCCTGTTAGGATCACATAGCGAGAGTCGACGGCCGGTGAGCCGATCAGACTAGAATGCTCATATTGAACCGTTATGTCTGGGACCTCTGAACGGTGGTGTGGCCGTGGAAATACGGAACACCGATAATGTGCCCTGAGTGCACAGAGCGTCGGGCCGTCGTGCCGACGTTTGTGATATGTGACTGTGCGGGCGTGCACGTCTTGCTTGAATTGTTATATATATCATGGAAGATTGCTATGCAGGGATGGAATTCCGCTGCCTCGTGTCAGGGGCAGGGTCGTTATAATTGGTCAGCTGAATGCTGACCGTTGCCCTGTTTGCCACCGCTTGGTGGATTGGTTATTACAGGTACTGGAGGTGCTGGTCCGAGCGGGACTTAGCGGGCTGAAGTCCAAAGCTGCGCTGCTGCCCTCGAAGGCATTGTTTTGTTTCTTTTGTTCATGTATGGCCGGCCTGCGTGCCGATGTCTGTAATCCACACCCTTGTTAAGAGAAACTGTTGTAAGGCCTTAAGGCCAGACTCTTGTGATGTTTGTATATATTCCTAAGTTTTAGTGGACAATGTTCATTATCTTGAGTTCAATTATTCAACCGTGAAGCTTCCGCTAGAATGCTCTGTGTTAGGATGCGTGGTTATGATATTATTTTGTAGCGTCTCCGCCTGTTTGTGGAATATGGTGTGGGGCCCCGGCCGGACCCTCTATTATATTCTTCTTGACGGGTAGAGGTGTTACATCACGGACTACCCGACATGTCCGGATTTTGGAGAGCAGTATGATGCGTTATCATATGACCCTCCAGATTCCGTCGAAAGGTTTTGGATTATCGACTGCTACTTATTTCGGGGCTCCTGCCTTTGCATACCCAGGACCTTCTATTGTGACTACCTAGTATGATAGTTGCATGCGGGAGGCGCCGCCACTCATTTTGGAACAGACAAGTCGATATCCATCATAGGGGACCATTTCTAATGGTCAAGCCTGAAGAAGGATGTAGCTCGCGTCGTGCGCCATTGTCGTGTCTGCCAAACAGCCAAGGGAAACAAAAAGCTAGTTTGTATACCCCGCAGCCCGTTCCGCACCGCCCCTGGGAGGACATTAGTATGAACTTTGTACTTGGGCTTCCTAGCACTCTGAGGAAACATGAGTTCATCTTTGTAGTGGTTGGCTGGTTTTCGAAGATGACTCACTTTACTGCGTGTAGTAATACCGCCGATGCACCCCACGTCGCGGCTTTATTTATGAGTGGTGCCTTTAGATTACACAACCTACCAAAATCTATTGTGTCTGATATGGACGTGAGGTTATGAGTTATTTTTGAAAGACGTTGTGGCGGAAGACTGGAACCGCCCTGAAATTTTTTTTGGCCTACCACCCTAAGACTGACGGGCAAACTTATGTGGTAAGAGTTTAGGCGATCTACTTAGGTGTCTTGTAGGGAAGCATGCATATAGTTGGGATTCGGTACTCCCTGTCGCGGAGTTTGCATATAACAGTTTTATAAATATGTCTACTGGGTTGAGTCCATTACATATAGTGCTTGGTTATGACCCTAGGAAACCTATTGACCTTATCCCCGTCCTGTTAGAATCACGCCCAAGTGAGTCAACTGAATCTTTTGCACATCATTTGCATGAGTTACATGAGTCAGTCCAAGGACAAATCATTACGAGCAATGAATAATATAAAACACATGTAGATGAGCGCGGGCGGGAGCGTATATTTTTGGAGAGTGACCAAGTGATGGTGTGAATCCGCGCTAAGAGGCTCCCTCGGGGGCGTGCAAAAAAGTTAAGCACTAAGCGGATGGGTCCCTACTCAGTCGTGAGACGCATCGGGAAAAATGCCAACAAGCTGGATATCCCTGCAAGCTTGGGAATTCACCCTGTATTTAATGCGAAAGATCTGATGCCATATTATGAACTTCATGAGTATGTGGATCCGTATTGTGGGGATTCCCCAGAGCCTCCACCACCACAGTCTCCAGCCCACACCCAGCCCATTCTTAGGCCTCATCCACATAGGAGTACGTCTACTATGGCTTTGTTGTTGCCATTGTCGGTCGCCCCGGGAGTATCTACACGTGAGTTGAGCGTTGGGAACATCACAGAGATCGTGTCACATGAGTTCATCCCCTCCTCGGATAGCCTTGTGTGTCGATACTTAGTACATTGGCATGGACGGCCTTTCACCTGGATTGTTGCAGCAGAGTTTGATCGATTCACCCCTGTACTTAGACTACAATATGATCAATCTCCATTCATCGGATATGTAGACCTTTCAGTCAGAGGGGAGTTGATGGGAGACCATCGAAGCTAGCTTGCCGCAAGACGGAGCCCACACTCGTATATTCGTGAAGGAAGGCTTGATCGGATCGACAATCCGACCCCGCGGATGCGTCCGGCTCGCCGTACCCAAATTTTTTTCAAATATTATATTGTTTTTTTGCACCTCTATTTCTTGTAAACAGGTTATCGCATCTACGGCCAACCATAGTCGTCGATTGCGGAGTGCCCAAGTTTTATTTTCTTATAAAAAGAGTAAGAAGGTTGCTTTTAGATCATTGCAGAGCTTGAAGACTTCAAGTCCCGGATTCCAGCGATCCCTCTACGGTGTCGACTCCGTGGAGCCCTAGGTGATGACTCCTAGGCGTGTTTCCTCTTCCCAAAGGTATCCCCTATCGGCCTATCCATTGCCTTCTTCTTCCTCCTTCCCAAGTCAACATCCGCCCTCTACTACCCCTTGTCGCCGCCCAGAATTTCCCCAGATCCATTGTAGCCGCCAGTTTCTGGATCCAATTCAACCTCCGCCCCGATCGCTCTTCCCCTTGAATCTTACTGCCTCCCCCAAGTTAGCCCGAAAATCCCGCCACCACCCCTTGCCCCTTTGCCCCCAACCACCGCCGCCTTGACCCAATACAGACCGCCAATTTTTCCCTACAAAACCCGCCCCAAATTTTTCATCCAGTCCCTCCCCTTCCCAAATCTATCCCCTCCACCCAAATCGGCCCAAAACCAGTCCCCCACCTTCCAAAACAACCACCTCCACTCGAATCTAACCCTGTAACCTCAAGCCCTGCCTCTGCACTGTCGCCCTAGCCGGATCTACCCACCTATGACAGCCACATACTTGTGAGTTATTATTTGTTGTATACACTCTTGTATTTTCTGCAACTAAATATATTGTTGTGATTTCCAATTGCCTAGATATTCCAATATTGTAGTGTTTTGTGCTTGTTGTGCTTGTGATTTGCAGGAAGGAACTAACCGTTGTGCGGTTTACTTTGTCCCTTCACGTGGAGGAATGTCAATGCTTGTTGTTATGGGCCTACTCAGAGATTATCGGAGGGAGAGATGACGGTTGAGGGATACTGCGGAGTCTTGACCGCGGCTGCCTAAGCGGGGAGTGCTCAAAAGAGAGAGCTTCAAAAATCTCCTTTAGGATTAGGAAAATAGACTTTCATTCATTGATAACCAGATACAAGACTCTAAGGGTCAATATATAGGATCATCAATGGCACAAAAGTAAATGCATCAACAGATGCTAAAATATTAAAATATAACGACGACTACGATTAGACTCACGTTACGCTAATAATACACTCGACTCGACTTAATACATATAATAATAGATAACTGACGAGGGATCCATAACAGACCCATGACATCTCCTCCGCCCATGAAATCGAGCTTTCCCTCAAGCTTGAACTCCACGTGGTGATCGGATCATCTGGTTCCTTGAATTAACGCCAGAACAGCTCCCGGTATCGGGTCGCGGAGGCTGGGACATCGGCAAGAAGCTGCGGCGCCGACAAAAAGGTTGGCGAAGGAAGGATTGGGTACTGCAGGGCTGGTGGAGTTGTGGCCGGCAGCAGTGGCAAGACTGTTAAAGAACGACGGCCGACAGTAGGAACATGTCCATCGGGGTTGGCGGAGCGGGGTCCAGCATAGCATAGGCCAGCAGTAGATGCGGCGTTGTGGTCGGAGCCGAAAACTGTAAGGTGAATCCTACAGGTGGTAGTGGCGAAAGGACAACCACCGTGGAGAGCGATGGTGCGGTGGAGGCAAGTGTCGGGAGCGGAGGAGGGACGACCACAGTGACTGGTGGTGGCGGGGGAAGGGCAGTGACACAGGCTGTGGTAGAAAAGCGGCTGTCGGATTCTTAATTTGGTGGAGTGCATCGACACCCCAAAAGTGTGCGTCCATGGAGGCCATGAAATCTCGTAGCATCGATCAGATGGTAGACGCATCCAGGGCAGTTAGCTTGATGTTCGCCATAATGCTATAATACTTGATAAAATTAACAAAACATTTAAATCTACTATCAAACAATTGGCTAAGACGACAGGCCAATTAAACTTGTTGATTTTGGGATGGATAAAAAATGATGTAATTCATAGGGTCGGCCCGTTATGGCATCATAATAGGAATATAATTATTATGTTCTGTCTGTTCCGAATCGGAATATAAAGAAAATGTGTCGTGCGAGGCAGCCGACCGATAGCAAGTGAACACAGGGCTCGAGGATCAGTTCTGCTGCTTTAATGAGTGTAGGGATCAAAATAAGAATGGGGGGCTTGAGGAGGGAGCGATGAATGTGCGCGTACATGAGAGGAAATGTCAGACGTCTCGAGGAAAGCGATGCACGGGGATTGAGAAGGAAATACACGTGAAGTCCGGGATAAAATTGCGTCCAAGTAGGTGACATGGTTGAGGGTGCTTCCATCAAAAAAGGCCAGAGTCGGAGAAGACGCGTTTGGGCGTGCGAAGGAGACCGGAAGTGGAAGTCGGAGACCGGCAATGGCTTGGTGAGCGGCCTTTGTGGTATAGTCGAAACCGCATGAGGGCTTCATAGGACCTGAGGGCCGAGAGTTGATGGGTTAGAGCAGGGTTTGTCTTAAGGATGGAGAGGAGTGGCCGCTGGCGCGGGGCGGGATGTCGTGGCTGGAACGAGGAAAAGAAGACTCGGGGTTGCTATAATGAAGAGAATCGAGCGATGGCATGGAGAAGAGGGTCGGTGACTCTGATACCAAGTTGTTATGGGTTTTACTCAAAGGTTACTGGAGGAGTGACCAGAGGTGGAGATGATGGTTGAGGGATACTATGGAGCCTTGACCGCCGCTGGCTAAGCAGGGCGTGCTTAAGAGTCTGTTTGGGTTAGCTCTGGCGGATTGAAAAGCTGCTGTCCAGATAGAGCTGTTTTAAGGGTCAGTTTGGCGCAGCTCTGGCGGCTGGAGAATCTCTATTCCAGCCGCCAGAGCTGTTTTTTAACTGTTTGGGGCAGCTCCTTAACAGCAGCTTTTCAGAAATCTGGAGCTGTTTTGCAGCTCTTCAGAAATCTCTCCCCCCCCCCAGCTTCAACTTCCGCAAAATAGCTTTCTCTCTCACAGGTTTTGGAAATCTAATGGTTTCTTCAGTTGGAACATGCTCAGAGGTCGGACGGCCTTCCTCCGGCGATTCCGAGCCCCGGACGGTCTTCTTCCGGCGATTCCGAGCCCCCGACGGCCTTTCTCCGGCGATTCCGTGCGCACTTCTGCACAGAACACCCAAACACTCTGCAGCTTTTCAAAACTGCTCCCCAAAGATCTATTTTAAAACAGCTCTATCCGAACAGCAGCTTTTCAATCCACCAGAGCTATCCCAAACAGAGCCTAAAATAGATCTCTGGGGAGCTGTTTTGAAAAGCTGCAGTCTGTTTGGTTGTTATTTGCAGAACTGCTCTTTGAAAAGCTGCAGATTGTTTGGATGCGCAAATTTTGGTTGTTTGGAGAAACAACTTTTGGAAGCTGTTTTTTTAAAAACTAAAAATTTCAAAATAACACATACCATTAGTCTTTTATTACATAGTTCTAGAAAGTAGGATAAATATTCTTCCAACATGCAGCGACTCTTGAGAACATCCAATCCAGTAGCATCATATATTTCGCCTTCCGATCACCTGCGCGCATTGTATATTTCTTCGGCAATGATATCTCGTACTGTAGACATATGTTCTGCTCCAGCAGCATCATACATATCGCCTTCAATATCATTCTCTGCCGCAGTTTGTCCATCCTCTGAGGGAATGAAAGAAGACTCATCAGCATCACAAGCATTAAACTCAGGGTCCCAGCGAGATGGATGTCTCCGAATGAAGTTATGTAAGGCCATTGTTGCAAGGACAATGGAGCGTTGTTTCTTGAAGGTGTACTGCGGCATTTTGCTTAAAATGTGCCACTTTTTTTCCACACTCCAAACGTTCGCTCGATAACTCTACGAAGAGATGAGTGCGCCTTATTGAAATGTTCGTGCCTGCCTTGAACAGGCCGACTCCCACGGACAAAGTCTGATAAGTGATACCTTGTTTCTGGATACGGCTTCAAATAACCCGTCTTTAACGGGTATCCAGCATCCACCAAATAATATTTACCTGCAATTATTTGCTCTGTTAAACCGGTAAACATTATCAAATAAGCGCTAATTGACTGAATGTAAACATATTGATTAGTATACCTTGTGGGGGATGCGGAAACTGTAATCTATCGTCCGACAAAGCACGCGCGAAGATGCGACTATCATGAGCAGTTCCCTCCCATCCAGCTACTTATTGTTTCATGATGCGATCTAATCCCTTTTGAAAAATATCTACTTATTGTTTCAGTTGAGTGCTGGAACCGTTCTTTCGTTAATCTAAAAGAACCTCGTTGTGCTAAGATATACAAGGTGATCCCTAGTATTTCTCTTGAGGACGTCCGCCTTGATCCTTGAAGCTCGTGATCTACCTCCAGCTTGTGAAGTAAATCTGTGAAAATCCGTTTAGACATTCGAAATGCATCATGAATTCTGTCAGGATGTCCTTCTAGTAATTCACTGATCCATTTTGCCCCCGTTTGATTAGATGTCATGCATGGGCGTCTGTCTCGGACATGATAATTCAGCCTCTCGATCGATGACATGACCACACGACAATACTCTATATATTGTGTCCGCTCCGGTGAAAGACTAGTTGAATCACTAGAATCTTCAGATGAGTCATGATCTTCCATTACTAGTCACTGCATTTAATGAATAATTACACGTCAAATCATCTATCATGATATACAATATCTAAAAGGTACATAGAAAACAGCAAGCAGAAACATAAAAACATATTGTCATGTCGATATATAAAGCAACAGCACAAAAAACAATAAGCAGATACATCATGCGCGACAACATCAAAACAATAAGCAGATACATCATGTGCGACAACAACATCCACCGAGGTAGAGCATCAAATCATCTTCTCACTGATCCCTCTTCTCGTACGCTTTCATAATCCACCAAACCCGCATATGCTCTGGAATACTCATAAAGATCTCCCTAGTGGTCTTGTCCCTGATGTGCTCGAGTGCAAAGTAATATAGTTCCAAGTTTGTCATTAGCTCTGAATAACTAGAAAGCAACTCCACCACCTCTTTAACTGTGACAACGGGTGGAGGCTTCACAGCTAAAGTGGAGTGATGTAACTCTGACATCAAAGAAAATGTCATTCCCCTGTTTTTCCCGAGCTTTCTTCTTTTATTTACCGAAGAAGATGCATTCCCAGGAGGTGTTGAAGCTAATCCCATCTCTTCAGGAGCCATTTCTTTGTTCTCCAAGTTGTCTGCGACATCATCTTCAGCTAACATGATCCCTCCCACATCTGGTGGCAAACTCCCAATTGAGGGAGCCCATGAAGCTTCTCCAGTTGCGACCACTTGACTGAACATACTGTCCAGTTTCTCCTCCAAATCAGGTGAAATACCTCCGCTTCGAAATTTTTTCGCGGCTGGAACAACCTGTTAGCGTAAAGAAATAAATATTAAAATCAATCAAAGGTAAAAAGACAGCATTAGAGCGTAAAGATGAAATTGGGCTGACCTTAATCTTATCTGCCCACCATTCTTCTGATGCCGCAATAGTTCTCTTCTCCGGATCCCAACCTAAACCAGTCTCACCATGTTTCAGCTCCTTCCATAATTTCCAATCCTTCTTCAAGTGATCCCATTTATTTTTCATTTGTGATCGATCGTAGCTTTTCCCGGTTCGTTCTTTGAACCCGACAATCAAATTTTTCCACCCTTCTTTGCTAAAGTGGGTGGTTGGCCGATTCCCTAAACCAATCTCCTTTATGCAGAGATCACAAAACAACATGACTTCAACTGACTCCCAACTTGCTACGATTCCTCCATCCTTTACCATTATGGTATACCCTAAACCGTAATTAAAATAAACAGTATAAATGGTGAGATTCAAATAAACAACACACACACACACACAAATCATACACACACATAACACACACACACACATTCATACACACACACACATACATAAACACACACACAAACACACAATCATGCACACACACACACACACATTCATACACACTCTTTCACATAACACACACACACACACAAATCATACACACACAAACACACAATCATACACACACACACACACACATACATCAACACACACACACAAACACACAAGCATACACACACACACACACACATTCATACACACACTTTCACATACACACACACACACACACACACATTCATACACACTCTTTCACATAACACACACACACACATTCATACACACTCTTTCACATAACAAACACACACACATTCATACACACACACACACACACATAAAACCATTCACCAAAAAAAAAAATAACACCTACACACACACACATTAGCGCACACACACAGACATTAAACCATTCACCAAAAAGAAATAACACATACACACACACACATTAGCACAAGCACACCCTCATTCACACATACACACACACACATAAAGCATACACACACAAATAAATAAACAACACACACACACACACATTCATGCACAAAAAAAAATAAAACATACACACACACACATAAAACATACACACACACCCTCATTCACACATACACACACACACATAAAACATACACACACACAAAAATAAACAACACACACACACACATTCATACACAAAAAAAATAACACACACACACACATTCATACACATACACACACCATCACATACATACACACACATTCACATATACACATACACACACACCCTTATTCACACACGCACACACACATAAAACCATTCACCAAAAAAAATAACACATACACACACACACATTCGTACACACATACACACACCACATACCCCCCAAAAAAATCACACATACACACACACATTATGAGACACATCATGAGATACACCAAAAAAAAATTCTATTGGAGGAAATATACCTTCAGATGGAGATAACCGGCTAGGGCAGATCGGGAGGAGGAGATCCTGCGGCTGCGGGTGGAGACTGGAAGAGGCGGATCGTCCGGATGCTGGAAGTAGGGGCCGACCCTGCTGCTGGAAGTCGCCTGGAAGAGGCGGATCGGCTGAAATCGCCTGGAAGGCGATCGTCCGGATGGAGAGAAATCGCCTGGAGGAGGAGAGAAATCGCTTGGAGGAGGAGAAATAGCTTGGAGGAGGAGAAATCGCCTGGATCGGAAGGCTCGCCTGGATCGGAGGAGAAATCGCGATCGGAGGAGAAGAACCGCCGGAAATCGCGTGGAAGAGGGGGCGATGGGATCGGGATCGGGAAGGAATGAGGAGCGACGGGCTGGGGCAATGTATTACGCGATTTTGCAGACGCCAAAACGCGGGGGGGGGGGGGGGGAGATAGCGGCTGGGCAAAATACAGTCCGCTGTTTTTTAATGAACCGCCATTCCTAAAACGCTACCAAAACAAACAGTAATAATAGCGGCTGCGGATCAGAGAGCAGATTTCTGATCCGCAGCCGCTGTCCCAAACAGAGCCTAAGAGTGAGAGCTTCTAAAATCTCTTTTAGGGTTAGGGAAATAGACTTTCATTCACTCATAACTTGATACAAGACTCTGAGGGTCAATATATAGGACCCCCAATGACACAACTGTAAATACATCAATAAACGCTAAAATATTAAAATATAACGACGACTATGATTAGACTCATGGTACGCTAAAAATACACTTGACACGACTTAATACATATAATAATAGATAACTATCGGGAGATCCGTAATAGATCCGTAATAGATCCATAACACTTTCTTGCTTAAAGGAAATGTTAGAATGAAATTGGGAGTTGTATTTTCCCCTGTATATAAGAGGGCTCCACTATTGAATGATCCGCTCGCCGCCCGTCTCCCGCTCGCCGCCCGTCTCCCGCACGTCGTTCAATCGTCGCCACTCTCTCCCGCTCGCCTCTAAACAGACACCCTCTCTCTCGTCGTGTGCCCCTCTCTACAACGTTGATCAACACTCGACATGTCTGTCGGTCAATCGGCACTGGGCGCACGAGATGTTTTTTTTCGGCGGTCCGATTGACTCCAAACTTTGGAAAAAGTTTTGTTTTTTTACTCTCTAATCCTTCACCTCAATTTTCTCATAATTTCAACGGTTGGATGCTTCCCGATCTCAGTTCTCGTGCTTCCTTTGTTCAAGAAGAGGACATCTCCTAACTCTACAGTGATGATCTATCTCACTTCCGTTCTTTGAAAGGGTGTTTTCTCTAGTCCTCACCTACCTATTGGCAGAGTTTGGCTGACATTTGTTCTTATGTAGAACGTTCTTGACTCTGGTAGCTCCGTGACCCCCGCTAGATCTACCCGGGTTGGTTAAAATCACCACTACTCTCAAATTACAACAATCGGACTTGATAACACCAAATTTTTGTCTTGGTCCTGCTCCATTACTCTATCCTTAAAGAGTCGACGTCTTGTTGTCTATATCATTGGCACCATCGCCGCTCCTGCCATGACCTCTACTGTTTGGCCTCAATTGGAGTTGAAAAACTCCCTTGTCATGTCATGGCTCACTAATTCCATGCAGGAATCTATTGCTCATAATTACCTTTTCCTGAATACTGCTATGGAGATATGGAAGTGTGTTGAGTCTACCAATTCCCGCAAGGGAAATGCTGCGCAGATCTACCAACTTTGCCGCAAGATTTTTTTCACCCGACAGGGCGATCGCCCTCCTTCAGCCTACTACCTTAAGTTTACCCAACTATATCAGGACTACGACCATTTTGACTCTATTGTTATGGTCTGCAATGAGGATGAACTCTTATTGAGGAGCCGCGAGGATAGCAATCAATTCTTTGAGTTTCTGCATGGGCTGCACAGAGACTTTGATCAGATTACTGTCTGGATCTTGGGATGCGATCATATTCCCTCGCTTTCTGAAGTTTACAATGTTGTCCAACAAGAGTTTGACCGCATGCAGCCTTGGAACACCACCACCCTTCTGGAAGGATCCGCTTTAGTGGCTCATTAGTCAAACTTTGGAGGTCATGTTTCTCGTGATTTCAAACCTAAACCTACAGATAAGGATCACCTCACTTTTAATTATCGCGGCAAGACTCGTCATACTAGGGATATATGCTTCAGCCAACATGGCTATCCTCCTCCCAGGGGTTGTTTGTCTTCGTGTTGAGGTCGCGGCTGTGGTAGACCTCCAGGGAGACCTTATCACTCTACTCTTCTGACTGAGATTCCAAAGGGTTGTTACCCCTCAGTCGTCCTCCTTCTCTGTTGAAGAGATGCAGGCACTTCGTCGCTTGATGCACGGTCTTGTTATTGAGCCTACTACTGTCTTATGATGGAGGACAGACGTCACACCTGCCTGTCATCCAAGCATCAACACCAGGGGGGCCCACCTTGGAGTCCATCAAGGCGGCTTTCATCAGGTCCGCAAACCGTACACCCCAAACAGCTCTTTGTCATGGAGTCAGCACCATGTGGCAGGTTGTTGAGGCCCATGATCGAACACTCGACCGCCTAGATAAGAGTCTTTCACCAGAGGACTCATCGCGGACCTGATGAAATCCACCTTAGTGGACTCCAAGGTGGGCCCCCTGGTGTTGATGTCAGGGTGGCAGACAGATGTGACGTTTGTCCTGCATCACTACCTCTATGTCATCCTCTGCCCTTGCCCACACAGATACTCTGGGTGCCCACACTGCTACAACTATTACTCAGTGGATTATCGATTATGGCGTCATTGATCACATTGTCGGTTCAGCGTCAGGTTTTGTGTCATATACTGCTCTTTCAGGCAGAGATAAAGTGAGCATTGTTGATGGCTCTCTCTCCTCCATTGCTAGGAAAGACTCCATCACTTGTTCTTCTCTCGCTTTATCTTTTTGATGGATCATCATCCAAATATGAGACAACAAGAGAATGATGTTGAAATCCATGAACGACAATCGGTGAGTTGTTGTAAGGCATGGAATTGGGAAGAGACGACAACAGGGTCGAGTTCACGGGTGGTAACAGAATTGCAGTCGAGCAACAACAATTGACAGATTTTGTGGCGTGGGTATGCAGTATTCGTTGAAGACGTTGTGGAGCAATTTGCATTGGCGCGGAGAGCGGAATTAAAATGGTAGGGGTGGACCAATTTTAGCAAGCCTTTTGATGGGGAGCTACTAGCTGCTTAGTGCTTGCAACAAAGGAGAACAGAGATGGGAAAGAGGTAGAAGAACGGGGAGTTGGAAAACTATCGTATCGTACAGTTCAACCCTACCGCTTGATTAAATTTGCATACACAAAATAGTTTCACAACCTATTTATAGTCCTCCATCTTGTAACTAAGAAGACTATAAATCAGCATACAAACTCGCAAAAAAGATACAACCGACATAAAGGAACTCCATTAATTAGCTCCGCTATCCACCTTTGGTGGTCGGGGTCTGGGGAGACCCACCAAGCCCAACCTAATTTCAGGTGGACCAGAGTCGGCCATAAGTCTATCCTAACATAAAAAAATTATGCCTGGAGAAACATTCCATCTCATCAACTTAAAGATGGAGTACCTTCAGCAGTGCTATAAAATGTGGAGATCCCTGGAATGCAGTTAGTATGAAATCTGAAAGTCTCTTGCGTACCTATAAAGTATACAAAATAAAATTATTACAAAACAAAATCATGGCAGTCAAATTATAAGACCAACTTTTTTGTAAAAGACTACTCAATAACATCACATTTTAATGTTACTGGAGCTAGTCTAGAGCTCCAATTTTTAATCATTAAAAAAATAACTGAACGAATAAAAACATGTCACACTACATCTAATAATATCCTTTAGGCAATGAGGACTGATAAAGTTCAAATTATATTAAAAAATTAATTTAGAACACAAACATTGATCAGTACAACTGCAACACAATTAACGAACCTCAAAAGAGAAAACCTTGTCTGGGAATATAGTAGAATTTCTTGACATAATAATCGGAATTAAGGCGCATACCAATGCTGCAATAGAGGATAAAATCCTTTAATAATATATATGCTCGCCCATATAATTTATAAAAACTAATTATTGGTTTAATATAAGGTAGATAAAACAACTTGCATCTTATAGATGCATTAAAGACAAGGAACATACAATCATTGATATCTTGTAATGCAACTGCAAAATACAGAGAAAGAAACCTCGGTGTCATATTAAGAACTTCTTTTAGCCTGTGGGAATGTGATGACTTTTTGGCAGCCTGTAGT
Organism: Platanthera zijinensis; assembly: GCA_039513925.1. Taxonomy (NCBI): domain Eukaryota; kingdom Viridiplantae; phylum Streptophyta; class Magnoliopsida; order Asparagales; family Orchidaceae; genus Platanthera; species Platanthera zijinensis. The sequence goes on along the minus strand of CM077080.1, from coordinate 23,320,402 downwards.
GCTGCGGTTATTCCAGGTGATGTCCAATGTCGTTCCTGAATATATTTTAAAAAAAAGTATTAATTATAATCCCACCGAAAGCATGCAAAATAATTTCTTACTTATATTTCCAGGTACTGATTGGGATTAGGATGGATCTCTAGTAGAGATTACATCGTTCGAAACATAGTTTTTTATGATAGAAATATAGTTTTTTTTGCTAGAAATATAGATATCTATTGTAATTATTTAAGGGAATTGTTAAAGGCAAATCAAAAATGGCTATCCGCAAATCACAAACCATGCATTTTGAAAATTATTCGGTGCAAACAAATCTATAACGGCAAACCATTATTGTTAACTGTTAGAAAAGCCCATGTAATTGGCCCATTATTGGGCGCATGTTCTATTTTATTTCCTTCTTCTCCTATTAGTCTCACACCATTGTATAGGATTTCTTCTCTCCTTTTCTCTCCATATATTTGTATTCTCTCCTTGTATTTTGACACACAAGCAATACATACAAGTTTTGAGCTCACTCAACATGGTATCAAAGGACACGGTTCGGTCCTTGCGGTTTCACCCCCTCTAACCGCCCGGCCAGTCTTCCTCTTCTGTTCGCATTTCCTCTGCGGTCTGCTCTTCTACTCGCCCGGGTAGCAGACTCTTCTTTCTGCCCTGTCTCTCCGCGGCTTCTCCTTTTCTAACCGTTGCCTGCTCTCCTTTCTCTGCCTCCCTCCCTCCCGTGGATCCACCTCTCAGTGCCCTTTATAGCCACTCCTCTCCACCCGTGGGCCCCACTTCCCGCGGCCAGCTCTGTCTTCATCTTACCGCGCGGGCTCCTTCTCGCCTGGTCCCTCCTCTTCTTGCCGCTCAAGTATTCCTACTCACGGCCTCTTCTCTCGGCGTGTCGTGTCATGCGGTCTCTTTTCTCGCTCGTCCATCTTCTCCTTGCCGCTCGAGTACTCCTAGCCGCTCGAGTACTCCTACTCGCGGCCTTCTTTTGCGGCTTATCTTGCTGCTTGCGGTCTCTCTCTCTTGACGTTCGAGTTCCTTCTCGCGGTCCCTTTTCTTGCCGCTCGAGTTCCCTACTCGCGGCCTTCTGCCCTCTGCTTCCTCTCGCTGCTTCCCTCTTCTAGTCGCGCGGTCTCTATATCTAACCGCTGAGACTTCTCTCTTTGGAGCCGTCTTCTCTTCTAGCTCCTGTTTGGTCGCTGGTGTTCACGCAGTGACCGTGCGGATTGTCCTTGCTCTCTCTCCGCACCTGGTCGCGGCCTCCTGTCGCTCTCTCCCCTGGGCTTGTCGTCGTGACTACCCGTTGCAGCCTCTTATCTAACCGTGCGGGCTTGTCGTGCGTCTCTTCTCTGGAGGCCTCCTCCTCTTCCTGCGCGCTCTTCTATTCGCTGCGGCCTCCCCAGGCTCCATGGGCTCCTCCATCGACTCTACCGGACAGGCGGCTAATCCTCCTGCAGACCTCCCGGCTTCTCTTCCAGACCTCCGAGATGAGCTGCGGATCACAACTATCTCATTGTCGGGGAAGAAGAATTTTGTTCCATGGGTCCACTAGGTTCGGCGTGTTCTTCAGACCAAGGGCCTTGTGCTTCACCTTACTAACGACCCTCCTTCCCCTACTACTGATGACTGACTACGTAATGACGGCCGCGTCCAAACATGGCTCCTTAATTCGTTGGAGGGTGAGCCATACCAAATGGTCATGTACCATGAGACCGTCAAAGCTATGTGGGAGGAGCTTCACTCCTTATACTCTGGAAAGGATAGTCTTCAGCACCTCTATGACATTATTACCGACCTTCAGACTCTTCATGTTGGCGGGGCTGCTGACATGACCTCATTTGTTGCTCGTGCCAAGACTCTTGCAGAGGCCTGGATCCAGCATCAGCCTTCTACCACCGACCTTGCTGCTCAGCGCGCGCAAAAGGAGGCTGTCTGCATTGCCATGATGATGGCTCGCGTCCCGCCTCACCTTCAGAGCATCCGGGCTCAGGTGTTGGCCTCGGCCTCTACTCCCTCCCTCTCTGATGTCTGCTCTATGCTCCTTCAAGTATCACCACACCTGGATTCTCTGGCACCCTCTTCTCCGGCCCTTCTTCAGCAGACCCTTCCCCCCTTGCTTCCCCCACCAACCTCTGCTCGCGATGGACGTTCCGGCTCTAGCGACAAGGGGCGTGGGGGTCGGGGCCGCCCCAAGTGATCCTATTGCGGCCGGGATGGCCACACTGATGTCGTCTGCTACAAGAAACATGGCTATCCTCCTCGCCCAACTGCGGCTGCTACCACTGATGGCTCCTCCTCCACTGGTACCGACCTTGAGGCCGTTCGCCTCCAGCTACAGCAACTCCAGGGGCTTCTTAGCCCTCCCTCTGCTTCTGTTGCCTCCATCTCTACCGCAAGTATTACTTGCCTTTCCTCCAGTCCACGTTGGATCTTGGATTCAGGTGCTACTCATCACATCACATTGATGCGGCCACTCAAGTACTCGGATGTTCCTCATCCGCAATCTATCACTGTCGCTAATGGGGCGAATGTTCCGGTCTCCGGTTGCGCCGACATCTCTCTTGCCCTCTCTCTCTCTCTTCGCTCGGCTCTTTATGTTCCTGGCTCTCCATTTAATTTGCTTTTTGTTGGTCGCCTCACTCATGATATGGACTGCACTGTCACATTTACTCCATCTACTTTTTTAATACAGGATCGGCGGACGCGGACTACCATTGGTAGGGGTCGACTGCAGAACGGGCTCTACCTTCTTGATGCCTCTCCTCCTATCCTCTCCTCCATCTCCGTTGTTGATTGGCATCACCGTCTTGGGCATGCCCCTCTACCCGTTCTCCAAAAGGCGTTGTCTGATGTATCTTTTTCTGCTTTCAAATGTGATTCTTGTATTTATGGCAAACAGCCGCGTACTTCTTTTCCTGCTCATTGTACTAGGAGCTCTGCTCCGTTTGATTAACTGCACTCCGATGTTTGGGGTCCTTTCAAAGTTACAAGTATCTCTGGCTATCGATATTTTATAACTTTCATTGATGATTATTCTCACACAACATGGATTTACCTACTTCGTGATCGCTCCGAGCTCCCTCGCATATTTCGCGATTTTATACAAGAAACTCGAACGCAATTCTCCACAACAATCAAAACAGTGCGCACCGATAACGATCGTGAATACACCGGCCATGACTTTGCCACTATATGTGCAGAATTTGGTATTATCCATCAAACCTCATGTGCCTACACCCCCCAACAAAATGGCGTTGCCGAACGAAAGAACTGTCACCTCCTTGACGTTGTCCGCTCCCTCGTGCTTCAAATGCATGTTCCAAAAAATTACTAGAACTTTGCGGTCTTCACTGCGTGTTTCCTCATCAACCGTCTCCCCTCCTCGGTTCTCAACTCTGCCACTCCATTCATCCTCCTCTTCCCCTCTACTCCGGTCTTCCCTATCACACCAAGGGTCTTTGGTTGTCCTTGCTTCGTTCACTCCTGGGTCCCTCCTCAGATAAGTTGGATCCCCGTGCAGCTAAAACTATTTTCGTCGACTATTCTCGCACTCAGAAGGGCTACCTATGTTACTCTTCGGTCACCCGTAAGGTCATCGTCTCCGCAGATGTTACTTTTTGGGAATATCAACCTTTCTTTTCCCCATCTCTCGCTCCTTCCTTCCCGACGACATCTACACCAATGCTTATACCTCGACCCGTCATCCCTACTACTGCGCCTATTTCCCTACGTCCTTCTAACCCTGCTCCTGCTCCTGCTCCCGATTCTGCTCCTGCGTCCTCCAAGCCACCAGTTATCCAGGTTTACACTCGCCGCCTTCCTCCTCGTTCCGCTACCCCTCTGCAGTCGGCCTCATCCTCGGCTACCCCGCGCCCTGCTGATCAGGTATCTCCCTCCACCGCCCATCCTCTGGCAAATTATGTCTCCCTGCATCGTCTCTCTCCCCAACTGCACACCTTTGCCACTTCTATTTCCTCTATTTCGGTTCCTAACACTGTGCAGGAGGCGCTTCAACATCCTGGCTGGAAGGCTGCCATGGAAGAAGAAATGGCTGCTCTCTGGGCCAACCAGACCTGGACTCTCGCACCACTTCCCTCGGGTCAGAAACCGGTTGGGTGTAAGTGGGTCTTCGTCGTCAAACATGTCGTTGATGGGACGGTTGACCGTTTGAAAGCTCGGCTGGTCGCCCGGGGCATCACCCAGCAACAAGGGATGGACTATGAGGAAACTTTATCTCCGGTGGCCAAACTCAACACCGTTCGGGTTCTTATCTCGGTGGTTGTCCATCGTCGGTGGCCCTTACTGCAACTGGACATTAAAAATGCCTTTTTGAATGGCGACTTGCAGAAAACTATCTATATGCAGCAACCTCTCGGGTTTGAGACCACGGGGGAGTCTCAGGTTTGTCGCCTTAAGAAAGCTCTGTATGGCCTCAAACAATCACCACGAGCATGGTTCGACAGGTTCAGTAAGGCTCTTCGGAAGGTTGGTTTTTCTCGCAGCACGGCAGACTTCTCGATGTTCACTCGTCGACAAGAAAAACAGGGACAGTTCTTCTGTTAGTTTATGTTGACGACATCATCATTACGGGAGATGACGCAAAGGGAATACAGGAGGTCAAACAACATCTCGGTACAGTTTTTCAAACAAAGGATCTGGGGCCCCTCCGGTATTTTTTGGGCCTTGAGGTTGATAGACGGCCAGATGGTCTCGTCCTGTCTCAGCGGAAGTATTGTCTTGACCTTCTTCATGATGCGGGTTACTCTGGTTGTAAGCCGATCAATACTCCAATGGATGTGAATCACAAGTTATGTGCTCAGGCTTCCGATTCAGATCTATTACTCGAGAATCCTGAATACTATCGTCGTCTAGTTGGAAAATTGATCTACCTCACGGTAACTAGACCGGATATCTCTTTCGCAGTTGGAATTGTCAGCCGGTATATGCATTCCCCGCAAAGATCTCATCTTCACGCCGTTGAACGCATTCTCAGATACCTCAAAACGGCCCCGGGTCAAGGATTGGTCTACAAGACCTCATCTTCAGCTCCCACATTGATAGTTTACTCAGATGTTGATTACGCTGGTTCTCTTGATGATCGACGGTCAACCAGTGGGTTTTGCACATATTTTGGAGGACATTTCATTACGTGGCGGAGCAAGAAACAAGCTGTTGTGGCTCGATCATCTGCTGAGGCTGAATACCGGGCAATGGCGTCTGTAGTTTCTGAACTAACGTGGTTGGAAAGTCTTCTTACCGATCTGGGTATAAGACTTCCTTCCCCATCCCTTCTCCTTTGTGATAGCCAAGCAGCTATACATATTGTCAAGAACCCGGTATTCCATGAAAGAACTAAACATATTGAAGTTGATTGTCACTTCAGCAGAGAAAAGGTTCAAATGAAGAAAATCGACCTGAAGCATGTTCCCGGGACAGAACAAGTTGTGGATGTGCTCACTAAGGCTCTTCCCAGTACACTCTTCTATCAGTGCTTGTCCAAGCTCGACACATACGATTTGTACGCTCCGGCTTGCGGGGGAGTGTTAGAAAAGCCCATGTAATTGGCCCATTATTGGTCTCATGTTCTATTTTATTTCCTTCTTCTCCTATTAGTCCCACACCATTGTATAGGATTTCTTCTCTCCTTTTCTCTCCTATATATTTGTATTCTCTCCTTGTATTTTGACACACAAGCAATACATACAAGTTTTGAGCCCACTCAACATTAACAATAAACCAAATCAAAAATTAAATTGTCATTTTTTCCAATTCAACGTAAAATACTAAAATAGATATTACTCTAAAATACTTCATTTACACGTGAAATTGATCAACATAACAATCACAAGAGAAATAATTACTTTCAACTCCAGCTTTTGCTAGAACAATTAGTTTTTCCTTGCGTTTGTTTCTGCTCAAACTCTTATTATAATTAGTGATAAATCAATCAAGCTTCCAGAGAGTTTTCATATCAACGCTATCAATATCCACTTCCATCTCATCATCATGCAGGTATTTGTCACCACTGAAGCTAGATTTGCAGTTGGGTTTGACATCTCCTGAGTTCTTAGATCAACAAGCACCTTCTTCTTCTTCGAGGATTTAGGCGAGGGTTCTGGAGAGGGTACAAATGAGGGTTTCGTACAGTGTTTCTGATTGTTTCCGCGAAAGTGGAGTGCGACTTCCGAGGGCAGCGATTTGCCGGCAAAAAACCCGCAAAATATTTTAGAGAGAAGTTTTAGATTTTGGTGTGCGGTTGTCATTATCATAGTGATGTTCTTTTGGATATCATATGTTGAAGCGATTAACTATCACAGTTACAAAATATGACAAGATTTTTAATTTTAGATTTGGTTTGTTGTTAATAATATTGGTTTGTCTATAACAATTTTGTTTGCATTTAGTAATTTTCAAAAAGAATGGTTTGTTGTTAACAACGGTTTGCGGATAACCATTTTTGGTTTGCCTTTAAAAACTCCCTTATTAAAAATAAAAGAACCAAACCAATTTTCAAATGTTAATCAAAATACCTATTCTACACAACCTTGCTATCAGATACTTAAAATCATAGCGTATTAACTCCTTAAAGCTGTGTAAAAATACAGACGTGAAGATTTGTAGTAAAACAAAAAATGGGGATTGACAAAGCTGACCACAAAATAGTTATGATAAGGATTCTCATGGCATTAACGAGAAACATGGGCGACACTGCCATACTTGTCAACAATGAAAAATAGCAAGTAATATAGATCATAGAGTGAAGTGCCCTCTCGCCTTATTCTCAAAATAAGGCTAGAAAGTTAAAATAGAGGGTAAAATAGTGCATCTAGTGTGTTATTTGGAATTATGAGATATAGAGAATGTTAATGGTTCAGTTTTTCCCTGATTTTTTACTTTGTTCAGATTTTCATTTCAAGGGTTCAGTGTGAGTTGTTATACGTAATTAACCTTTGATTCAAAATATAACCATCCTGGCATTATTGTCCCATGCTCTACAAATGATGTAGATATTGCTAATCAGTAGTTAACAAATAAATTGGATGAAAAGTAAATGAAGAGGATCAGATAGTGTTTGGTGAAGAAGAGTTGAGAGAGCTACTGGAATCTTCAAACTAAATAAAGGAAAGAAAATGTATTCTTCATCTAGGCCTACAGATCTGAAAATGAAAATGAATATGAAAATTGCCGAGAACTATCACAAAAAGAGAACAAGAAAAAAATAATTATTTTTTTCTCATTCTTGAATACAAGACTTTGTACATTTAATATAAGAATAGAAAAGGAGAAAGGAATCCCAAAACAAGATGTGGGACTAATACAAATAGAGCGGGCCTAAGATGGGCCGTATCTTGGGTCTTTATGAATCTTCTGTCAACACTCTCCTGCAAGCTGAAACATACAAATCATAAGCACCGAGCTTGGACAATAACTGACAATGCAACACATGTGGCAGGGCTTTAGTGAGAAGATCCGCAGCTTGATCAGCAGTCGGACATGTTTCAATTCTAACTTCTTCAATTGAACTTTTTCCGGATGAAGTGACAGTAAATTTCAATGTGTTTGGTCCTCTCATGGAAAACAGGATTTTTAGCAAAGTGTATAGTAGCTTGACTGTCACAAAATAAAATAGATGGTGAGGAAAGCTTGACACCTAAATCATGTATGAGACTTTCTAACCACGTCATCTCAGATACAACAGATGTCATTGACCGATACTCGGCCTCGGCGAAAAGCGAGCCACCACAAATTGTTTCTTGCTGCGCCATGTAATAAGATGTCCGCCAAAGTAGTACAAAACCCACTAGTGGAACGCCGATCATCCAGAGAGCCAGTATAATTCGCATCATAGTAAGAAACCAATGTCAAAGTAGAAGAGAGAGAGGGTTTGTAAACAAGGCCTTGTCCAGGGGCTGTCTTCAGATACCTTAGGATGCGCTCAACGGCCTGAAAGTGAGACACCCTTGGAGAATGCATGAACCGGCTGACAACTCCGACAGCAAATGAAATGTTTGGTCTTATAACTATAAGATAGATCAGTTTTCCTACAAGACGCCGATAATATTCTGGATTTGGAATAAGTAGATCGGTGTCGGAGGCATGAGCACAGAACTTGTGATTCACATCCATAGGAATATCAATAGGCTTGCATTCAGAATAGCCGACATCATGAAGAAGATCAAGACAATACTCTTGTTGGGATAGAACAAGGTCGTCAGGACGTCTTGCAACCTCCAGTCCAAGAAAGTATCAAAGATTTCTCAAATCTTTTATTCTGAAACACAATTTAGGTGTTGCTTGATCATTTTTATTTCTTTTAAATCATCTCCCATGATTAGAATACCGTCAGCATAAACTAATAGCAACATTGTGTCAGTTGTTTGATGACGAGTAAAAAGAGAGAAGTCGGTCGAGCTTCGGGTAAAGCCAACATCACGGACTACCTAACTAAATTTGTCAAACCAAGCACGAGGAAACTGTTTGAGACCATAGATACACTTCTTGAGGTGACAAACAAGTGACTCCCACGTGGTCTCAAACCCGGGAGGCTTGTGCATATAGACCGTTTCTTGAAGATCGTCATTAAGAAAGACATTCTTGATATCTAACTGATGTAATGGACATCGTTGATGAACAGCCAAAGAAATGAGGACACGAACGGTGTCAGCTTGGCAACAGGAGAGAAGGTATCATTATAAGCAAGGCCTTGTGATGCAGTGGTAGGTCGACTGACTCGGGGTGGACACTCTAAAGCATCCCTAAATGTGGTACGGGTCTGTTTGGGACAGCTCTGGCGGATTGAAAAGCTGCTGCCCGGATAGAGATGTTTTAAAATAGATCTCTGGGGAGCAGTTTTGAAAAGCTGCAGAGTGTTTGAGTGTTCTGTGCAAAAGTGCGCTTTGAAGAACGATTTTCTATTTTTAGCTGTTTGGAGAAACAATTTTTGGAAGCTGTTTTTTTAAAAACTAAAATAAATAAATATATAAAAATAACTGATAACAGGAGTCTTTTACATAGTTCTAGAAAATAGAAAATAAATTGATATGAATCAAACTTTTGATAATTTAAATCCTTCAGATCACATCTGGCGACTGCTTTTTCGAATCCTTCAGATCACCTGTTCGAAAATAAATTGATATGAATCAAACTTTTGATAATTTAAATCTTTTAAATTTTTAGTACCAGATGGATCGAATTTTTACCTGCGCGCACTGTATATTTTTTCGGCAATGTTATCTCATACTGCAGACATATGTTCTGCTCCAGCAGCATCACACATATCGCTTTCAATATCATCCTCTGTCGCAGGGTTTTCATCCTCTGAGGGAACGAAAGAAGACTCATCAGCATCACAAGCATTAAACTCAAGGTCACAGCGAGACGGATGTCTCCGAATGAAGTTATGTAAGGTCATTGTCGCTAGCACTATGGAACGTTGTTTCTTGAAGTTGTACTGTGGCATTTTGCTCAAAATGTGCCACTTTTTTTTTCACACTCCAAACGTTCGCTCGATCACACTGCGAAGAGATGAATGCGCCTTATTGAAATGCTCTTGCCTTCCTTGTACAGGCCGACTCCCACGGGCAAACTCTGTCAAATGATATCTTGTTTCTGGATACAGCTTCAAATAACCCATCTTTAACGGGTCTCCAGCATCCACTAATTAATATTTACCTGCATTTATTTTGTTTCTTAAACAGGTAAACATTATGAAATACGAAAAATTTGAATGAATGTAAACATATTGATTAGTATACCTTGTGGAGGATGCGGAAAATGCAATCTATCGTCTGTCAATGCACGCGCGAAGATGCGACTATCATGAGCAGATCCCTCCCATCCAGCGAGGGAAAATGTAAAACACATGCTAAAATAACAGACTGTCATTACATTTTGCGTCGTCGTGTCATGACGTCCTATGTATCGTACTTGATCTTCTACGGGTATCCTCGCATCAACATGTGTACCGTCAATGACACCAACGCAATCCTTGAAGAATGGCATGTAACGAGGATCATACCTTATCTCAGCATGAATATCTCTGAATTGACGGTCAATAGGCTTTATAGCATCAATTGAGAGTAACAAAAGAGATCTAAGCCCTTTCGAAAAATATCTACTAATTGTTTCGGTCGAGCGCTGGAACCGTTCTTTCGTTAATCTAACGGAACCTCGTTGTGCTAAGATATACAATGTAATCCCTAGGACTTCTCTTGAGGACGTCCAGTGTGATCCTTGAAGTTCATGATCTACTTCCAGTTTATGAAGTAAATATATGAAAATGCGTTCTTTCGTATATCTACTAATTGTCTTCTCCAGTTGCGACAACTTGACTGAACATAGTGTTCAGTTTCTCCTCCAACTCAGGTGGAATACCTCCGTATCGAAATTTTTTCGCCGCTGGAACAACCTGTTATAATCAATATATCAATATTAAAATCTGTCAAAATAAGAACTAATTTTATGAAATGAAACATGAATTTGTTCGGACCTTAATCTTCTCTGCCCACCATTCTTCTGATGCAGCAATAGTTCTCTTCTCTGGATCCCAACCTAAACCAGTCTCGTCATGTTTCAGCTCCTTCCATAACTTTCAATCCTTCTTCAAATGATCCCATTTATTTTTCATTTGGAATCGATCGTAACTTTTCCCGGTTCGTTCTTAAACCCCGCAATCAAATTTTTGCACCCTTCTTTGCTAAAGTGGGTGGTGAGCCGATTCTCCAAACCAATCTCTTTTATGCAGAGATCACAAAATAACATCACTTCACCTGACTCCCAACTCGCTACGATTCCTCCCTCCTTTGGTTTTATCATTATGCTATAAACTAATAAAATTAAAATAACAATTACTAATCAAAATCCTAGCCCAAAAGTTATATACACAAAATTGAACAAAAAAAACCAAATAAACACACACACACACATAAACAAACTCAAGTTCACACACACACACCCACACTCATACACATTCACAAACTCAAATTCACATACATTAATAAACACACACACACATCCACAAAACACACATCCACAAAACACACACACACACATCCACACCAAGAAAAACAAAAAAATAACAAAAACACACACAAAACCATCCATATACACACACAAACATACACAAAAACACACACACACAAACACAAATCCATATACATACACACACACATTCATACACAAAAACACAAAAAATTCATACACATGCACACACACACACACATCCCTACAAAACCAAAAAAAAATAACACAAATCCAAGCACACATACAAAATATGAAGGAAAATGGCCTGTAAACCTGGATCAATCTTCAGCTCCGGTGTGTCGCGTTGTTGGGGAGGAGAAGTGCGAGGATGCAGAAGCAGAACGATCGTGAATGACGTTCGTCAAGCCCAGCGAGGCGTTGAAAGACTATCGCGTTCGTCAAGCCCAGAACTATCGTGTTCGTCGAACCCAGCGAGGAGCGGATGAAAATCGCGTTCGCCTAGCGAGGAGCGGAGGAATCGCCTATCGCCTTCATCGGAGCGAAGAGCGGCGTTCGTGGAGGTCGAGCCCAGGGTTACCTCGCTCGGGATCGAGAGATATCACGTCGTCGGCGTCGAAAATGGAAGGGGGAAGCGGTGGAGGATGGAGAGGGACGGACGTTGTTAGGGTTCGGGATTTGCGGGCTTGATCGGAAAGAAATAACAGCGATTTCAGGCGCGATTTGTCGACCGCTGAACGCAGGGGGGGTGCTTCCGGAAAAGAGCTCTGGGAGCTGCTCTTCGAAACGCGATTTCATTAAAGAGCTGTCCCAAACAACGGCAATAACAGCTCTGGCAGCTGGGAAAGAGCTTCTCCAGCCTCCAGAGCTCTCCCAAACAGAATCGCAGTCTCATAGCGGTCCACAAAAATAATAACAAGTAATTAATTATTATAAATTTAACTATAGGTGCGCATACAGTAGCAAATATTTAATTAAAGAGAACGAAATATAAATTTTTGCACACGAAAGAGGCGCGAATAATTTTGAGCGTACACAGAATAAACCCCGCAAATAGTACCGCAGACGAACTAATAACATAATAAAACAGGAATCCACTACAATAAGAGTAGCCACAAATAAACAACCATAAAGGACAAGATTTTTACCACAGTTCACACATGCCGATTGTAGAGACCCAAATCCTGGGCTCTTCAAAATTAAGGATCGGACAACAGTTTTGAATAAAAAGGGTCGCAGTACATCAGAATTGCAAAGTACAAAGAACATCCATCAAGCCTTTTATTTCATTTGTTACTTCGTTACATGATTATTGCAGGCAAATTAGCACATATTAGATATACTTTTTACAATAAATACACGTAGGTCCAGTACAGCGAGCTCTATGCAAATCCCGAGCTTCGATTATCACCTTTGCAAGTTCAGCTGTCAAGATCCCGTGTGTCCTGCTCGGCGTTGGTCCCGCTGCCTAAAAAAAATGTGTTCGCTCTGGGTTAGTCATAAAAATTATGACTATGTGAGAACAGTATTTCACGAAACAGTTATACATGCAGGAAATGAGAGATAACAATATGCTTTCATTCCAATAAATCAAAATGTTCAAATATATAATAATACTAACCCTTAAACCCTTTAATTTTAATTACATATAATAAGAAATGTTCTGGTTATGCATCTTTTTGGCCACACCCACGTAAGGGTTTTCCGTAGGCTCACCCCTACTGGTGAATCCATCCGTAGATTCCTGCTACATCATAGGATTCGAAACCTTTGCATTTCCTCATGCCGAATTTTTATTATTCTGTTCTTGATATAAAAGAAAAGGTGTTTAAAACATCCCCTCAGATAGTTATTCCCTCGGCCACATTTCTTTTTGGCAATATTTATATCATTGCGTTACTCATATGCACAGACAATGTTTCTTAAAAAGAAAAATAGGAAAAATACTGAAATACTTGAATAAATATAATTCCGATAAAAAAAATAATCACAACAGCTTTGTCCTTATCCACGCCTTTATTTGCATTGTTATCACGATTGTCTTGTGACGTCATCCTCAGTTTCTTCCAATTTGGTCTTAGTTGCGGAAACCACTGTAATAGCACTCATTTTACTGGGTTGTGTCTCAATCTAATCGTGTACATAAAAGATTTATAGTTGCTAAAAAAACATCGGAAATCCGAAATCGAAACACGATAAAACACTTTGCCGGACAGCTGTAAATAGGTCTCGCAATGGACTAAACCAGCCCCCAAATGGACATCCGTCCCAATATAATACTGTCAAGCAAAGCCAAAGCAAATTGGGTAAACCACCCAATTTGTAACTCAAATTTTTGCTACAAAAATACCCCCAAAATCTGCAATTTAGAAAGTAGAATAGCCTTACAGTCAAAAGGGAGAGGAGAGAAAAGCACAGAACATCACAGTAGCTCGGGAGGTAGCCGACTCAGAGCAATAGCAAAGTCGGGCAGCAGCAGTTGCACAGAAAGGCTCGGGAAGTAGCAACAGAAGAACAGAAGCAAAGGGAAGTAGAAGAGAAGTAGCAGTAGCAGAGCAGCAAGCCCTAATTGGCACGGCGGAACCGTCGACACAGGAGCGACAAAGGCGAAGCAGCGTCGGCACGCAATGTCGATCGCACGGCGAAATCGATCGGCACAACAAGATCGTCTGCAGAGCAGCTTAGCGACGACAGCACAGCAACAGCAAGATCGACGACACCGAGGCACAGGGAGAATGAAGAAGAAGAAGAAGGAGAAGAAGCACTTCTCTGTCGAAAATAGAGTAGCCAGAGGAAGAAGAAGCGGGATTCGCAGAAATGGCAGTGCGGGAGAAGACGCAGATCGGCCTTAATTTATACAGTGAAATCAGCGGCTAAGCGGCAAGATCGAGCCAAAACATCGCTCCAGGTGCTTTTTTGCCGAGCCCAAACTCATTCCCAACCAACACCTCAATCTCCAGCACAAGCAAACAGCCTTTATCAACAACCAACAAGCTCATCCAGTCACCAAACACAGCCAGCACATTTTCAACACAGCCAGCACATTTTCAACACAGCCAGCACACCAAGCCAGCCAGCCCAAAAATCATCAGCCCATAAATTAAACAGCTAGCCCACCTCCAAAGGCAACAAGTCCGTAAAATAAACTCTGAAAGTTCCATTGGCATCCAAAACGATAAAAGAAAACGAACGATAATTGAAAATAATTCGTCGAAAAAAAAGAAATTGAAACATTGTCCAGTGCCTTTTTCATCATCGGGGAAAATAAACAAAACTTTATACGTATTTTCATTTTGGGTCGTAGCAAATCCTTCCCTCCTTTAGGAGTTTTCGTCCTTGAAAACGAACATAAATATTCCACTGCTTATTTCCCATAGGTGTAAGCCCGGGGAAAAGTTAATCGATCAGCTGGGCCTTCTTGAGGTGGAGTTGGAGCAGGTATAGGAGCAGGTGCAGGTGCGGGTACTGGTGCAGATGCAAACGATTATGCATACATCTGATATAATTGTTGCGGCGCTGGAAGGAGAGATCTGTTTGTCAACTTTGGGCAGTTTCTCTTAACGTGTCCAGGTTGACAGCAATGAAAACATAAACCGCTGAGGCATTCTCCTTTGTGAGTACGACCACACTTAGCACATTTTGGCGCAGTTGATTGCGAAGCATTATTGGTTGACGGGCCAGTTTGAATTGATTTTGCGTCTCTGCCGTGGACTTCGCTTTGGGTTGACATCTCTGTCGGTTTTCTTTTTCCGTTATCCTTATATTTTTGCGATTTTCCTTGATCTATTTCCACGAGTCGCGCTCGTTCGACTATTTTATCGTACTATAGGATGTCTAGAGGTACGAGTAAATTACGGATGTCGTCTTGTAAACCTTGTTGAAACTGACGGCATCGTTCTTCTTCGGTTGTTACGAGGGAATCGACATAACACGCCAAGTTGGAAAATTCTGCCTCGTATTGAAGAACGGTCTTTGATCCCTGAACGAGACGCAAGAATTTGTCGTGCAGGACTCGTTTCTCGGATTAGGGAACGAACCAGTTGGTGAATTCCTGGAGGAAGCTTGCCCACGTTACAATTCTACGTCTGGCGAACTTTGTCGTAACTATATTGTTCCACCAACGTTTCGTTGCACCTTCTAATAAGAATGATGCGAATTCAACTTTCCGATCCTCTGGACAGCGCAGACTTAAAATATGGTCTCAATTCGGAGTATCCAATCTTCTGTTTCCAACGGAGACAAGCCTCCTATAAAGGTCGGTGGTTTCAATTCCATAAATTGCTTAAGGTCGTAGTCCATTAGACGATAGTGAGGAGCAGGTGCTACAGCTACGGGAGGGGGAGGAGAAGGGTTTCTTGGGTTTTGTTCAGGTTGTTGTGGATTAGGGTCTGCTTGGGGAATCGTGGGTCCTAACGTAGTTAGTGTAGGGAAAACCATTCTCAGGGCGTATGCAAGTGCTTGCATCATAATTCCTGGACGTTGTTGATATCCATTATCGATTTCTTCAGATCGTGTTCCTCGCACTTAGTGTACGTCGCGATTCGTCTGTCGGCGTCGACTGGAATATACTCGAATAAGTTCCTATATAAGGAAAAGTTTACGTTTAGTGGTTTATTCGTGTAATATCTTTGTACTATCTGTGACACAATTTATTGAAAACTTGTCCCGCTGATACCAATTTATAGAGACCCAAATCCTGGGCTCTTCAAAATTAAGGATCGGACAACAGTTTTGAATAAAAAGGATCGCAGTACATCAAAAATGCAAAGTACAAAGAACATCCACCAAGCATTTTATTTCATTTGTTACTTTGTTACATGATTATTACAGGCAAATTAACACATACTAGATATACTTTTTACAATAAATACACGTAGGTCCAGTACAGCGAGCTCTGTGCCAATCCTGAGCTTCGATTATCACCTTTGCCAGTTCAGCTGCCAAGATCCTGTGTGTCCTGCTCGGCGTTGGTTTCGCTGCCTAAAAAAAATATGTGTCCACTCTGGGTTAGTCATAAAAATTATGACTGTGAGAACAGTATTTTGTGAAACAGTTATACATGCAAGAAATGGGAGATAGCAATATGCTTACATTCCAAAAAATCAAAATGTTCAAATATATAATAATACTAACCATTAAACCCTTTAATTTTAATTACATATAATAGAAAATGCTCGGGTTATGCATCTTTTTGGCCACACCCACTTAAGGGCTTTCTGTAGGCTCACCCCTACTGGTGAATCCATCCGTAGATTCCTGCTACATCATAGGATTCAAAACTTTTGCATTTCCTCATGCCGAATTTTATTATTTTGTTCTTGATATAAAAGAAAAAGTGTTTAAAACATCCCCTCAGTTAGTTATTCCCTCGCCCACATTTCTTTTTGGCGATATTTATATCATTGCGTTACTCATATGCACAGACAATGTTTCTTAAAAAGAAAATAGGGGAAAAATACTGAAATACTTGAATAAATATAATTCTCAGAAATAAAATAATCACAACAGCTTTGCCTTTATCCACACATTTATTTGCATTGTTATCACGATTGTCTTATGACGTCATCCTCGGTTTCTTCCAATTCGGTCTTGGTTGCGGAAACCACTGTAATAGCACTCATTTTACTGGGTTGCGTCTCATTCTAATCGTGTACATAAAGGATTTATAGTTGCTAAAAAAACATCGAAAATCCGAAATCAAAACTCAATAAAACACTTTGCCGAACAGCTGTAAATAAGTCTCGCAATGGACTAAACCATCCCCCAAATGGACATCCGTCCCAATATAATACTGTCCAGCAAAGCCAAAGCAAATTGGGTAAACCACCCAATTTGTAACTCAAATTTCTACTATAACAATACCCCAAAATCTGCAATTTAGAAAGTAGAATAGCCTTACAGTCAGAAGGGAGGTAGCCGACTCAAAGCAATAGCAAAGTCGGGCAGCATCAGTTGCACAAAAAGGCTCGGGAAGTAGCAACAGAAGAACAGAAGCAGAAGGAAGTAGAAGAGAAGTAGCAGTAGCAGAGCAACAAGCCCTAATTGGCACGGCAGAACCGTCGACACAGGAGCGACAAAGACGAAGTAGCGTCGGCACGATCGCACGGCGAAATCGATCGGCACAGCAAGGTCGCCCGCACAGCAGCTTAGCGACGACGGCACAGCAACAGCAAGATCGAAGACGCCGAGGCACGAGGAGAATGAAGAAGAAGAAGGAGAAGAAGCACTTCTCTGTCGAAAATAGAGTAGCCAGAAGAAAGAGAAGAAGCGGGATTCGCAAAAATGGTAGTGCGGGAGAAGACGCAGATCGACCTTAATTTATAAAGTGAAATCAACGTCTAAGCGGCAAGATCGAGAAAAAACACCGCTCCAGGTGCCTTTTTGCCGAGCCCAAACTCATTCCCAGCCAACACCTCAATCTCCAGCACAAGCAAAAAGCCTTTATCAACAGCCAACAAGCCCATCCAGTCACCAAACACAGCCAGCACATTTTCAACACAGCCAGCACATTATCAACACAGCCAGCACACCAAGCCAGCCAGCCCAAAAATCATCAGCCCATAAATTAAACAGCAAGCCCACCTCCAAAGGCAACAAGTCCGCAAAATAAACTTTGAAAGTTCCATTGGAACCCAAAACAATAAAAGAAAACGAACGATAATTGAAAACAATTTGTCGAAAAAAAGAAATTGAAACATTGTCCAGTGCCTTTTTCATCATCGGGGAAAATAAACAAAACTTTACACGTATTTTTTCATTTTGGGTCGTTACACCGATGAGAGCGACCGCCGCCGTTGGAGAGCACCTAAGGAGGCCATGGAATAGAAGGGTGCAGGAGTAACAATATTGGACTGAAGGAAGGAGTAGGTTGATTTCGGGGTGGCTGGAATGGGGAATTAGGGCAGGGAAAAGCAACTGGTGTAGAGGAAAGGGAGGGATATATGTGGAGACTGTAGAGGGGGGGCAGTGCAGAAAATTGATGAGGGGGTGGGGAAGGGCAGTGCAGGCGGCTGCAACGGGGGAAGCAGGGATTTGTTCCTGGTCGGTGACGATTCGACGGCAAAAGAAGGGGCCGGGGTTTGATTTTGCGAGGCTGGCAGGGTTTAGGTCGGCGGCGGGTTCAACAGGAAAAGGAGGTCAGGCTTAGGGTTTATTGGACTGACCGAAAGGGAGAGTGGAGGAGGTGGATGGAGCGGTTGTTGGATAGAGTCGGGTGGGGGAAATCGGGATGGAGGGAAGATCCAAGAATCGCACCTTGGAAAGAGGAATTCCGGCGTCTCACTAGAATCCAGCGACCGAGCGGTTCCAACACTTTCCGTGAAAACCTTTGATGCCTCTCCAAACCGGCGGCTTCCTATTTATAACATTCTGAATAAAAACTGCAGCATAACAACCCAAATTGGGCGGTGCATAATGTTTTGACTGATCAGGCACTAAAAAATTAAAATATGGATCTGACTCGGAACAATCATCTGG
Source organism: Platanthera zijinensis (assembly GCA_039513925.1). Lineage (NCBI taxonomy): Eukaryota > Viridiplantae > Streptophyta > Magnoliopsida > Asparagales > Orchidaceae > Platanthera > Platanthera zijinensis. Next base: position 23,301,952 of record CM077080.1, on the reverse strand, counting down.
ACGCAACCACGGGCTCCGATCGCCCATCTGGACAGCGGATCACCGCCTCCTATGGGAATACACACGTGTCAGTGGCTTGGGTTGGCGGAGGAAAAACAGGGAGTGCTGGTGGGAGGAAAATGTAAAGTTATTGTCGGGGCTGGCTGACGGGAGAAAGAAGAGAGGCAGTGGCGTCAGAACAATGCATGGAAGGTAGGCGGGAGGCTGGTCGGCATTAGCAGGGGAGGAGGACATGGTTGAACGGGCTGGCGGGAGAAAAAAATGCCACGGTTTTCGGGAGGGGAGGAGGTCGGCGTCGCACTAGCGGAAGGAAGAGGAAAGTTGGTGTTGCACCGATTGGCCGCACAGTTCCAAGAAAATTTCCAAAACCATCGATCACTTTTGGAACCGCCTGCCGCCAGTTTTATAGCCCTAAAATAGAACTACTCCATAACTGCAATACAATAAAACTGAACAAACCACCTGAATCGGACGGTTCAAACTGTCTGGACCGATTGGAACTAAATACATCTCAAAATATAAAAAGTCCTAAATGAATCAGACTCGGATCAACCATCCGGACGCAGCCACGGACTCTGATCATCCGTCCGGGCAAAGGATCACCACCACCTGCGGGAATACACGTGTGTCGGTCATGGCGCGCCGCCAAACTCCCCGGCTTAAAAAACACTCATCTTTGGTAAGTGAAGATGATTGTACTCGGTGTAACGAGGAGCGAGTCTCACGAGCTCCTCATAAGAAATCCACGTAGCATCATGTGGTGGCCGACCACTCCAACGGACAAGATAACGCACAACAGCTTGCCCGCACGCGGTGTAGAAGTCGTGACCGATGATCTGAAGCACGTCGTATGTAGAAGTGGGTGGCACTAATGTATCTCCGTCTGGCAGTAATGTATCTCAGTCTGGTAATGATGTATCTCTGTCTGACTGCTGTGTTGGTGGAATAGTCGATGGAGCAATGCAATCCAGATGGCGTGACTCCGTATGTGGCAACAAAGAGGGACTGGTGGAGGCAATAGGAGGTGAAGGCTCAGGTAGAGGGGCTATGGGAGATGAAGGCTCGAGTAGAGGTGTGGAAAAGGGGTCCACGTAGACGTACTCCTCGTAGTAAGGAATCAAATCCTCTACGTTGAATGTTGATGCTCATACCATGAGGGATGTCTATCTCATATGTGCTCGTTCCAATCTGTCGTGCGACTGTATAAGGGTCCATTATGCGTGTGCTTAACTTTTTTGCTAACCTTGCGGGACACTCTCAGATCGAATGTGAATCAATAATTGTTCTCATGCTTCAAAGATTTGTTTCTGTCTGTGCTGGTCTGCTTGATATTTATAATAATTATTACTAGTTGCAATTCTTTTAGGGGCCAACTCATGGAGTGCATGGACATACCGTATGAAAGACTCTGCTGACTCCTATGAATGATGCAAACCATGCGATGGATGCAAATCATACAACATAGAAGAGTCAGGCATTATAAGAGAACGTCATGCAAGTTATACAACGAATGCAAATGATTGGTGACTGGCATGATATACTGACGAAATGAATATGTTATGTAGCAGTGAAGGTCCCTAAGGATGGGTGGTTTATCTTGAGATTTTTTGGGCGGAGTGTAGAAAAACTCATTTAGCATGCAGAAACCACCCAACTGTTTAACTGAGACCGACAGTGAGTTGAGGAATCAGGATATGTCAAATATCTCTTGAACAATACAGATCATCAGGAGGTCAACCAAGTGGTTGATAAAAATATTCGGCGTGACTGGCATCATCACCCATAGGGATGTCGTAAATGGTGACAAAATAGTGTGATGCATGGGTGTAATGGGTATATTTTAAATGATAAAGCTCGTCAGGTGGCTCACCAGGTGGTGTATACCAAAAATCATCACGTGTGAGATGATCACTAGTGTGGATACACGACCCACCACTCAAATACAGACAGGGAAGTTCGTCAAATGAGCCTCTCGGGGATTTAATCTCGGGGAGGTCAACAATGATATGATGGCCCTTCAAGAGGAAAACACTTTTAACGGTAGTGTCCATGGGAACAAATAGGTCACCTACAACAAAATCAATGATATCCTCATGAACCTCCCAAGAGAATAGTGGGCATCAGGAGGCTTATCCGGAGGGTTCAACAATGACATCATTAATAGTGGGATGATCCTCCAATGAGTATCTCTGATAGAGGTAGTGTTCTCATAAGTGACTGAGGCAGTCACTCTGAAGTCAACACTATGCTCTCGGCTCTCAGTAGTGATGTGACTCGAGATAATACTAAGGGAAAAGTGGGGAGTGCTCGGATTCAAGTGTGGGTCAATCGGTATAGTGTCGAAGACTGAATCCCTACTCAAAGGGGACACTAGGCATAAGTGAGATGTGAAGGATGGATATACCATCAAAGTGTCACTGGATCGTTCGTCCTCACTCACGTGATCACGGTCACTAGTCATACTAGTATCACTCTCCACTTGTATCATAAGGTCATGATCAGATTCAATTACAAGATCACATGAACACCGAGTCTCGTCAAAAGTGGAAGTAGCAAAGTCAGGTGTCAGGTCTCTCATATCAGTGGGAGCACTACTAGACGTATCGGTGGCTTGACCCAAATCCCTAGGCTTTCTTCCTAATGTAGATCTTATGTGATTAAATTGAGCATCTAAGAGATCAGAGCGGTCAAAAACTAATCGCTGAAATTCAGTCTCAGGTAACTCTATTTGTGGAACACTAAGAGGGTCTTGACATGTGTTGTGATCCTGGCGATGGTGATCTCTATACTTCAATAGGGTTCCTGAGGGTCATCTAGACGATAGTTCCTAACATAATCAGAACGTGCTCGTTGGTGGGTGTGGGTCCTACGAACGTGCAGTGGTGAACGCACATATCCAAACTCAAATTCCTCATTTAGAGGAGATGTGTAACGACGGCTACCGGAACGATACTCAACTCTATCATCATAAAGTCGTGGAGAGTGTGATGATGATGTCGTGAGGACCTTTCGTCGTGGTGATCGTCTCTAGCATATTAGAATTGAGTCGAGGGGTCGACGGGATTTTAGGAGTGGTATGCGATGAGCGATAATATCATCATGATAACATGAGAATTTCTCTAAAGGGGCTCTATGAGATTGGCTATAGGTGGACTCGGGATCCCAAATAGAGGAGATGAACGACGATGATAACTAAACATAATTGGACCTAAAGACTCGACATGGACTGACATAATCTCTACCACTACATAACCTACAAATGGCTCTAACCTTGGACTCTGATACCAAATTGATGCAGTGGTATATCGACTTAATCGGGGTGGACACTCTAAATGCAGCCCTAAATGTGGTATAGTGTCATAGCGGTCCACTAAAATTACAAGTAATTAATTATTATAAATTTAACTACAGGTGCACATACAGTCGCAAATATTTAATTAAAGCGAATAATTTTGAGCGTGCACAGAATAAACCCCGCAAATAGTACCACAGACGAACTAATAACATAATAAAACAGGAATCCACCACAATAAGAGTAGCCACAAATAAACAACCATAAAGGACAAGATTTTACCACAGTTCACACATGTCGGTGAGAGCGACCGCAGTCGTTGGAGAGCACTAAGGAGGCCACAGAACAGCAGGGTGCAGGAGTACTAATGTACTATATTGGACCGAAGGAAGGAGTAGGCTGATTTCGGAGTGGCTAGAATAGGGAATTAGGGCAGGGAAAAGCAACTGGTGTAGAGGGAGGAGGGAGGGATATATGTGGAGACTGTAGAGAGGGGCGGTGCAGGAAATTAATGAGGGAATGGGGAAGGGCAGTGCAGGCGGCTGCAACAGGGGGAAGCAGGGGTTTGTTCCTGGTCGGCGACGGGTTCAACGACAAAAGAAGGGGTCGGGGTTGGATTTCACGGGGTTGGCGGGGTTTTAGGTCGGCGGCGGGTTCAACAGTAAAAGGAGGTCGGTCTTAGGAGTTTGTTGGACTAACCGGAAGGGAGAGTGGAGGAGGTGGACGAAGCAGTGGCAGGATAGAGTCAAGCGGGGGAAATCGGGAAGGAAGGAAGATCCACGAATCGCACCTGGGGAAGATGAATTCCGGCGTCTCACAAAAATACAACGACTGAGTGGTTCCAACACTTTCCGTGAAAACCTTTGATACCTCTCCAAACTAGTGGCTTCCTATTTATAAGTTATAACATCCTGAATAAAAATTGCGACATAACAACCCAATCGGATGGCGTATAATGTTTTGACCGATCGGGCACTAAATACAACTAAAAAATAAAAGTAAAATGTGGATTTGACTCGGAACAATCATCTGGACGCAACCACGGGCTCTGATCTCCCGTATGGACAGCAGATCACCGCCTCCTGCGGGAATACACACGTGTCAGTCGTGGTGCGTTGTCATCTTGTTGTTGATAAACCCATGAGCCACAAGACGAGCCTTGAGACGGACGGTCAATGGTACCATCAGGAGCATGTTTGATCGCAAAAACTCATTTACAACCAACACATGACTGCCCTGGAGGAAGAGGAACCAGATCCCATGTTTGATTAGCAATGGAGGATACTGAAGTAGCAAATTTGAGAAGTGTCGAGGAGAGGCGATGCAAGGATACATAATTCGCCAGGGATGTGTCGTGGAGATAGAGCTGGATCAGCAAGTCGCGAAGTATAAGAGGTAGAAGGCAGGTGTTGAGGAGCTCTGGAGCTAGGAGGACGACGAGCATAGGCACAAAGAAGAGGTGGTTTATTCAAGATTGGAACTAGAGTGGGAAGAAGTGATGGTAGAGGCGTGATAACAGGGATGGCAGGTCGTGGCAGTAACGGTGGTTGAGGTGGAGGGGAAGGATCGGAGTAAAAAGTTGTTCTTCCATAAAGGTAACACCAGCAGAACAAACAACCTTCCGATCAGTGGGAGAGTAGCACACATAGCCTTACTAAGTACGGGAGTAACCAAAAAACATATACTTAGTAGCCCATGGGCCAAATTTGTGAATGGATAATCCAAGATTATGGACATAGCAGGTACAACCAAATACCCGGGGTGGGAGGGAAAAGGCAGTGTTGAGGGAAAGAGAAGACTAAATGGAGTGGAATAATGGAGAACGGAGGAAGGAAGGCGATTGATGAGATAGCATGTTGTGGAGACTCCAAAGTGACAATACGTCATGGGCACATGCATTTGGAACATGAGGGAGCAAGCAACATCAAGAAGATGTCTATTTTTGCGCTCAGCCACGTCATTCTGTTGGGGAGTATAAGCACAAGAGATTTGATGAATGATCTCAAACTCAGTATAGAGATCATCAAACGAATGACTTGTGTATACGCGAGTATTGTCTATACGGATAGTTTTAATTGTTCGGAAAAATTGAGTGTGAGTCTCAATAACAAAAGCCCATAATACACTAGTGAGATCTGATCGATCAGGAAGTATAGTCACGTCGTACAAGAATAATCATCAGTAAATGTAAGAAAATAACGATAACCAAAAAGACTAGTTAATTTTATGGTCCTCAAACATCTGAATGCACTAGATCAGAAAGAGCATTGCTTTAAGTATAATGAGGAGGAAAAGAAGTGTTAACCCTAGAGTCCGCAAGGCATTTTCAACTCAGTAGGCAGGTCGTCGCGGTCTCAAGGCAGTCGGCCACGGTCACCTCAGCCTTGCGGGCTGCGCAAGTCGCCTTCAACAGCGGCGAACAGAAAGCCCAGTCCGCCCAGGTCGGCATCTTCCCAGTGTCAGATCAATCAAATCCCCCAGGTCGCGAGGCTCAGTTCGCCCCCTTCTTAGCGGACTTGCAACCTCTCTTTTTCTTTTCTTTTCCTTTGTATCACGTCACTACTGCTCGGTTCTCTTGTACCCCGAGCAGGCGGTTATTTTAGCCCTGCCTGTTTGGGCAGGCCCCCGGGCCTATAAATAGGTGGAGTGGCACACCCAAAGCAAGCTGGCTCGAACCCAGGAGCCCCTTATTAAAGGCTGAGGACTCGATTCTCAGGCTTTGCGGACTGCTGCTTGCACAGCCCTGCACCTTTTTCCCTCTCTTTGTAATTTCACTTGATTAATCAAAGGAAGCTCACCACAAGAGTGACATTTGCCACGGCGGGCGAAGTCTAGTGTTGTCGCGATCTGGGGCTTTGACTGTTTCTCAATTCCCTTAACCGCCAGTAAGCAGTTACTTGCAGTTTCCTCCACCCTCTTTCCTTTTGCGAGTCCAGAGGAGCATTTCTTGTATCAACAAGAAGAACGATGTTGTTTTCCGAAAATACATGATTCGCAGGTAAAAGCAAAAAAGAGATAAGTCAGGAAGAGACTTATGGAGTATTGGAAGAGGAGCATGCCCAAGATGCTGATGCCACTCCACAGAGGTGACGAATGGGAGGATGGTGGGAGATATGTCTAGAAGGTAGAGCTCATTGCACAGTCATTCTCCACCAATGATATTTTGCGTCCGTCGATCCTGCACCACAAAAGAAGTTGTGAAGGTCACGGAGCAGTCAGGATCTTCAGTAAGGAGACTAAAAGAAAGAAGGTTGAAAGTAGAGCCCGGGACATGGAGAACCGAGCGTAGAGATATAGAGGAAGTGAGATGCACATCAACAAAGCTAGAGACAGGGGCGGTGTCACCATTAGCAACTGTGATAAACTTGGGATACAAAGCAGCCAAGCACTGAGGTAGCTTCTGCGAGGTAATATGATGAGTGGCGCCAGAGTCCACAATCCACTGTGGACTATTGGAGAAGCAAGCAATACCTTCGTTGGAGACAAAGGCAACGAAGCCAGTAGGATGATGAAGTAATCCTTGGAGATGCTGGAGCTGAAGGCGCATAGCCTCAATATCATCCTGAGTGGTAGAAGTATCAGCAGCAATAGCGACATTAGGTGAAGGAGGCAAACCATGTTTACGATAACAAGTCGCCTCGAGATGGCCCTCCCTTCCACAATGAGTACACCTGAATTTAGAGTAGTCGGTACGGCCTCTCCCCAGTAGCCGATACGACCTCCTCGATTAAAGGAGGTGGGAGGTTGAGAGGTCGAGGAGTGTTGAAGAAGAGCCAGAGAGGGGGAACCAGGAGCTTCAAGGGGTGGTGTCACCCTCAGCAGCATGGAGCACACATCAAAAAGAGAAGGAACCGTGGAGGAGAGAATCTGGGCCCGAACACTAAATGAGGCGGAACCCGAGCCATCATCATGGCAATACCAACAGCTTCCTTCTGAGCACGATGTGCAGTAAGTAAGATCGGTAGTAGAAGGATAATGATGAATTCATGCCTCAACTAACATTTTGGATCGCGCAACAAAAGAGGTTAAGTCACCAGCACCTCCGGAGTCGAGCGATTGAAGATTGGTGATGATGTCAAACATGTTGTGAAGGTTGTCCTTGCTGAATAAAGGGAATACAGTTCATCCCATATAGCATTGATGTTTATGATACATAGTCATACGATAAGGTTCACCATCTAGGGAGTTGAGAATCACGTCTGAACATTGTCATCATCACAAAAGTCGTCTGTAGATGTGGGCGCTCCTTAGTTAAATGTAAATACCCTTATTAGTCTCGAACGACATCATGCACTCATTCCACCATCACCTTCTTCCCACTAAAAAATAATGGTGACCAAAATTCATCACTTTACCACCCATAATTATGCTCTATAAGGATACAATATTTTTCAAATTATTTAATTCATCTCTTTGGGGGATCAACGGAGGGCTACAGGATGGATTATAAGAAGAGATCCCTAAATGTAGGATGAGAGAAGAAACCCTAGACTCTGAGGTTATAAAG
>CM077080.1:23199360-23293653 GCA_039513925.1 Platanthera zijinensis | reverse complement strand
AATTTCCTAATTTCTAATACGGGGTATTAAAATATAAACAAATTTTCTCATCTATATTTATGTGGAAAGAAACACGAATCTATAGACCGCACAAACGTGGGCACTCTAAACAGTGAACTTGGACTTAGATTTAAGATTTGGGAAATAATTAAATTAAATATTTATTTTGCTCAAAAAAATTTGATGATTTGATGATCTTTATTCCCCATACACCGAGTTTATATAGAAATTTGGGTGCTTCCTTCGCAGGTGCGCCCTAGCACTTTCGCCAATCGACGTGTGTCGATATGAAATCGATGCGCGCGGATTTCCTCACTTTTCACTCGCTGATTGGCAAATAGCGTACGTCGATATGAAATCGACGTGGTTGATTTCTTCAAGCTTTTTGACGTGCGTTGAGTCAATTTTGTTGCATGACTGTTTCGTACTTGATTTATATATTCAACGCTAGTCAATTTCTTTTTGTCGAGAACACGTAACTTCATTTTATGCGGTTTTCCTGAGTGCATTTTCTACGAATTGCAATTAATTTTATATTCATTGAGAATTACGCTTTTTCATTAATCTATTTTAATGTTGAAAATATTTGTTTCTTTATGCGATGAATTTATTTAATATAACCATTGCAATTTAATATGAGATTAATTACTTGAGGTTTTACGAGACTCGTTATATATGAGATATTGTCTGGAGAAAGAGAAACACACTTACAGAGTTAGAGTTATTTTGTATTCTTTTTATTGCGAACTTGTTACATTCTTTTTTGTTTGCTTGATCAAATGGAAATTCGGATGCTCTGTGCTTCTTCGATATCCGCGCAAATCAAATTTTTAGAGATTTAGTAGGGGGTAGGGTGTTGTACCTTGGAAAAGTGAGCATCAATGGAAATTTATGTTGGAAGGTGGTTCAACTTCTTTAGGACAATGATCACAAACCTTTATTCTACATATCTTGATATTATATTAATTTTAATAAAACAAAAAAAAATAAACTATTTTCCATCTATATACAGTAAATATTCCAACATATATGTGTCATTAAAATACTGAAGTCAAAAACGATGTCAGACCAATGGAGGAAAAGTATTTTGGTACCTTTGTATAAGAATAAAGAAGATATACAAAATTATGTTAATTACAGAGGAATTAATTTGATGAGTCATACCATGAAACTATGGGAACGAGTAATAGAAAGAAGAGTAAGACAGGAGACTAACATCTCGGAGAATCAATTTGGATTCATGCCAGGGAGGTCGACTATGAAAGCTATACATCTTTTGAGGAGACTCATTGACAACTATCGAGAAAGAAAACAAGATTTGCATATGTTATTTATTGATCTTGAGAAGGCTTATGATAGAGTTTCAAGAGAGATCTTATGCAGAGTCTTAGAAAAAAGGTGTAAATGTTTCATATATTGACATAATCAAAGATATGTATACAAATTCAGTGACAAGGGTGAAGACATTTGGAGGATTAACACAGGAATTCCCTATCACTGTTGGCTTACATCAAGGTTCAGCTTTAAGCCCTTATCTCTTTACCCTTATCTTAGATGAGCTCACCAGACATATGCAAAAAGCAAAACCTTGGTGTTTATTGTTTGTGGATGATATCGTTTTGGTTGATGAGACACGCGAGGGTGTTAACGCAAAACTTGAATCTTGGCGAGATACTTTAGAAAAGAAGAGTTTTAGGTTGAGCAGGACAAAGACGGAGTATATGGAGCTTAAATTTAGAAGTACAAGAAGGACGGATGACTTCGTTATTAAGTTGGGTGATCAAGATATTTCCCGTAGTGAGTGTTTTAAATAACTTGGATCGATAATTCAAAAAGGACGGAGGTATTGATAAAGATGTGACACATAGAATCCAAGCGGGTTGGTTGAAGTGGAGAGGCGCGTCAGGGATCTTATGAGATCGTAAAGTACCACTAAAACTTAGGGAAAGTTCTACCGTACTGCGATTAGACCAGCATTGCTCTATGGTTCTAAGTGTTGGACAGTGAATTGTGTGCATAAGCAAAAATGGGAGTTGCGGAGATGAGAATGCTTAGGTGGATGTGTGGACACACGACACTGGATAAAATTAGGAATGAATGTATCAGGGATACGACGGGAGTAGCACCAATTGCAGAGAAGATGTGAGAAGCTCGACTAAGATGTTTTGGACACGTACAAAGGAGACCATTAGAGGCACCTGTTAGGCATTGTGAGAGTCTAGTCACTAGGCATGTTAAACAAGATAGGGGTAGACCAATAAAGACTTGGAATGAAACTGTAAGGAAAAACATGATGTACTTAGGCATTGGTGAGATTATGACACAAGATATGGCACAATGGCGACAAAGGATCCATATAGCCGACCCCACTATAGTGGGATAAAGGCTTGAATGTTATTGTTGTTGTATGTGTCATTAACAATGTTTTTCTTTACAAAATTCCTCTGAAATTTTTAATTGTTAATGAATTATTCAAAAGAAGAAAGATTTGCACTAAGGGAAGGCTCCAAAAGATACTTCGGTATCAGTGTGCTATTTGATATTGAGTATTTGTACGAATAGATTTATGATGACCCTGATGAGGACGGCTCTTAGGATGATTGTTCAAGTTTTAATGAATATGGGACTTGCAAAAAACCTATTTCTATTTTTTAATACTAAGGTCCAATGTTTAGTACTTTGTTCTAATAAATTGATAACTATAACCACGGCAGTTTTATTGCAAATCTAGTTGCTTTTTCTGCAATTGGTAGTTTACTTTTCAATCTCTCTTTCCTTGACAACAATATATATGTTAAAGAAATATAATTTTTTACTTAGATGGCATAAAAATTTGTGTTTTACTAAAAGAAAGAACCGGAGGAACACAAAACACTGCAGCAAAGAAAGAGGCATACAACAAGTCCATCATTCTCATCTTTTAGAAGGTCAAGAAACACGGGATCAGCTGCATCTATACTGTTGCTGTCATCAGATCCAGAACCACTGGCACGATCATCTATAGTTGATCCAGTAAAAAGCTTCATCCATCAATGCAAGTAGCATCTGTGATCAAGAGAAACATTGGCATTCGATTAGGTTACTTCACCTCAGAAAATAGTGAAAACGTAAAGTATACAAGCTTAAAAACTAACTTCAGGAGCTGCACTCTTCTGGATAGAAGCTATACTACTTCCCAGGAGCGTTCCAGAGCTCCTTTCCACCTTTTCCAAGGCAACCACCAGTACTGTTTGGGGAAATGTAATGAAAGTAAATATTAACAATAGTTGAAGGATAAGAAATGCAAGGGCAATTAAGGAGAAAATTTCACCAAGTAAATGGATGGAGAATAACTAAACAAGTTTGCCATCACTAGAATTATGCAGAAAACACTCCTGTTAAAAAGCTTTACAATAAAAAGGCATAATAGAACACAAGAAAGGACCATGCAAAACACAATAAGCATGCGCCAAACCGTTGATTGTATGATGGCAACAAGATTGTAAATATTGGATGTCAGTGACATGTCAGAATTTTAAAATGTCGGAAACATGGAGGTGTTTTAAATATTGGATTTAGATATATATATATATATATATATATATATATATATATATATATATATATATATATATATATATTCTAAAAGTAAAAGTGAGTATAACAAGTAGACAAATGATGAGTCATATATAACCAAAAAAAAAATTAAAGAGTGTCCAAAATAAAATATTAGAAACTCACTATGACTACTACTACTAACAAACAAGTTTGCAAGTATATGATGTCGACAACATGTTGGATAGAGGTTTTAAATGTCGGGTGTCGGTAGTCGAAAACATGGAGATATTATTTTAAATAATAAAAAAAAAATCTTATCTTACAAATAAATGAAAAACATGTATACATATTATAAATATAATTATATGTTCTAAAAACAAAAAATTAACATAATAAGTAAACGAATAGAAAGCCATGTATATCTCAATATAAATTTGAAGAGTAAAGGCAGCCCGGTGCATAAAGCATCCCTGTGCAGCGAGGGTTCGGGGAAGCGTACCACAACAAGGATGAAATGTAGGTAAACCTTAACCTGCTTTTATGCAAAAGGCTGCTTCAAAAATTCGAACATGAGATCTCAAGATCACACAATAACACCTAAACCACTGTGTCAAGGTTCCCCTTGTGTTAAAAAATATATTTGAAAAGTATCCAAAATAAAATATTATTAACAAGTACATATTGATATATTGTAAGATATGTTTTGTATTATATAATTTCATTTCGATAATGTAGAGGAGAAAAAAGAACCTTGTATATATGTTCACTTGTCACAAATACAAAGAATGAGTACATATTTATAGAAGGGAGAGAGAGAGAAAGGTCTTATACATGAAGTGGGACTAAAGAGGAGAGAGAAATAACAATAAAAATACATATTGGGCATATGTTAAATGGGCTTTTCTAACACTCCCCCGCAAGCTGGAGCGTATAGGTAATATGCACCCAGCTTGGACAAATACTGGTAAAACAAGGTACTTGATAAAGCCTTCGTGAGAATATCAGCAACTTGATCAGTGCCCGAAACATGCTTTAATTCAAGTTTCTTCATTTGAACTTTCTCCCGAATAAAGTGACAGTCTACCTCGATATTTTCGTGCGCTCGTGAAACACCGGATTCTTTGTTATGCGTATGGCCGCTTGACTATCACAAAATAGAACAGCAGATGAAGGAAGTTTTACTCTCAGGTCAGCAAGGAATCTTTCAAGCCATGTGAGTTCTGAGACAACCGATGTCATCGATCGGTATTCAGCTTCCGCGGAGGATCGAGCGATCACGGTTTGTTTCTTACATTTCCATGTAATGAGATGACCGCCAAAATAAGTACAAAACCCACTGGTTGACCGTCGATCATCCAGGAACCAGCATAATCGGCATCGGAATAAGCAACCAATGTTGGAACTGAATTGGAGGTTTTGTAAACAAGCCCTTGACCCGGAGCTGCCTTAAGGTATCGGAGAATCTGTTCAACCGCCTGGAGATGAGAAACCCAGGGAGCATGAATGAACCGACTAACAACCCCAACAGCGAACGATATATCAGGCATCGTGACCGTTAGGTAGATCAACTTTCTCACAACACGTCGATAGTATTTCGGGTTCTGGAGAGGCAGATCATCATCAAAGGCATGAGCACATAGCTTGTGATTTGCCTCCATCGGGGTATTAGCTAGCTTGCAACCAGACTGGCCAGCGTCTTTGAGAAGATCGAGATAATACTTCCGTTGGGAGAGGACAAGTCCATCCGGTCGTTGTGCGACCTCAAGACCGAGGAAGTAGCGAAGATGCCCGGGTCTTTGGTCTGAAACACGGTGCTCAGATGCTGTTTGACCGCTTGAATCCCCTTTGAGTCATCCCCAGTAAGCAGGATGTCATCAACATAAACCAACAGAAGGACCATTCCTGTTGACCGGTGTCGAGTGAATAGGGAGAAGTCTGCAGAACTCTGAGTGAAACCCATGTCCCGAACCACCTTGCTGAACTTGTCAAACCACGTCCGAGGGGATTGTTTGAGACCATAGATGGATTTCTTCAGAAGACACACACGAGACTCCCCCGTGGTCTCAAACCCGGGCGGTTGGCGCATGTAGACGATTTCCTGAAGATCGTCATTCAAAAAGACATTCTTGATATCCAGCTGATGAAGGGGTCAGTGGCGATGCACAGCCACGGAGAGAAGGACACGAACGGTGTTGAGCTTGGCCACCGGAGAGAAGGTTTCCACATAATCAAGGCCCTGCTGCTGAGTGGAGCCACGGGCCACCAGGCGGGCCTTCAGTCAGGCAATAGTGTCATCAGGAGCATGTTTGATGACGAAAACCCATTTACACCCAACAGGGTGCTGACCGGGAGGTAAAGGGACAAGGACCCAGGTCTGGTTGGCCCAAAGGGCCGTCATTTCTTCGTCCATGGCAACCCGCCATCCTGGATGTTGAAGCGCCTCCTGCCAGAGTTAGAGACAGAAACAGAGGATAATAATGTGGCAAAGTGAAGAAGTGGTGGTGAAAGGCGATGTAGAGAGACATAATTTGCCATATGATGAGCGGTGGAGGCTGGAGCCAGAGCAGCAGGTCATGGAGCATCAGAGGTCGAAGCCGACTGCAGTGGGGCAACGGGATGAGGAGAGCCACGAGAATAGACCCGGATGACAGGTGGCTGTGGACGGACCGGAGGCTGGGCAGGAAGAGGAGACGGTGGGGAACGGGGAACAGAACACACGACGGGCTCTGGAACAGGAGCGATATCCAGAGCAGAAAAGAAGGGAAGATCTTCCCGGAAAGTGACGTCCGCAGAAACAGTGACCTTGCGGGTAGTAGGCGAATAACACACATAGCCCTTTTGAGTGCGTGAGTAGCCCACAAAAATATATTTGGCTACACGGGGATCCAACTTGTCTGTAGAGGGGCCGAGGTGGTGAACATAGCAAGTACACCCAAAAATTCAGGGAGTAATAGGAAAAGGCGGAGTGGAGGGAAATAGGAGGCTGAATGGAGTAGCATTCTTGAGGACGGAGGATGGTAGACGGTTGATAAGAAAACAGGTCGTGGAGAGCGCAAAATTCTAGTATGGTTTGGGAACCTGCATTTGAAGTATAAGGGAGCGAGCCACATCTAGAAGGTGACGATTCTTGCGCTCGGCGACACCATTCTGTTGTGGGGTATAAGCACATGACGTTTGGTGAATAATTCCAAACTCAGAGCAGAGGGTCGCGAAGTCATGACCATTGTACTCGTGCGCATTGTCAGTACGAATAGTTCGAATGGGCGCAGAGAATTGAGTGCGAGTCTCAAGAACGAAGGCCCGGAAGACCCGGGGAAGCTCAGAACGATCGTGAAGGAGATACAACCATGTCATGCGAGAATAATCATCAATAAATGTAAGAAATTAACGGTAGCCAGAAACACTAGTAATCTTGTACGGACCTCATATATCGTAGTGTACCAAAACAAAAGGAGCGGAGCTCCGAGTACAATGAGAAGGAAAAGATGAACGTGGCTGCTTGCCAATAATACATGTTTCATACTGAAAAGCAGGAAGAGATATATCCGGGAGAGCCTTCTGGAGGACTGGGAGAGGAGCATGACCAAGACGTTGATGCCAATCCGAAGAAGAGACAGATGCGAGAAGAGTAGGAGAGTCATCAAGAAAGTAGAGACCGTTCTGCAATCGCCCCCTACCAATGATAGTCTGCGTCTGCTGATCTTGTATCATAAAAGAAGTAAAAGTCAAGGAGCAATGTAAGTCAGTAGTAAGACGACCAACAGAAAGTAAATTGAAGGAAGAGTCTGAAACATGAAGAGCCGAGCGTAGGATAAGGGAGGAGGCGAGAGGAATATCAGCACAGCCCGAGACGGGGACAGCTGCCCCATTGGCCACAGTAATGTACTTCGGGTGAGAAGAAGACAAGTACTGAGGCGGTCGAACAGAGGTGATGTGATGCATGGCACCCGAATTGATGATCCATCGCGGTCCAGTGGAGATGCAGGCGATACCTTCATTGGAGATTGAGGCGGCGGAGGCAACCGAGATCGGCGGGCGGCTAAGCAGGCCATGAAGATGCTGGAGCTGAAGGCGAACCTCGTCGAGGTCAGTACGAGTGCGAGAGGAGTCGGTGGCAACAACAGAGGACTGCGGATGAGGAGGACGACCATGTTTAAGATAGCATGTGGCTTCAAGATGCCCGTCTTTGCCACAGAAGGAACACTTAGGCCGCGGCCGGCCACCCCGACCACGTCCCTGAGAGTTAGAACGGCCCCCACGAGCTGAAGAAGGGAGAGGTAGTAAAGGTGCAGGGGCCTGCTGGATAAGAGCCGGAGAAGGAGGTCCAGAAAAATCTGGAGGCGGGAAGACCTTGAGAAGCATCGAGCACACATCTGAGAAGGACGGAGTAACTATAGAGGAGAGAATTTGAGCCCGCACAATGTGAAGGTGATGCGGGACCCGAGCGATCATCATAGCGATGCCAACAGCTTCTTTCTGGGCACGTTGGACAGCAAGGTCCACAGTAGGAGGCTGGTGTTGGATCCAAGCTTCGACCAGAGACCGAGCCTGGGCAACAAAGGAGGTCAAATCGGCCGCCCCACCACTGTCAAGAGCCTGAAGAGCAGTGATGATGTCGTACAAATGATGAAGACTATCTTTGCCGGAGTAGAGGGTATGGAACTCGTCCCGCATACCCTTGGTCATCTCGTGGTACATGGCCAGACGATAAGGCTCGCCATCAAGAGAGTTGAGGATCCACGTCTGAACCCGACCATCGTTGCGGAGCCAGTCGTCAGTAAGAGTACCGGTAACGACCAGGGTCAAGTGATGAAGAAACCCCTTCGACAGCAGGACTCGGCGAACCGAGTGCGCCCATTCCACAAAATTTTTCTTACCGGTCAGAGAGATAGTTGTAATCCGGAGCTCATCACGAATATCCGGAAGGGAGGTCGGGCGGTCTGCAGGAGTAACCGCCGGTCCGGTAGAGTCAGCATAAGCCGTCATGAAGACGAACCGCAGCAAGGAGAAAGGACCTGCAACAGAGGAGTCTGCACGGGTAGGGAGGTCGCGAGACTAGAGACAGGCCGCGCGGACAGACTGCAGGGGAGACCGCACGGTCACGGTTTGAAGACACCAGCGGCAAGGAGGGGCCGCGACCAAGGTGCGAAGGCCGGGAGACGGAGATCGCAGCGGGCAGAGCCAACTCGCTCGAGGAGACCGCCGCGGAGAGAAACAGGCCACGCGGACAGACGGGAAGAGCCGGAGACCGCTCGGCCGGGAGGGAGGGAGAGGACCGCGACCAAAATGCGGGAAGGCAATAGCCCGCACGGTCTGGGAGAGTACAGCAGCAGTCAGAGAAAGGGAGGCCGCAAGAGGAAGCGAGCGGACAGAGAGAGGAAGCCGCGAGTAGAAGAAGAACTCGAGCGGATAGAGAAGGCAGCGGGAAGAGAGGCCGCAAGAAGAGGTCGCGAGTGGCAGAACTCCAGCGACAAGAAGGCAGCGGATCGGAGAGCAGAAGCAGTCCGCGGCGAGCAGACGCAGAGGCAGTCTGCAGATCGGCGAGCAGAAGCAGTCTGCAGATCGGCGAGCAGAAGCAGTATGCAGATCGGCGAGCAGAAGCAGTCTGCAGATCGGCAGAGGCAGTCCGCGACGAGCAGACGCAGGGAGAGACCACGGCGGACAGGAGAGGTCGGCAGCGGACGGGAAGGAGCAGTCCGCAGCGGGTAGAGCGAGAGCAGGTGGGAGAGGTGGTCCCCACCGGTCAGAGCGGAAGGAGGCTATAAGAAACCCTTGGAGGAGCGTGGAACCACGGAGAGAAGAGGAAGCGGGAATAGAAGAGAGGTCGCAGGAGACCGAGCGGCAAGGGCGGGCAGCGGACAGAAGAGGCAGGCCGCAGGAGGGGAAGGAAACCGCTCGGGATAGGCGGTTAAGAAAGGAGAAACCTCCCAAGAAGAACCGGTCCCTCTGATATCATGTAGAGGAGAAAAAAGAACCTTGTATATATGTTCACTTGTGACAAATACAAAGAATGAGTACATATTTATAGAAGGGAGAAAGAGAGAGAAAGATCCTATACATGAAGTGGGACTAAAGAGGAGAGAGAAATAACAATAAAAATACATAATTGGTCTATGTTAAATGGGCTTTTCTAACAGATAACACTAAGATTTATGGTAAACAAATAAGATTAAAAAACAAACTATCATTAATTGATTATAAGTCTTTTCAAGTTTAATAAATTAATGTTAAAAGAATAAAAATAATCAACTAACAAACGTGTTAAAAAATTAAACATTTTTAATGAAATAAAAAATAGTATGAAATAGAGATATAAATTGATTGTAAATAACATATTAAAGTGAACGAAACAATAAGTCTAATTCTAATGTATATATTTAGATTAATTAGACATGCATTTTTGCGAATAAAACCATATTTTTTTCAAAGAAAATTGACGGTGTTCTTTTGTAAAATATAGGCCAATATATCTGATTTCTTCCGATATATTGTTCGACATGACATTTTAAACATATTGTTCGCTATTTTATTTTATGCTATGTTAGCAATCTAGCAGTATATGTCTAAATCATATATATATAATATTATATATTTAAATCAATTTGACTTATTGTTTTGCTCTTTTAATGTGTTATTCTTATAATTAATTGTGGATAATTATTTCCACTATTTTTATTTCATATTACAAAAAAATATGAAAAAATTTAGCACATTTATTAGGTGTTGTTCATATGATTTTAACATAAACTTATTAAGCATGGAAAGACTTATAATTAATCAAGAATATATAGCTTTTAAATTTTCTTTATTTACTATAAATTTAGTACTAACAAAATAAAATTCTTAAATAATATTAAATATATTTTACATTGTACTGATTTGTAAAATAAATCAGAGGACTATAGAAACGTAATATTTCATCATAAAATTCAAGTATCGACGGTAAATGATGCTTTAAAGAAGATGAAAAATTTAAAGATGGTTGGGTCAGACGATATACTTATCAAAGTATGGAAATATCTATAGAAAGAAGGAATTTTGTGGCTTACACGTTTCTTCAGTAATATACGGAAACCCAAGAGGATGTCGGATCAATGAAGAGAAAGTACATTAGTACCTTTGAATAATAATAAAGGAGATATACAAAATTGTGTCAATTACAGAGGAATTAAATTAATAAGTAATACCATGAAACTATAGGAACAAATAATAGAAAGAAGAGTAAGACGAGAGACTAACATCTTGGAGAATCAATTTGGATTCATGTCAGGGCGGTCGACCATGGAAGTTATACATCTCTTGAGGAGACTCATTGACAATTATCAAGAAAGAAAACAAGATTTGCATATGTTGTTTATTGATCCTGAGAAGGCTTATGATAGAGTTCCAAGAGAGATCTTATGGAGAGTCTTAGAAAAGAAATGTGTAAATATATCATATATTGACACAATCAAAGATATGTATACAAATTTCGTGACAAGGGTGAGGACATCTGGAGGATTAACACAGGAATTTCCTATCACTGTTGGCTTACATCAAGGTTTAGCTTTAAGCTCTTATCTCTTTACCCTTACTTAGATGAGCTCACCGGATATATCTAACAAGCAATACCTTGGCATTTATTGTTTGCGAATAATATTGTTTTGGCCGATGAGACACGCAAGGGTGTAAACGCGTAATTTGAATCTTAGCGAGACACTTTAGAAAAGAGGAGTTTTAGGTTGAGCATGGCAAAAACGGAGTACATGGAGCTTAAGTTTAGCAGTGCAAGAAGGGCGAATGACATTGTTATTAAGTTGGGTGGTCAAGATATTTCCCGCAGTGAGTGCTTTAAATATTTTGGAGCGATAGTTCAAAATGATAGAGGTGTTGATAAAGATGTTATACATAAAATCCAAGCAGGTTAGTTGAAGTGGAGAGGCGCGTCATAGATCTTATTTGATTGTAAAGTACCATTAAAACTTAAAAGGAAAGTTTTACTGTACTGCAATTAGACCAATAATGTTATATGGTTCTGAGTGTTGGGCAATAAATTATGTACATGAGCAAAAAATGGGAGTTGCGGAGATGAGAATGCTTAGGTGAATGTGCGGATACACAAGACTGGATAAAATTAGGAATGAATGTATCAGGGATAAGACATGAGTGGCACCAATTGCAGAGAAAATACAAGAAGCTCGACTAAGATGGTTTGAACACGTGCAGAGAAGACCATTAGAGGTACATGTTAGGTGTTGTGAGAGTTTAGTCACTAAGCATGTTAAATGAGGGAGGGGTAGACTAATAAAAATTTGGAATGAAACTATAAGGAAAGACATGATGTACTTAGGCATTACGAATATTATGACTAAAGATGGGGGATAATGGCAACAAAGGACCCATATAGCCGACCCCAGTATAGTGGGATGAAGGTTTGACTGTTGTTGTTCTGATTTGTACTTGTTATAATATTTTACATTTGATATTTTTCGAAATTATTTTGGATTATACAAGACTCATTGTTCATTTACTTGTTATGTTATTTTTTTTCTTTTAAATCATATAATTATATTTAACATACATAAAAATAATCATTTTTTATTTATAAGATATAAAAAAATCAATATTTTAAAATATCTCGGACATGTCTCCGACTTTGACATCCGATATTTAAAAAAATCAATCTGGCATATCGCTGACATTCGATATATACAACCTCACTAATCAGTTATGGTAACATAAAATAAAATAGGGGATGATATGTTCAAAACTCGTGTCAGTAAATATCGGAAAAAATTTCATGTTAGAAGACATTTAAAACAGTGCTAACAAGTATCCAAAACAAGTGCAAATAAATAAATTGTGAAATATATTTGACTTGTCATTTCCCCATCCTAGACGCCCTTTTCCCCACCCTCTTAAACTGCCGGCCAACAGACAAAACTGCAGCCGCCTCCTTCATTCCACTCCATCCATCCCCAAAACACTCCAATTCCTCCATTCCCTGAACCAGCCACCCCTTTCCATGTGCTGTCTGTCTTCAACCAACACATCTACATCATTCCTTGCCAAAACAGACCTCACAGGGAATTCCAGCCCAGTCCAAATCATTCCCCCCGGCAAGAAAAACACCCCACCCAGCCCTCTCCTGCTGTCTTAAAGATTCCAACCCCAAAACTACACAGCCGAGCCTCCTCCAACTGTAATCACACCTCCCCAATCCTACATCCTCCACAACAGCCCTCTTTAGCCCCCCACTCCTGACCCCCCCCCCCCTCCACCACCTGCAACATAACCCTAGCCCAACCCCCTCTACACCCTATCCTACCAAATCAGTCCAAAGAAATTCTCCCTCGAAAGACACCATACAGCACTCATCATCCCTCTGGATAGAGACAGTCACCCTAACGATCACTGGATCTCCCCACCCTAGCCTATGTAAGTTTTATATTGATTTCAACATTTTTGCATGGACATGATCGCTTATATATTTATGGATGTATTTTTACATTAGTGAGTTTGCTCTTGAGATTAATCATGACATGCAGGATCATTATTGCTTGCAAATATTAGATTTTGACCATCCAATCAGAGAAATGTGTGATCCACTTGCTTGATCAAAGGTTTTGCACATTGAAGTGTCTTACTGCTAAAGTTTTATACTTTATTATTTACTGTAATTTATCATTTGCTCGCTAATTGCATGTGCACAACACCATAGGGATCAATAAGATTAATTTCCACGGCACTGGGCGTAGCATTGCATTTGTTTAAACTCCACTTTTACAGCCTATCTTGCGCTATTTGGGAGACCATGGTTTGGTCCATTTTTAGGCTTCATACGTAGGTTATTTAGAGGACTCATGTCAAGTTCGGTCTTAGTGTGTGTTATGCATTAATAGAGTCTATATGTTCATTTATGGTATGTTATTGACGTTACCCATCTCCTCTTACCAATCTCCTCTACATGAGGAAACAAAGTCCATCTATGCTCGATCTCATTGAGCATTTTCTAAGAGTTTTTTGTATTATTACGATGACCATCAACGTCCTCAATCCCCCGTTTGTAGAGATCATGTTGACTCTTTGACGCGATATGATTCTGCTAGAGTCAATTACCATTATGAGTATCATGAATCTCATAGAGTCAATTACCATTATGAGTATCATGTTGAGAGGATGACGTTAAGTGTAGATTTAGGTAAGAGCATCATCATTTTATCATCATTTAGACCCAAAGGGGTTTATGGATTGGATCTTAGATAATGATTATTATTTTGATTGCTATGAATTTATGATATATATCAAGAGCGTCGTGTTAGCTTGTGATCCAACCCGCGTCGCATCTTTGCGCGTCTTTATGTTATTGTTATTTCCAACATTTTTTCGTGTGAAGCATATTTTCGCGCCCATTTATTAATTTATCACGCATGTATTGTTTATTGCGTATCGCGTTCATCGTTCGCATTTGTTGTGATGGCTTATTGGGGTGATCGTCCAATAAGTCCCTGAATAAAAAAGATTTGTCAAATTATGGGACGTTAATTAAGGCAAGCAAACTCAAAAAAAATATCAATGAGGGATATTTTATACTAGTTTTTTAAAAAATGAGATTTAGAAAATATTTACTTTCTCATCTAGTTTGGAATTATTTTAAAATATGAAAGATAACAGAAGAAAGAAATTTATCATCAATTTTTTCTATTCCATTAACATCATACATAGTTGGTTTATTATTAAATGCCAAGAAGAGACAATTTCCCATAAAAAACTGATATCTTAAATTTCAATTCCAAACCCTTGTTTTCTTTATTACTCCTTGCATGTGCATTAAAAACAATGGGGTATCCTCCTTCCCAACATAGCTTGGCGAAATCGAAAAGAACGGAGAAATCATCTACTCTTTTCCAAAGACCATCCCGCCCTTACCTCAACGATGTCACCACTCCCTGAAGAGAAGCCCTTGCGCCCTCTACTGAGCTCGAAATACCAGCCGCCATCTATTAGAGTTCCGGCAAACCCTCCTCTGTCGGCCACTGATCGGTTCGGAGATCTATGAGTTGTCTTTCATTATTCCAGACAATTTCCAGCCTACTGTTTCACCCCCGGGTGCAACCACACCACAGTCCAACCTTCATCCTCCCCATCGGCCTCCAAAATACTTTCTCTACCAGCTCCGACCACCAAGATCCTCCTGGTCATCACTCCAGCCAAAACCAACCTCCCCAAAGCATCCCTCTCCTTATTTCCTTGTCTAGCTACCTTTTATGAGCCTTACTAATCTTTAACTCAACCACCCCCCAATCCATTGACTGTTCCCTGTGAATCCTCCAGCTATATGTAATACGCCTAAGGTATACCTCAAACTTATCTCCTTGCTCATTTCATATTAGTAATATGCTATGCATTTATCTGTCTTGGTTTTAAAAATTCAGAGCTTACTTGCCTAATTAATACAAAACCTATTTGTCTTGACGTGTGATTCTTTTCACCCCATCTCTTGATGGGTAGATATGAAGCGGGATTTAAGGAATAAATAACTCTCTGCATCTTATAGATGTCAGCTCCAAGATCAGTTATACACCAAGTTGCAAGGGACTCTATCAGTTAGTTACATGACCCGATTCCATGAGTTAGTAGAGAAGAGTGATATTCAGAAAAATCCCATTGTGGCAGCCCACCAATTTTGACTTGCACTCTGTGACAACTGACAAGATACGTAGGAAGTTGATTCACCACCTCTTACAGTATGTCGAACAGATATTTCACTTTGCTCTCCACTACGAGCATTATCTGAAAATCGGAGAACCGAGATGAGTTGGGCCGCAGTTGGGCCTATTCATCATAATGATCCCTCCAGTCATGTGTATTCCTAGTCATGTTCCCACTAACAAAAAAGGAATGATACCTGACTTCTCCTAATCGTGTTCCCAATGACATGAATGATCAGACACCTTACTTTGATTAATCTCATCCTGATGAGGTTCAGTGATTGATGGGTAGTATACCACTTGATTATGGGATTAAATGCAACTTTAGTTTTATGTTACAGACTGATAGTGATGCGGCACAAGCGTCACACTTGCCCGCCACCCTGGAGTCCCACCAGGGGGTCCACCTGGAGTCAGCACCAGACGGCTTTCATCAGGGACGCGGCCCATACACCCCAACCAGCTCTCCGTCATGGAATCACCACCATGTGGCAGGTTGTTGAGGCCGGGGCTCGATCCCCTGACCTCCTAGATAAGAGGCCTTCACCAGCGCTCTCATCACCAACTGAACCGCGGATCAGTTGGTGATGAGAGCGTTGGTGAAGGCCTCTTATCTAGGAGGTCACGGGATCGAGCCCCGGCCTCAACAACCTGTCGTGTGGTGGTGATTCCATGGCGGAGCGCTGGTTGGGGTGTACGAGTCGCGGCCCTGATGAAAGTTGCCTGGTGCTGACTCCAGGTGGGCCCCCTGGTGGGACTCCAGGGTGGCGGGCAAGTGTGACGCCTGTGCCGCATCAGATAGTGATCTTACTTAATTATTGTGACTAGTGAGTTAGTCAGGTGAAGGACTACGAGCCACCTAGTGATTTAGTATTGACGTGTCTCTCCCCTAGTGATGCAGTGGTAGTCAACTGACTCGGGGAGGACACTCTAAATGCATCCCCAAATGCGATGAGGTGTAATGTAGTGCAAGAGTGGTCCGCTAAAATTACAACAAGTAATTAATTATTATAAGGTTAACAGCAGAGGCACGTGCAGTGGCAAATAATTAATTAAAGGAAAACAAACTATCAATTTTACAAACGATAGAGACGCAAATAACTTTAAGCGTTCACAGAATAAACCCCGCAAGTTGTGCAACAGATGAACTAAAAGCACAATACAATAGAAATCCACCACAATAAGAGTTACCAAAATAAACAACAATAAAGAGAAAGACTTTACCACAATTCACACACGTAGGCAGCCACAAATAAGGTTGTTAGTGGGTATCCTGGATTATAGCAGGCGGAGAAGGTGATAGGGGTGTGAATTGGGGCAGCTAGTGGGGAGAGGAATTCAACTGTAGGAAGATGGGGGTCGTCGGGTTGGAAAGTGGAGTCCACGGAAAAGGGGCTTGGATGGGGCGGTTTGGATGAGGGATTTGAGTGGAGTCCACGGGTAGTGTAGGGGAGGAGGAAATGTATGGGGGTGGTGGCTAAGGAGGAGAGTTCACGGATTGGGCTTGGGATTTAGGTTGAACTGCTGGAAGGAATTTTAGGAGAGGGAAAAAATCAGGGAGAAGGGAGATCGAACCAGGAGGAGGAATAGGCTTCAGGAGGTCCAGCGGTGGAGGAAGAGGTGGGGGGATTAGTTTTCGACAGTGGAAGGGTTGTGCGGGCTACAGGGGTTTGGGCCGGAAGGAGGCTGACGGGGGTAGAGCGGGCTGCTGGTTTGGACAAGGAGGAGGCCGACGAGGGTAGGGAGGGGAACAGAGGAAGCAAAGGGCTTACTGGGAAGGGAGGAGGGAAATGGAAGTGGGCGTCGGCGTCGCACCGGCGGGAGGGGTTTGACGTCGCACCAAAACCGCAGTGACCGAGCGGTTACAATCTTCTCGCAAACCTTCGATACCCTTCCGAACTGGATGTCTGCCTATTTATAAAACCCTGAAATAATACTACAACATAACTACCCTAATCGGATGGCGTATAATGCTTTGACCAATCGGACACTAAATACAACTCAAAAAAAAAAGTAAAATATGAATTTGACTCGGAACAATCATCTGGACGCAACCACGGACTCTGATCGTCCGTCTGGACAGCGGATCACCGCCTCTTGCGAGAATACATGTGTGTCGGCCGTGGCGCGCCGTCACCTAGCCTTTCCAATAAAGCTAGTTATTATTTTGACTATAGACACACCTTCAAGTGTAAGTTTCTTAGAGTCACTTCACATCTTAGCTCATTGTCATATATCAAGTGAGATGTGAGAGCCTAGTGTAAATATTGTAGTGGTTCACTCACGTGCCTCTAAGGGCACTACCATTCGCAATAATGCTCATCTAGAGGATCATCCCACTATTGATAGTTTATTTGATGAGCCTCCAAATAAGTCCCATGATAAGCCATCGCTTCTTGAAGAGGATGAGATTCGGGACAATTACTCGTCTACGAGTACAGAATCATTGAATTCACTTCAAGTCATATCCTTTATTTCTTCCCTGAAAGAGGTAGCATTGAGTACGTAAAGCTTGCTTCCTATAAGCTTGAGGACACTCTCGATATTTCGGGAGACTACCATATTACCCCTTGCACCCTTGATGAGTTATAGATATCTTGTGTGTTGATCCTCATCACCAATTCTCGACGACAACCTCGAAGAGCCGCAACACTCTTGAAAAGTGGCGAAAGAGAATTTAGCAACCACAATGAAAGCTAATATAATAAATAATCTATCAATTAATTAATCAAGTATTAATAAATTAATATACCATTAATTCGCATTAATTAATTAGGTTATTTTGTCGAGTAGTCCTTTTGTATTGTAGTAGACCTTCACCCTTTATAAGGAGGCTTTGGGAGTAGAGAAGGTATCTTGAATCTTGATTTTGGCTCACATTTGAGAGAAAAGTTTTTTGGACTCGGTCTCCGAAAGCTTGGTGGGAGAGTCACTCCCAAGTTATATCTTATTATCATTTTTCATTCTATGCGAACCCTAGCATTTTCCTTCTTCATAATAACTACAAAAACCCAGAAGTAGAATCAGATTCTAATACTACTTGAAATCCAGCAGGACCTGTCTAGGCCAGCGTTATATAAAACTAGAAAGAACAAACATTGAAGAATTGTAGGTATAGTGAAGATATAAGGACATCCAAAAGCATATATGATCATTTAAAATTAGTGCACCGCTCATGAGTGACTTGGAGCAGGACCTATGCTACTACCATACCTTAAAATGTAACTATACAATCAGAAAAGTTATAGCAAAAGCTTTGAAAGAAGATAAAATTACCGTGCTGATTTTTTAAGGATATGAAACACCTTTTTTTTACATGTTGAAAGGGTGGGAGAGAGGGAGAGAGTGTGTACTTGGTAGGTCTGTAAGTGATGGGAAAAGGGGAAGAAATGATCCATTTGACATCATAGCCGGTAAAATTAACTGAAACTTTTTCTCTAATCTGAAAATTAGAAAAGAAAATCAATAATATAAACAGTAATAACATGTGCAGGCACCCTAAAAGGATCAAAAAAGCTAATTGAAGTTGAAATTACAACTAATGTTGGATGCAAATACAACTATCCATGGTTGACATATAACTATCCAGTTTTCAGCATATTGCCCTTTGTCCTTTAAAATGTTTTCACAGGAAACAAATGACAATATCTAAAAAGGTTACAAGAATAAAAAATTTAGAACATACTTCTCACCATTCCATGCTATCAACTTCAATAGCAAAGGGAAGAACTGCAAAATAAATATTCAGTTTTAAGTAAGACTTAAAAGTAAAAGTCAAATGTAATTACAATCAAATAAAAAATATTTATGGGTAGATATCTGTAGTTTTTATGGATTTCTTGATGTTATGGAGATGAGAAGTGGACGAAAAGGTGGATAAGTTGTTACCTCAGAGGACTGACCCGTTCCTTTCTATCAAGGAAGGAGGGAAGAGATAATAAAAGGTGATTGTTATGGGCAAACCTATTTTGGATAGGTGCAAACCAATTTTATGGGAAAACCAAAAAATTATATGTGCAAACCAATTTGTTACGGGCAAACCAAAATAAAATTTGTGAAAAAAAAAATCAAAGTGGGACTCAACCCAATTACGGTTTTTCATCCTCACAGGAATCGGGAATCTAATAATTAATCTCACACAGGAATCCCACATTCAACAGTATTTCATCCTCTCCAATGTTTTACTGCTCATCTTCTCTGCCATGTATAGAGCATCAACTGCAAGCGGGCATGGGGCGGAAGGTTTGTTGGAGTTGAACCCGCGGCGTCGTGGAGGAGTGGACATGACAGCGGTTTGGAGTCGTGGCCGGCGTAAATGGAAACGGAAGAGGCGACGGAAACGGAAGAGGCGACGGAGAAGGACTGCGCGCAGGGAGGAGGCTCGTCGACGCTGAACGACGCAGGGAGGAGGCTCGCCGGAGGTTTCACGCTTCAAAAAAAAAATCGGAGCCTCGCCGACACTGGACGACGCAGGTTCAGAGGCTCGCCGGAGGTTTCGCGATTCTAGGGTATTCGCAGTTAACGGGAGAGCAGTTCGAGTGATACGGGAGGAAGAGTGGTTTGCCCCTATAAAATTTCTGGCAAAATAAATATCGATTATTAAATACTTTGTTTTTAAAATTTTGGTTTGCACCTATCCAAAATAGGTTTGCCCATAACAATCACCTAATAAAACTAGCTGCATTTTGGCAGATATGAGGTGGTCGGAGAGAAAGAGAGAGAGAGAGAGACAGGAAGCTGGATAATACGCTGTAAGGGGAAGGAGGCTTTGTTGATGATGAAAATTTTATATTAATGCTGTATTTGAAACCTATTGAGAAGATAAATCCATTTGATGTTCTTACTATGATGGTTTTGAGGCCGGAGGGAATGAGAGAGAGGCATGCGGGAAAAGTAGCTAGCTTTTTTATTTTGATAGGAATACCTAAACAGGAAGAAATTTGATAAATTGAAACTTTATTTAAAATTAATTATGGAATTTAATGTCGTTTACCTTAATGAGGAGGTTTCTGAGCAAAAGGAAATAAAATTAAAAAAGATGTATAACAGGTTGGAACCAAATGAGGAAGGGGTTGGTATACTCAAAATTAGTTAAGCTATCAAAATTGCATTAGCATACCTCCCTGTTAAATGTTAATATAAAGAAATACCAAAATAAAGGGGGCACATTATCAGAGAGAAGAATGCACCTTTAGGTAACATTCGATCCATCTTGATCCCAAGACAGGGAATTGAATAAATATGCCTTAGCCGTAGTCTGAGATATCGTCACCACCTGGCGAGCCTAAGATAACTTGCCTTTTACACCCCCCCCCCCCCCAAGCTAACACCATAAGCATTATCATTCCAAGCCTGAGAGAGTCCGTGTGAAGAGATTTACCAAAAACTGTTTTGGTGAACATATCAGCAAGTTGGTCCCCAGACGGCACAAACACAGTAGTGATAGTTCGATTCTGAATTTTTCCCTCACAAAATGACAATCAATTTCAATATGTTTAGTCCTCTCATTGAAGAAGGGGTTGTTCGCAATGTGGACAGCAGTTTGATTATCACGATGTAAGTATGGCTTCCAGGACAGGAAAGTTTATTATTCCCAAAATAGATTTAACTCAAATGAATTTACATGTAGTAATGGCAATAGCATGATATTCTGCTTTAGTAAAGGAGTGAGCAACAACATTTTGTTTCTTACTCCAGGAAATAAGATTGTCACTGACAAAGATAGAATATCCACTTGTAGACCTTCTATCTGTAACATCCGTAAGTTTTGACGCAAAAAATAATTTTAATTGTAGGGTCGAGTCGCGACAGATTTTGATCGAGCCATCGCATCGTCAAGGTACAATGCTACTATTCGCGTTCGTTAATTTGAGAAGTGTGTTAGTCATAATGATAGTGCAACACTTTTCATTTTAGTAAAGTTGCTCGGCGAAATCGTTTAAGTTCAAAGGCATTAGTATAGTGTGGAGTGGGTGCCAATATCAATTTTTCCCCCTCTCTCCTTACGGTTAATAAGCAAACCGCAAGACACAAAATTAAAACCCACACTACTCATGTTTACGGGTTAGAAAAACCGCACGCCTCTCATTTCTCTCGGGAGGAAAACCGCAAGAGCCGCATTCCGTCGTGCCCGACGCCCTCGGCTGCCCTAGCCGAAGCTCGATCCCCCTCCAGAAGTCATCTCCGACTTCTCCTCCTTCCTCTACGAGTGTCGGTGGGTGTTCCTTTTCCTTCCTTGGCCGTGGAAGAGCCGGATTCAAACCTAACCGGTGGAAGTTGAAATCGTTCGTTTCCGGTGAGTTTATTTCTCACTTATCTCTATTCCTTCATGGAAATCCTTCGATTTGGAAGTTGATCTAACCTAGGTTTTCATTTCGATTGCCCTAATTAGGTTTTGGAATACGAAATCCTCCGCGAAATTGGAGTTGGGCGCATTGAGAGCCTCAATCACTCCCTCGTAAAGGTAATACACTAGGTTATCCGTTGATTTTGGGTTACCCTAGCATTTTTGGAATTTTTTCCAACAAAACCCTAAGGGGAAAATATGTAAAGTAAGGTTGTTTTAAATTGCAGGATTTTGGTGGCGTCGGGGCAAGATTTTGAAAGTCCCCAGCAGTCGAATTTCCTTCGAGAAAACGGATGTCACTGCGCCGAGTGTACAAGCGCCGCAGCACCACAGTAAGGAAACCTAATTCCTGTTAGTTAGACATAGCAAGAAATATATTTTGTATACGCATGTGTAGGTTTTGTACAAATATCATGACCATGCATAGAAAGGTGTGGTGGTAGGAAAACGGTCGCGGAAAATGTGTAGGATGACACCCTTCTCCAAGACCAAAGTAGTCAGATCATGAACAGTAACGTTAGGTACGAAACCTTTACCCGTGTACGTAAGCTTGGAATTTGTCCAAACAAGGGCGTGAATGTCCCTTCTAGTTGACCACGAGAAAGTCAAGGGTCGCTCAGTGGTACATCAAAAGAGATGTCCCAAGCAGAGTAGCATCAGACCAAAAAGGTCAGCAAGCACACAAGTTTTTTTTCGTGATAGGTAGAGGCGCACTACCTTTCTCATAAGGCATATGGTACCCTATGAGCAGTACAGTCTTGGGAGTTGACTCCCCTTTAAGACAGTTAGTAGATTCGAGACCGTGTCCACGCGACACTAGAACAATTGAGTTCGTAAGATGGTCTTGGGTCGTCAGTTTCAGATGCGCGTTAGGAGCTACTCTGCCTAGAGTCTTCCCAGTAGATGTGTAGGCTAGAAGCCACTTAGAACTCAAGTATAGACCTGACGTGAGACAGTACACTAGTTAGTGAACGTCGGGACTTGGGTTAGTGAACTGAAAGTCACGAACATAGAACAAGTAGATGTGTTGACCAGGAAGTGTTGTGAAAACATGCATAACATATAGCATAAATGTTTTTAATGCACAAAACTATTTTCTAAAGACATGCATTCATCATATGAGACAATATTTTTAGTGTCACTAGGAAGAGTTATTTTTCCTTACTCTGACTCCCCGTGGGCAATGTTTTTACAGGTGACCCAGGTGGGAAACTACGCCTAGGATGAGCGTTATGGTGGCGTCAGTTTGTAGTGTTTTCCCATTCAGTTTTTCTTTTCCTTCAGCGTACACTTGTAGTTGTGGACACTGTACCTTATTAATGTTTTATATGCCTTGTATCAGACTTATAATGTTATTACAAATTTTCGGTCATTTCACTTCTATTCATGTTTAGTGGCTCTGTGAATCCAGATATGAGGTATGTGGTTACCCTTAGTTACTTTCTTAGCTTCCGTTGTAAGTTTTAAATCTTTAGTAGTTGTTTTTTATTACCTGTTGCATACTAGTTTTTAATATTGTTTCTTAGTTCTCTTTATATCGCTGACTCGGCCGGATGGCTGATTATTGTAAAACTGGGAAGGGGTGTTACACTATCAAAGGAGAAACCAGCTCAGTCAGCATCACAATACTCGTGAACTTTAAGGTGACCATGATCTTGATAGATAGTCTTTTTCGGTACCTCTATTTAAGTATTTAAGTATTAGAAGAACAACATGATGGTGATGAACTTTATGACTGCG
Source organism: Platanthera zijinensis (assembly GCA_039513925.1). Classification (NCBI taxonomy): domain Eukaryota; kingdom Viridiplantae; phylum Streptophyta; class Magnoliopsida; order Asparagales; family Orchidaceae; genus Platanthera; species Platanthera zijinensis. Next base: position 23,270,340 of record CM077080.1, on the reverse strand, counting down.
CATGAATTGGTTAACTAACACAACAGCAAATGAGATATCGGGTCAGGTAATGGTCAGGTAAATTAATTTTCTCGCACTGTGTTGAAATTCCAACTTCATCTCAAGATCCTGAGAATTATCCATATGAATATCATAATTAGGATCCACAAATTTTACTCCCGATGTCTCTTTTTTAGTAATGTGTTGATCATCAATTCCTGTGATAATGATAGCATCCACATATACAATAAAAATAGTAGTAAATTTCTCTTTACTGCAGATAAAGACTGAGTGATCATAAGTACAACGGACAAATTCTAAACTCAGGATTTTGTCAATTAGCTTTTCAAATTAGGCCTGTGGTGATTGTTTTAGGGCATACAAGGCCTTTTTGAGGCGACACCCCTATCATTTAAAAACATTCATGCCCGGTGGAGGAGTCGCGTAGATTCTTCCTTTAATTCAACGTGGAGAAACGCATATTATCCATCAAGTTGATACAAAGGCCAAGACTTTTAGGTCGCAAGAGATACCAAAATTCTAATAGAGTTAAGTTTAGCGATGAGAGCAAATGTCTTTTGGAAGTCAATTCCGTCAATTTCGATAATTTCTTTGTCCACAGAAGCAGCAAGAGGCGGCAACATATCACCCTCATCATCATATTTCTCATGATAAGTAACATGTTGGCCTTCATCTGAGTAATATGGGGTGTGCTCAAACAGGGTAACATCTTTAGATATAAATCCTCTACGCAATGAAGGTGAGTAGCATTTATACCCTTTTTGGTTAGCGGCATATCCAACAAAAACACATTTGATGGCTTGAGAATATAATTTATCGTTATGTGGTCCCACAATATGAACAAAAGCAACACATCCAAAAATCTTAGGTGGAAGATTAAATAATGGAAGATTTGAACAAAGAAATTTTAAGGGAAATTCCCCGCCAAAGTATCAGATAAAATTCAATTAATTAGATAGATAAACGTGAGAACACCTTCATCTCACAGTCCCTTAAGGGTGTGCATCTCTTGTAATACACAACGAGTAGTTTCGATGGTATAACTAATCTTTCTTTCCGCCACGTCATTCTGTTAAGGGGTCCTTGGGCAAGAAGTTGGGAAATGATGACATGATCTCCAAAGAACCTCTAAAGTTCCCCACCTGTATATTCGCCTCCATTGTAACTCCTAAGTATTTTAATCTTAGCATCAAACTGAGCCTGCACATAGTGATAAAATGATAGAAATATTTCGAACACTTTATTTTTCTTTCTCATAAGATAAACCCAAGAAAAACGTAAGTAATCATTAATGAAAGACAAATAATGAAATTCATTCACAAAACGGATAGGAGATGTAAAAACGTCAGAATGTATCAAATCAAAACATCTCACACTCTGACTCATGCAAAGAGCATAGTTGGTTCTACAATCTTTTCCAAATTCACAAGTTTTACAGTCAATATTGGTTTTAGCAACATCAAAAAAAACTAGAGAAATCAGATTTCAAAGCCTTCAAGCTAGCATGCTCAAATCTTTTGTGTCACAGCATCAAACACCAGTACTTGAAGATTTTTGAGCACCAAAGGCAAGACTAATGTCCTTAACATAAACACCACATGGCTCATGTCCACCACTAATCGTCTTCCCACTTGCTAGATCCTGGAGATCACAATGAGAAGAGTAAAAAGTGATAGCACAATTAAGTTGCTTGGTTAAACTGCTAATAGAAAGTAGGTTTGTAGGAAATGAAAGAATAGCAGTTACCAAAGCAGAAGATCCATCACCAAGTCTAACACTGTCAGACGCAGGAGATAGAGAAGTAATACCCCTAGAAGATCTTCTCATATGGTTGGAAGCTCCCTAGTCAATGATCCACGGAAAAGATGGCTTCATAGTATGAAGAGAGTTTATACGACTAGTCTCCCCCAGAATGTAGTGGACAACGGTCTCTAAATTAGGAACAGAATCTCATACCAACAACTGAACTCTTTGGAATTCAAGCTCTGAAGGAAGACCAGAAAGAATTTCAAACACCATTCGTTGCATAAGTTCAGTCGTGTAGCATTCGATGGTTTAAATAACAGAGTATTGATTAATTTATGTCCACTTATGAGTCAGTTTACTATAATATTCCTCAAAATCATTCAAACTCATTGTATGTATTTATTCAGCTTGAAGTTGATAGATCTTCACCAAGTCTTTCTTCTTAGGGCCCATTCAGCCCCCAGGTTTTGCAATTCCCGAAATGGAATTTGGGGATTTGAAAACATATTGGGTGTTTGGCACCTTGGAATTGTCTAGGAATTGAAATTCCTTCAATTCCAAAGGTTTTAAAATAACCCTATCCCCCACTTCTTTGGGTTCAAGCCTGGATATCAGTGGTTTTCAGAGACGAGAGCGAGCCCGACACCCTAACGCGAGCAAACTTCCAGCCACCACTCACCTTCGTCGATCTGTTGCAGTCGGTAATCACTGCATCTCCCTCCTATTTCTTCTTCTTCGCCGATCCGTCGTCATCGATCCATCATGGCCCTTTTTTCTTCTTTGGTGACCCGACGAGAGTAAAAAGGTTGTCTTCTTCGTCGATCCGCCTATATCTTCTTTTTACTCCTATTCTATTTCAAGTTCTGAATCTGATGCATCTTTTATTGCATCAGATCCAAACTTGCAGATTATTGTGGGTTATTGCAAGTTCTGGATCCACGTTTTCTACAAGTTCTGAATTAGATCCTGCTGCCTGATTACGTTTTTCCTCTTCATGATTATGCCAGATTTTTTTCTTTCCCGAGTATAGCAGATTTTTTTACATATAAATTCTTGCAATTTTTTTGTGGGTTTATAACAAGATGTGAATAGATATTCATTTCAGTTTTTTTGTGGGTTTATAACAAGATGTGAACAGATATTCATTTCATTTTTCCCATTTCAATTTTCTCATTACGTGAACAATAAGTGAACAGATTATAGAAGATATTCATTATTGAGACATGTATATGTGTTTCCTCATTTCTTTTTTTAGATAGATGAATCTGATTTTGACTCAGATTTTGAATATGAAATCGAAATAATTATTAAAGGTGTTGTCTTGACAATGCTTGCTGCAGCTACAGACCAGTCCAAAAGAAACAGAACACATTGCATCTAATAATGCATTACGATCTGTTTTACCCGCTGACATTTATAATGGACCGAATATCAATTGTTTCAATCTACTAAGTATCAGTAAATCGATTTTTGGAGAGTCATGTGATATCCTATGGGCAACCAATTTAGTTCATGAACGTTTATATGTTTCATTGAAAGAATCAGTTGCTTGATTTTCACACAACGGAATATTTGGTGATGTTGGTTGTACCTATTTAAGGTCCACTGACATTATTAGTAGACACTTTGGTATAGTGCTGAGAGCAATTCAACACATAGGGAAAGATTATATTAAGTTGTCTAAGTCCATACAAGAATCAAGTTGGAGGTGGTTTGAGATCTGCGTTGGTACACTAGATGAAACACATATTGAAGTTACTGTTCAAACGAAAGATAAAAGTAGATTTAGAAATCGTAAGCAGACAATCACCAATAACGTTCTCGGTGTTTGTGATAACAACATGAAGTTTTTATATGTTTTGTCTGGTTAGGAAGGTTGCTCTTCAAATTCTAGAGTTTTACGTGATGATATGAAGAGGTCAGATCCATTCGTAGTACCAACTGGTAAATTAATGTCCAAAATTTTATATTTTATTAGTGTCAACCATGGTATAAATTGTTGTTAATGTCTAAAAAATTAAATACGCATAGGTAAATATTATCTGGTTGATGTTGGGTGCACAATTGGTTACGGGTTTCTAGCTCCTTATCGTTCAACAAGATATCACCTTAAGGAGTTGTCGGCACAGGGTAATAACCCCACAACTTATAAAAAGTTATTTAATTTACGTCATGCTCGGGAAAAAAAGGTAAAAGAGAGGACTTTTGGCTTGCTAAAGAAACGATAGGTAATACTGAGACAACCATCATTTTTCGAACTTAAAATACAGGTATTTTAAAAATTACATGCAATCTAATATATTCATTTGAGGTGGTGGTAACAAGTGCAAATTTACAGGTGCAAATTATTAATGCTTGTTGCATTCTACACAATTTTCTAATTGAGAAGAGATTGGAGAGTGATACTCGAATTGGAGGACGTCTAGGAGCAGTACACACGATTGTAGGTTTGTTGTTGGAAAGATTGTCGAAGTCGACAGCAATGGGGCAGACGTCTGGAGGTCGCCGGAGGGAGGAACCTGCAGGCCGGCGTTGACTGTCGGGAAAACGGGCCGCCAGGAAGGGTGGCGAACAGTCGCTAACACGGAGCAGTCGCTCGTCGCTGGCAGCAAACAAGTCGTCGTCCGGGAGGAGGGTTGGCGGCTGAGACAGAGCGGCGGCGGCCGCGGGAGGTGAGGGCACAAGCGGCGTCTTTCGAAGGTTAACGGAGACTATCGGGGCAAAGGACCTGGTGTCAGAGAACAAGAAAAGTCTTGTTCTCTGATTGTCCAGTCTGCACCTTCTCATTCACGGATTCCCTATTATAAGCTTGAAATTTTCTATCCAATAATTATTTACCAAATATACTTTTTTCCAAATTAAATTTATTGAATTTCCTAAACTTTGCCTGGCACTTTAAGGCAAAAAATCTTCACAGATATTTCCTAATAATCATTAATATTTTCCTCATAAAATAATATCTCCTACTAGCTTTTGATTTGATTTTTCTAGATTTTCCCAATTTTAAATTTGTGTTCTTAAATGAATTAGGTTTGCCCGTTACATTCTAACGACTAATATTACCAGACCTATTTATTAAGGGTCTCACCGGCCGGTCAAACCGAAGAGTCAAACGATTGCAAATAAAAAAAAGTGCTAGAAAGTAGTACATGAAAAAAAAATGCAAATAAAAATACACGGCACATAGTGGCATCATGTAATTTTGGATGCGACGGCGGTTGCATCAATACTTGAAATTAAAATTCACATTGTGGTAATTTGCTATGCTTATAAAATAATCATTGCTAAGTTTTATTTCCGGATTAAATTAAAATTGTGCATGCATCATTTTGGTTCAGGCCGTTGGGTTCGTACTGCATCATTGACCTAGGATTGTATTAACGTCAGCACAACCACGTCACAGCCCGTCCTGCATCACCTCTCCCCCCGCCACAGCAACACCTTAAGGGACTTTGCACACTCCTCTCGCCATTCCTACGATGCCTCAACCAAAACTGTACCACCTTCCCTGATGACTATCCCATCAGAAGTACCTTGAACTTCGCTCGCAGGCCTCTATTTTCATTGCAGGAATCTCTACCCACCCAAACATCAATATCCAAGTAAAGAAATGTGCATGCTCCTCGGTGCTAAAGGCGAAGATATCATCATAGTTGACTTTGAGACAATGACGCGAGATGACCCCAAGTTGCCTTGACTCATTCTCATTCCCACAATCTTGAAGGGAAGGTCACTTTTATGACAGGATGTATCATATATCATTCTATGGAATCACTGACATGAATAATGAGTGTATTCGTATAATTGGATCCTAAAGGGTAAGGGCATCATGGTAATATGTGTTGGTGTGAGTTGTATCCCTAGGTTGTGAGGGTTATGTAAGGGTTTTTTTTATCATGGCTTCCAGGGCATATAATTTGAACTTTACCAGGGCGAGGAAATCAACTTTCAATCTTGCATGTCTATTTTAATGTAAGTTGCTTTTTGTGTTTGGATATTCATCAACGGATTGTAACAATTACTTAATGTGAGTCACATGATATTTGTATAGAAGGATATAGAAAGTCGACTCTCCAGTTAACCTAAAACCTGATTGCAATCATGCATTCAAGGACAAGTGACTAATGATATTGACTTTATTGTATCTAAATGAAATTATATCAAGCATATATCTATCAAAATCATTTTATCATTTCTTCCTAGACATTAGTGTTCGGCAGATTGGACCATCACCGGCAGTTAAACAATCGGTTATTACAAAAATATTGCATCACCAATAGCAAACAAGAAGTAACACTTATATTTAAGAAATCTTCTAGGAAAAGTTTAGTTTGCTCTTTTTTATGACAAACATCGATAAATTTCTCTAATAAAATACTATACCTGTGGTAGCAAAGTAGGATAACCATTAATAAGCTTTATTTTGTTCAGTTTAAGGAAGTCAAGAGTGGCTTCTGCAACAGAAGGGTCTGCAAACTCTCTGCAAACCAGAAAGAAAATACATTATATAAGCATCACAAAAAATAGAATATCATATCTTATTTCTGCACGGTAAAGTTAAACTGAAATTCTTTAGAAAATGTTGTGGAAAAGTTATAGCAGGTTTCACAACAATATAGTCCTCATAAAATAAGAGTAAGCTTTAAATAACAATTTTCAGTGTGGAGATGATTAATTATTTTAATGTTTAAATTTAATGTGGGTATTTTATAAGCTAATGTAACTTAAATAAAATATTATCCTTTTGGTTAATTATGGATTGCTGGTATAAATACTCGCGCGGGGAAATAATGAAGGTATAGAAAAACTCACCTTGTGTCGCCCCATCCCCCTCTAGCCGCCTTCCCCTTGTCTCTCCTCCTCCCTCCTTCAATCTCTCTCACATATTTTCTACATAGGCTTCCACCATAGGCTGCACATGAGATCATCAAGGAAGAAATGGAAAGGAGTGTGCCTTCGACTACGGACTGAACCTCCAATATCCTGTGACGAGATCCACTTCAAGGGGTTCTAACATCCAGCTCCGGCTTCTAATTAAATAGAATCACACTTCAATGTAGTTTTGCTTAACCATTTAATGTTTTGCACTATCATATCATGCAATTTATTTCACACAGTGGTTCAATTTTCAAACACATCCATGCAATAAATTGGTTACCCCGCAAAAATGTTAGACATTCTGTTCTACATTCCTTTTGTGTATTTGACCTGGATTGAATTGTCGGAGGTAGGACATTGTTACCGACGAAGGATTGGCTAGAGTTGGAGAGAGGAACGACATTGCATTACAACGACACCCAAGAGTATATCCCACTATAGTGGAGTTAATTAAGACAATTGTATATATCTCTTTTGCTTCTTATACAAAGGTACCAAGATACTTTCTCTCAATTGATCTGACATTCTTTTTGACTTCAGTATCTTATTGAAAAAACAAGTAAGCCACAAAATTTCATACTTCGATGGGTATATCATCTGACCCAACCGTATTTCAATTTTTCATCTCCTTTAGAGCATTTTTTACCTCTGATACTTGAATTTTATGATAAAACATTATATTCATATACTCATCCGATTTACTTGACTTTTCCAAGTTTAATTCTTTGTATTTTGTTTCATTATAGAGGAACGACGGTGCATACGTTTAATACAAACAAGATACAATCGAAAGACAAGCTCCCACCAACTCTTAGAGGTTGGGTCCTCCAAAGAGCTTCTCTCAAATGAGAGCCCAAACCAACTATTTAGCCAAAAGATACCCAACACCATTACCCATCCCCCTTATATAGATGACGGAGGGCGCACACCAATCACAAAATATTGTAATTAATACAATTAATTAATTCAATATTAATTAATTAATACAATTTAATTAGAACATATTCTATGAAATTATGATGTTGGCTTCCATATATGTGCTCCAGTGGTTCACGCGAGAGGGATCCGCCTGAGCAAATGTGTGAGTGTAAATTATACAACCCTTGAAAATCGACCATGCCCCCGAGGTCGAGTCTCCAAGATTTGTTAGGATCTTTAAGAATTAGGGCGACGTACGACCGGTGATTTAGAGATGGAGGGCGAAGGGGGGAAAGGAGGGATGGTGTGAGACCGGTAGAGGGAAGATGAGTGGGGTGATGTGGATAAAAAGTGGGGACAAGATGGAAGGGTGGCTAGAGTGAGTGAAAGAATGGCGCTAAAAATTTGGGCCAACAAAGTTAAGGGAAAAAGTGAACTGTGACATCTAGGGAAGAAAGAAATACGATGGGTTTGGTGGAAGTAAGAGGGGTTGATGCATGTGAGGCCCCAAATTAATGAGGCGGGTGTGGGAAGGGGCATGTCAAAAAGGGCAGTTCGCGACTCGGCGCTCGTTCCCGTAAAGTGTGCAGCTATCAGAGCGGAAACAATATGGTAGGGCTCGAGGAGCTCTGTTGTGTGGTTCCGGAGCAAGCGGAGGATCATAGGGAAAGGAAACACGGGAAAAGGTTGATAGACGTGCACGAGGGCGGGGAGAAGGAGACGATGTGAGCGACATGAGTGGTCTTATCAGCTGGGTGGGGGTGGAGATCGGGACAAGCGTAGATGGAGGTGGGTCTATTGCACGACGCGGGGTTGCGGGCTTCTCGAAGATGTAGATAGCGGCGCGGGAAGGGTAACTAGGAGGAACCGTGGACAGAGATCATGGTGAAACGTCGGACCATTCGACTACTGGCAACAGCGGCGGCGGCGAACTTCGTTGAGGACAGCTTAGATGGCGGAAGTTCTTGCATGGTGGGAGAGACAGCGTAGTTGTAGACAACAAGCGGCGACGCGCACGGAAGGGCTGAGACGGGGATGGTGTTCTGGAGCCGAGAGAGAGGGCTTTCTTGAAAGTCCATCCAGGGCGCTGGCAGGGTAGACGGCTCGAACTCCAGGGCCGAAGGCCTATGGGAAGAGGCAGTTATGTTGGTTAATGCCAGGGGGGAGTTGGGGCCAGTTGGTGTTGTGCCAATGTAGACTGCTCCTTTAGGGGTGCTTCATTGGAAACAAGATTGGCAATGATACTCTGGAGTTCTCGGAGGATGTTGATGTCGAGCGTTGTGCAAATTCCCGACAGTTGCATAAGTAGCGGGCGGAGAGCGGAAGGTCGGACCATTGTTACCGAAGAAGGATTTGCTAGCGCTGGAGTGAGGACGACATTGCGCTACACGTTTAATACAAACAAGAATCAAGTGGACGACAAACTCTCGCCAAGCTTTGGAGGTTAGGTCCTCCGAAGTCCGAAGAGTTTCTCTCAAATGAGAACACAGCAAATTACTTAACCAAAAGATACCTGATACGAGCCAACTTTGGGGCCTCGTCGGAGGTGGTGGTGGAGGCGGAGATGTAAGGGGAGACAAGCTCTACCCTACGTAAAATGCAAGGGGAAAACAAGAAGGGGTCATGCTCAACCCTAACCCTAGAAATTGAGGGAGGATAAAATAACTCAAAGAGAGAAATAGAACTTTCGTAATTTGATTTCATAATCCAAAAAATGACCCAATGGTTCTATTTAAAAACTTACAAATTGGCATGGTTGTAAATATCTGAAAAATAAAGAGAACAATATAAAATGATAAAACATAACAAACTCGTGCATCGACTCGGTTAATACAAGACACCTAACATGAATACATGAAGATACTAATTAACAACCTAGATAACTGGTTGTGTGGGGCCACAACATCTCACCCGCCCTACAAATCAGGCTTGCCCTCAAGCTTGTGCGGGCACATCGTGACCATCTGGCTCCTTAATTTCCTACCAAAATAGCTTTTGGTAGTGTGTCGTTGTGATGGTGGCATCATTGTGTGGAAGGTCGTCATCGTGCTCACATATGGCATCATTGTGCGGAAGGGAGATTGTCGGCGAGAAGATCTGGAGTCGGGGAGAGTGTGTTCGGTGAGTGCAGACAGACGAGGGCGTCGGAGGCCCTAGATGAAGGTGAGTTAAGGCAATCAGAAGAGGCGGCGGCTGGGTGGCACCAGAAGGATTGGCGAAGCAGGTGGTCAGAGCAAGGGCTGCAAAATGGAGACTGCGGGGACAGCCGATATTAGCACAAATTGTAGCGACACCAACGTTGGGCTGGGAGGCAACGATGTTGATTATGTGAACTGCATGGCGAAAACAACCAGAGGCGATGGTGGAACGACAAGAACTGCAAAGAGTGGCAGGAATTCTTTGAGTGTAGGTGGCATTGAGGAGGGTTGGGGGGATGCCCCCCCCCCCCCAACAGCGGTCAATATTGACGGTGAATCGCGCAAATTGATTGGCGAAGCAGGTGGTCAGAGCAAGGGCTGCAAAATGGAGACTGCGGGGACAGCCGATATTAGCACAAATTGTAGCGACACCAACGTTGGGCTGGGAGGCAACGATGTTGATTATGTGAACTGCATGGCGAAAACAACCAGAGGCGATGGTGGAACGACAAGAACTGCAAAGAGTGGCAGGAATTCTTTGAGTGTAGGTGGCATTGAGGAGGGTTGGGGGGATGCCCCCCCCCCCAACAGCGGTCAATATTGACGGTGAATCGCGCAAATGCGGCGTCATAGGACGCCGACATCTCCAGTAACTTCTGGAGCATCTGATTGACGGTGAGTAGCTTGTTGTGGCTCCTAGACGGTTGGCGTTCACAATTGTTGTGGTTTGTTGGGCTCAAGGATGGAAAAGGGGGACCTGCTGGGCTGTTGGGCTCGAGGGATGCGTGGTTCAATAATAGAACTGCTGTCGAGGAACATGGAAGTTGTTGTTGAGCGAGCTTGGGCAAGAAACTGACGAAACGATAAGCTAGAGTTGGCTTTACCGACACACTGCAGAGGAATCACCAATGGATCATCAGTTGTCGATGGTTTTCTTGTCATCGAAGGAGGAAGGTATGCACCTGCGGGAAGTGAGCGCCTCGGAAGGTGTCGATCACGCCGAGAGCTGACCGTCTCTTCGGAAGCGTGTGTCTGCGGTAGGCATTAATCCACGCCGAGAGGCGGAAAGAGATCCCATCAAGGTTCTTCGACTGCAGCAGGCGAAAAGAGGATCAAAGCAGAGAGATGTTTCTATTGACGACGAGGACCTACAGAGGATCGACAGATGATTTGTTGGATGTGGTTGTCGATAGCAGGCTTTAGAAAAAAGAGGAAGTGTTGCAAGCAGAAGAGAATCAAAAAGCTCGGATACCAAGATGTTACGAGTCTACTTTGGGGTGTGTCGAAGGAAGTGGTGGAGGCAAAGATAAAAGAGGAGACGAGCTCTATTCGCGGAGAATGTGAGGGGAGAGGAAGAAGGGGAGTCATGCTCAACCCTAATCCTAAAAATTGAGGGAGGAGAAAACAATTCAAGAGAGAAATAGAATTTTCATAATTCATACAATGACCCAATAGGTCTATTTAAAGAATTACAAAATGGTCTGGGTGTAAATACCCGAAAATAAAGAGAACACAAAATGATAAAAAAATAATGAACGTGTACATCGACTCGATTAATACAAGATACCTAAAATGAATACATGACGACACTAATTAACGACCTAGATAACTAGTTATGTGAGACCATGACAATGCCCAGCACCATTACCCCTACCCTTATATAAATGAGGGAGGTATATGTTGTTAAAGGCGCGCCTCAAGCGCGCTTAAGGCTCAAGGCTAGTTAGGCTCAAAGATTTGCGCCTTCGTGCGTCTTTTTGCGTCTTTGAAGCATAAAAGGCGTATCTGGGTGTGATTGTTGTTGTAAACTTTTTTTCAAAATAATGAAAAAAATAATGTAAGAGCTCAATAATTTTTGTATGATTTGAGTTTTCAAAACATAATCAAGCGTTAAAACTTCGATATGATACAAGCGAGCACATTGATTTTATTTTTAAGAGATATAAATGAGAGTAATGAATAATTAATGAGTAGAATAGATGAAAAATCCGTTCAAGAAGATGACCAATTCTTCAAGCGCGTGTCTGCGCCTTGAGCCTTACTCCTAGGCTCCAAGACCCCTTTGCGCCTTGGTGCGTCTTGCGCCTTTAATAACTAAGGGCCCACCGGCACACACCAATTCAAAACATATTAATTAATATAATTAATTAATAATAATTAAATAATGTTAATTAATAATAATTAAATAATGTTAATTAATATAATTAATTAATTCAATATTAATTAATAATAATTAAATAATGTTAATTAATCAGTACTATTTAATTACAACATTTTCTATGAAAACATCACGGTGGCATCTGTATATGCGCTCCAGTGGTTCCGACAAGGGGGGGCCGCGTGAGCTAATGTGTGAGCATAACAAGCCTTCACTTCAAATGCCTAGTTTATTGCAGATTCATCTGCATTGCATCTGCTGGTACAACAATGGTTGTCAATATTAGTATTGTTTCCTTACCCAATAAATATGGACCATGGTTACTATTTGATTAACTTGACGAGGGTGAATAGTTCTTTATCATAAGTGAAATAGAATCTATGGACTCCGTGAAACAACTACGAGTAGTAAGGGACTGGTCATCCTTTTTTGCATGAGAATGGCCGAAATAAAATACCCGAATACATCATTTCTACTTCAAATAGTTTTATTTCAATAAGAGGAAAAAATCCTCATTGTTTCTTCCACTTGAACTCAAGATTCACTTACTAACGCATTCAGCGGTGAGGCAATGACTAAGAAATTATGGATAAACTTCCAAGCATAGCGTCAAACTCCAACAAAATTATGAACTTCAATGGCACTAGTTGGCCTTGTTTGCATTGGGCTGACCCTCATGGTGTTGATTTTGAGACCAACGCTAACTTCAAATTTCAATGTAGGAGAATCTTTCACCTAAAGTAGCATTTTTTGTGATTAATTCACAGTTGAGTCTTTTGTAGTCAACTGAACATTCAATGTACATGAACAATATGTTCATTCCATATTTAACTGAGAATATCAACAGGGTGTATGACTACAAACACATCCAAAAATGTATAAAAAATAAAATACAAAGAGGTGCATCCCTGAAGGGGACTAAGAGACAGATAAGCTACTTATTGAAAAGAAACTTGGTGGAAACCTTCATTGCATGGAATGTAAAATCACATCATAGAATCTGAAAATAGATTGAAAAATACCATATATGGATGGAAGTGCTTCATCTAAATGCAAATTCATAGACCGTGATAATTTTGCTCAATTAGGTTGAGAGACTGAAGGGAAAAGTCCTAATAAGAAAAGCACGAAGAATAAGGTAAGGGAACCACTTCTTGAACTTCTTGCTGAATCATTTACCAAATTATTTGAGCTCAATGAAATATAACTGGAGGTCGTGATGCTGAAAGGAGTGTCAAAGAAATCATACTTATGATTGTGGGAAGGATTTGTGAAAGTTGGCGATGTTGAAGTCGCAGTTGGAGGCGGGAAGTTGTGGAGTGGCGAGGATGATGCTTGCGGAGGCAGATGAGGGAAATATCAATTGGTGGGAGGAAGGGGTTGAGGGTGTCGGAGTCTTGGAGTCACACCAAGGGAGAACCTCTCGGAGGCCTTGTTTGACGTGGTGTTTTCACCCGACGTTTGCGGCAAACGCCGCCGCAAGGCGGCAAACCAAATGGCCAGCGGCGGCGTTTGTCGCGTCTGCTCCCTCCGCGCCATGACAAATGGAGCAAAAAGCTCTGTTTTGATCCCCGCCTCCCTCCAGTTGGAGACCCCCGTCTGCTCCCGCCGGCTTTTCCCACCACCACCGCGCCAAATGAAACCGGAGTCTCACCGAGAGGAAGGAGACCGGCGGTTCCGAAGCAAAACCGTCAATAACCTCATTGTTGCCTGTGCATGCTACATATAGTATATAACTGAACGATATCTAGATCAAACGGCTCACAATGCTTGGCTCGATCGGGTGTCAAATACAACTCAAAATATAAAATAAATACATGAAAATGATTCGGGTCGGCCGTCGGACACATCCATTACGCTCAAATCATTTGAATGGGTAGAGGAACATTGTCTCCTGCGGGAATAAAAGTATGTGGGCCGGCGATCTCCATCATAAAATTATAATTAACAGATTAAGCATTAGCTCGCATCAATCGGGGAAATGACAAGGAATTGCTAAAATAGCATCATATCGACCACTTTCTGCAATAAAGTGCTGACTACATAAATACATATTCTTTAATTCTACAAAAAAAGAATGTTTTGCTTAGTTTGCATGAAAAAATTCACAGAGAAGAATAAGGACACTGCTGAAACGTATGCTTGTAAAGATACTTGCCTGCTCAAACACGAGCGAAAAAAGGTCCTTAAACTAGGATCGGTATCGTGCAAAACCATCTCACCAAAATCAAGAAAAAACTGAAGTATAGTCTGCAAAAAAAAGATACCCAAAAAAATTAATACATTAAGTGGAAGATAACTTGTTTCTTCAAAAAAGTTACATCAATGTAATTAGTGCTTCATGGAAACTCAAGTGGATCACAAATGAGACTATCAGCATACACTTGGGCAAAAAACTGTAAGTCATAATAACAATAATTGAGCAACTCAACTCAGTTGTTGATCACTCTAGCAATGTCACTGCATCGGTATAACAAAATAAGAAAAACCAAAATATCGTAGTTCATAATGACTAATACAATTCTTTTTTTCTCATGACAGCCATTACAAATAAAATTTCCTATTAATAAACGCGGTAATGGAAACAACAAATTATACTTTTGGGCATCATCTACCACACATGCATAATGCAAAATATTATATGCTCACATGTATGCAAGTGAACGTATCTTAAAATTTATGCAATATGTACATTTGAATATATAATTTTTTTATCATGAGTTGTGAGCAACCAATTAGGCCATAATCAGTTGTTATTATTTTGCATAAGTTTCCTTTGAAGCATGTCTCAAGTAAATATGCCAATATAAAGTAAAGTGATTTATCATTATATCCATGGTAACACAATTCCCTAACTCCAATATAAAATCAAAGATATGGTATCTGTAATTCTGAAATCAGGTAGGAGAAAAAAGTCATCCGGGTAAGTATATAGGGTATCCTTCAATTTATAAGACTCTAAAGGAGGAATCTATGGTTCGGAATATAAAGATAATCAAATTGACACAATTCATAGCTTCACTGTAAAATCAAAGATATTTTATGTGATTCTGACATAAGATAGGAGAAACAGGTCATACAAGCAGATGTATCAGGTATCCTTTAATTTTTAAACTCTAGAGGATGAATCTATCGTTCGCAATGTAAAGTGATTTATCATTATATTCAAACTGGCGCGGTTCACTAGCTCCACTGTAAAATTAAACATAATTGGTCTGTAATTCTAAAATCAGATAGCAGGAACAGGTTGTCTGGGTATCCTACAATTTTTTAAACTCTAAAGGACGGATGACAGAATTTGCTAGCCCCAGTATTAAATCAAACATATTCTACTTGTGATTCTGAAATTAGAAAGAAGAAACAGGTCATCCAAGTAGCCAAGTAGGTAGACCAGGAAACCTTCAATTTTTAAAACTTCAAAGGAGGAATCTATGGTTCGCAGCACCAAAAATAGTTGTCAGGAAACCTAGTTTAACCCTTAAACATTGAGCTAAATCCATTGAACAATGAGAAATACAAACAATTGGCATGAGAATAACATGATTCAAAATCTAGAATCCTAAATGTAATAGTAAAACTCCTTCATTCATAGAAATATAGAGACAGAAAGAACCAGCAATAGAATCCCATTAGAGGTCTGGGACTGAGGAAGCGCAGCTATGGATCGGTGGAAGAGCTTGTTGATGTGCGGATAAGAGCGGGCGACCAAATCCTCCGACCTGGCTTCCTTGCAAATCTCGTAAATTTTCCTAATCTTCGTGTGAAACAAACCCATAAAATGAATGTGCAGAGAAATATCATGGAACCCTAAACTAGACAGGGGTGAAAAGACCTTACGGATTGGAGGATGTAAGGATCCGAAGCTGGATCACTAGCAGCTGTGGAGTCTCTTGCGTTAGCGGAGAGCGATCTCAGGTGGAAATCCCAATCCCCGTCACCGTGCTCCGGTTTCGCCATTTTTTCTGAAGCCGGGACTGGATTGTGTTATTAGGAAGCAGAAAATAATGATATAAAAGTTTTTTTTTTTTTTGACAAAATACATCTCCAATTTCATGAATTTGATAAAATATTTTCTGAATATTTAAATTTGTCGGTATGTATTTCTGAATTTTAGTTTATTAATAGATTGCCTCCCAACTAGGGTATTTTGATCATTTTCTCTCATTTTGAGGTTTTAGATTTGCTCATTGTTAAAACACACTTCCGATTACAACTTCTCTTCCTTCTCATGATGGCGCTGCTCCCGATTTCGCCTCTCCCACGATGCCGCTCCTCATTGTTTCATCTTCTCTTTCACTGAAGGCGTTGTATCTGCAAAATTCCACTCTCCCACAGCGCCACTTCTCCCGATTTCAACCTCTCCCTCCTCTGACGGCGATGTTTCTCCCGATTTCAAATCCTCCTCCTTCATGTAACGACACTGCTCCCTGTTGAAGTCAAAAATGACCTCAACGAATGTTCACAAACCAGGGTGCAGCCGACGCCTACTTCTCTCAAACCTCGACCCTTGACTGGTTGCTAAGGTCCTAAGACTGACTCAAAGCCTCAGCTGGGAGGTCTCACCTCACACCCGAAAGATCTCTGAAAGCTTCCCCTCCAAAGCCAAATGTTGAGCTAGGAGCTCTTCAGAAAACACTAGAGTTGGAGAATAATAAAAAACCTGCTTTCCAAAGAGCCCTTATGGGTCTATTTATAGCCTTTCTTTGACCTGAAAATACTGAAATACCCATGACGGGTCTGCCAATAGCCGAATTTCGCTGTCATCCCAGAGGCATATAGGTAATTTCACCCGAGGATAATGAAATAATAAAATAATCTCTTCCTGGGCGCCAGGCCCTACCACATGGACCCACCTGG
This sequence comes from Platanthera zijinensis, assembly GCA_039513925.1. NCBI lineage: Eukaryota > Viridiplantae > Streptophyta > Magnoliopsida > Asparagales > Orchidaceae > Platanthera > Platanthera zijinensis. The sequence continues at coordinate 23,253,645 of CM077080.1, read as the reverse complement.
CGAGAACTTCGGCCGAGAAGGCTCTCGCCGGGTCCCAAGTGAGCTTACCTTGGCGAGAGCTCCGGCCAAGAAGGTTCTCGCCCATGGTGGTCTTAATGTCATTGCCGTTGAAGGCTCACCCAATGCCCTCTCGCTTACCTCTGGGCGGGAGCTCCCTCAATGCAGAAGCTCGTCTAGCCTGAAGCCCGAAGCCTGGCGCGAAGGGTATCGCCTACAGCTAGGCGGGAGCCCCTTAAGAAGCGGGAACTCTGTTGATTTACCCTTGGGCTTGCCTGAGGCTAGCCCAACTCAGACCATTGAAGCTTCTGGGTTCTACCCAGCGAATATGGGGTTGTACACAATCCCCGCTCTTTTTGAGCTAGCCCTGCGCTCGACAAGACAAGTCCAACCCCAAAATATTCGCTGGACACGTGCCTGTCAGCCAAGAGAATCTTTTGGTGGGCCCTACTGCGGCTATAAATACGCGTTGACAGGCGACCATAAGTCTTGCCTCAGAACTTCTGTTTCTTGACTGAGCTCTCGCCTGTGATTTTTTGGCGCGAGACCATGATGTATGCTAAACGCGCTGCCAAGCCACTTCCGCATGACCTTCAAGATCGGTTAATCGCGGCTCAGGCGCGAGCCCTGGCGAACAGTGTTGCGGTAGCACCCTGGCTATCGAGGAAATCTCCAACCGCTGATCCTTCTGAGCCGAAGAAGAAGAAAAAATAAAAGAGAAAAGCGAAGGTGGTCCGGCGAGACCTTTCTCGCGAAAACAGGGATCCACCTTCTCCTACTCCAAATCCCGCGGGGGACCCCTCCCTGCAAAAGGTATGCCTTCCGACCATGCCTACTGAGATGATTGCATTATAGGACCAATAGCTAACGTGACCTCTCGCAGGAGTCTGTTCCAAATGACAACGTCGTGTCTTCCCCGATTCCCCCAGACTTGTCAGCTCCCCCTCCTCAGCATCAAACGAGGGTCTCGGAGGAAATTCCTTCGGTCGAGACCCGGATGATAGGTATATTTTCTGTCACTTCTCAATACTGTAACCATGCCCTTTCTTTTCTGAACTGTCTTCTCGCAGTGTCAGCTTCCGCCGACCCGGGTCTCGCCACCCGGGAAGATGAGGCGAGAACTGTTGAACTGCCTCCCCCAGCGGTTAATCCCGCCCTGCAGGCGGGAAGGGTGGCTTCTGAACCTTCCGCTACTCCCAAGGATGTCGATCATCCTTTGAGAGAAGATAACTCCCCCCATGCTTCCGGCCAGGTCGGGATCATCGTGCGCAAGCCATTCCGCCCGGGGCGAGGCAAGCCTCTTCACCTTCTTTATGGAACCGATGGGGGGGGGTCGGGCCTTCTCGCCCGACGTCAGTCGACGGATCTCGCCGGATTGCAGGTATGCGAGACATTCTTGTCAGCTAATCGTTACGCCTTAATCAAATCCTTGGGCGCTCTTTTGCAGGGGATCCCAGCTTGCGGTCGGGAGCAAACGAGGGAGAAGAGGAAGAGGAAGAAGAAGAAGAAGAAGAAGAAGGAGAAGGAGAAGAAGAAGAAGATGGTGAGAGCTCCCCCCTCCCTTCGTCTGGCGAGATAGAGGAAACCTTGAACAGCGCCGGGAACGCGAAGGGGCGAAGGAGAAAGATCTCGGCCCTTTTGTCCAAGCTCATCCAGCGAGACCGTGCTCATACCGCCGCGACGAAAGCGTTCTGCGAATCCGTGGAGCAAAGGCTGGAAGCTCTGGAGCGAGATTTCTTCTTGGGTGAGACTGATCGACCGGGAGGGCCTACTGCCGGGTCTTCGCCAGGGAGATGCATCGCGCAGATCCGGGATCATGCTCGGCGGATCAACCTAGGGTGTACCACCCTGTCATCCTATTTCAACCCACTGGTGCCTCCAAGAACTAGGCGGCGTAAACGAGGACGATGGCGCTGGGAACCCTACTAGTCCTCTAGATCTCGCCTCTTCTCTCTTCGTAGCCTCCCCTTCTGCCAATGTACCTTCATGCTTGTTTGTAATAACAATTATTATTATCAATTTTATTCAGCTCTCGCCAGCGAGAGCGTGCCACTATCTGTCTCTTCTTTTATTGTGTTGCGATCTTAAGAATGTGCCGGAACTAGGATGTTTTCGCCGAAACTAGGATGCTTGCGCCGAAACTTGGATGCTTGTGCCAATTAGAAACGATGGCGCGAACTGGGATACTTGCGCCGAAACTAGGATGCTTGCGCCGATTAGAAACAGTGGTGCGAACTGGGATGCTTGCGTCGAAATTAGGATGCTTGCGCCGATTAGAAACGGTGTTGATCGTTGTCATCCCGAGGGGGGAAAACCGAGGCGTCGCCGGCCCAGATCGTGATTGTTGTACTCCGCCGTTATTTTCTCTCTCTATCGGACGGAGCCGTAATGATCACGGTTCCCTATAAATAGGGAAGTCCACCCACCGCATTTACTTCTCCGATCCGGAACCTCAACTCCCTTTCATTGCTCTCGCGCTCTTGCTTCCGCCTCTACCTCTCTATAGCTCTCGCTCTTACCCATAAACCAAAATGTCGGGCGAGAACGAGGGTCGCACTCATTGCGCGGAAGCGTTCCGAAAGCATCTCTTTCCTTCTTGCACCCTTACCCTGGACGAGTACAACATGATCGTCAACCGCTTCATTCCTGCTGGCTTCTCGGCGAGGAACCCGGGTAATCATGACAAGGTGAATACCTCGGGGCGGGAGAGCTTGTCATCCCCCTCGAATATTTCGAGGTGGGTTTCCGCCTTCCCCTCTGGCCGGAGATTCGTCAAGCTCTCCGCTACTACAGGATAGTTCCCGCCCAGCTGAACCTGAACTCCGTCGCGATCCTTGTGGCGTTCATATGCTACATGCGATCCGAGAGGATTGAGTTCAGCCTGTCAATCTTCCGGAAGCTGTTCAACTTCCGCGCCAAAGGAGGGGTGGTCTTATTCTCCAGGCAGCTGCTCAAGACCACCGGTCTCGCAAACAATCATCACCACTGGGGCGAGAAGTTCGTCTACGTCACCGGCGACTTCGGCAACGTCCCGCTCCAGCCTGTACAGTATGAGGATGCCGCCTATAAGCCGCCCGCTTTGGGGTCGCGCGAGAGCGCAATTCTGGAGTTCTTTTGCACGAAGGAGTTCGACGTCCACTTCCTCCGACGAGACGTCGACTCCCTTCCTCCCGTCCACCCGGGCGAAGGTATGGTCTTGCCCTAGATTTGATTCTTTTTCAGGATCTTCTTGTGCTGAATAGCGGCAACTTTGCAAGAGAGCGGGAGGTCCCCCTGTGCCAACCTTTCGCCGAGGCCCAGGGTGCCGAGAGTCGGGCCGCGAGAGATTCTCTCACTCTCGCGAGAGCTAGCGCCCGCGCCTGCCGGGATGAACCGGCTCAGCCCCTGCCGCCAAAAGCCAAGAAGCGGAAAAGCATCATTCCTGCCCTTCGATCGTTGGAGAGGCCAAAGCCTTCTTCTGCCGAGAAGGGGAAATCCTTGGCAGTCTCGCCCGTCCAATCTCCCCCCCCCCCCCCGGCAGGTCCTTCGAAGGGCTTCTACAGAGGGCCAGCGAGATGAATGCTGCTGCCAAGAGCCGTGTCGAGGCTTCCGCCGGGAACCCACCGGCCGCAAGCGAGGCTGGGGGAGAAGGGGCCGTTGCCGAGACCTCTGCCCGGACTCCGCCCAAGGAGGTGCTGAAAGGGCACAGAAACTACAGTTTCGGCGTGAAGTACCTCGACGCCGAGGGGAAGCCTCAGCTCTAGTGGGACCCCGCGTCCAACCTGATCAAGATTTTGACGCTCCTTCCCAGCTGGGCGGAGCGAGACGAGGTCACTGGCGAGGCCTTCTCGCTAGGCTACGGCCTCTACAGCCGAGAGGACGCCAGCGTCTACGACCAGATGCCCACCCAGCTCTTGGCCTTCGACTCCACCCGGGCCCTGCTGCGCGGGTTCGAGGTCGCGCACATATGCGCTCGCCGGAGCATCAGCATAGATAAGAATTTCACGGATATGTACAATGAGAGGGAGGGTGTGGTGGCACAAGCGCGTGCCTTGGAGAAAGAGCTCGCGAGTGCTCAGCAAGAGCTGGCGAATGCTCAACAACTGTTATCCCTACGCCCCGCAGCCGAGGTAAGCGAGACCTTCCTGGACCCTTGTTCTCGCGTCTTGAAGCCACGTTTGTGCAACATTTCTCTGAGCTGATCTCTTTTCCACAGGATTCCGTCCCATCCATGGCGCTCCGCGCGGAGCTGGCTGACGTGCGCCACGAGAACGTCCTGCTGAGGGACCAACTCCGGTGTGCGGAAGCGGCGAAAGACCCGCCTCCTCCAACGCTTGACGAAAGGCTGAAGAGTCGTTACTTCTCGGAGTAAGACATCGATAAGCTACTGCAGGCGAATGCCTAGGCTGCCGTCAAGCTCACCCTCGAGACATTGCGGGACTTGAAGCTGCTGCGAGAGGCGGGCGAGACCATCATTGCCGACCAACTCCTTCCATGGCTCTTCGACCCCATCCCGAAGCCTCCAGGCGCGCCCGACTCCCCGCCCTCGGACATCCCAAAGCCTTCTACCGCTGCCGGCGAGACGTCCGAGGCGAGCACTGGTGAGGGATCCGGCGAGGATTCGAGCGAGAACACCAGCGGTGATTACAGCGCGCCCCCTTGAAGGGTCTTTTCTTTTGTTATTATTCTCTTTTGTAATGAGCGGGAAGCTCTAAACTCCTGTAATTTATTATTAAATATAATGCAATGTTTTACTTCTCGCTGTCGATGTGTTTGCTTGAATGAGTAGGTTAGTCAGCCAAGTGACTTCCGCGCGGGCTTCCGTCGAGACCCTTAGTCTCCTTGGGGTAACCTTCCTTAGAGATCAATTAGGCGGGAGCCTTGCGCTATCTATTAGGTCGTCCTGCCCAGGTCTGCCGGAAGCCTTCTTCGACGAGGTCCCCCTAGCCGAGACCTTTGGGCCGAGACCTCTACTGGTTGAGATCTTTAGGGCCTCGTCTCCGATCTAGGCCAGGGCTGTGTCAAAACATCTTCCGACAAACTAAACCTATGCCCCACCGGCGAGCCTTCGGACCTGTCAGCTAGATCGGAGCCTGCGCAGCGGGTCTACCTTGGGCCGAGCCAAGCTCGTCGTAACGCAGAGTAACTTCAAATCAAGAACCAAGGACCAAGAGCCAAGGACTAAACCTATCCCCCACAAGCGAGCCTTCAGACCTGCCAGCTAGATGAGAGCCTGCACAGCGGGTCTACCTGTGGCCGAGCCGAGCTCGGGGTGTTGATGAAGATCAAACCAAACCTCTCCCCCACAGGCGAGCCTTTGGACCTGCCAGCTAGATGAGAGCCTGCGCAGCGGGTCTACCTGGGGCCGAGCCGAGCTCGGGGTGTTGATGAAGATCAAACCAAACCTCTCCCCCACAGGCGAGCCTTCGGACCTGCCAGCTAGATGAGAGCCTGCGCAGCGGGTCTACCTGGGGCCGAGCCGAGCTCGGGGTGTTGATTAAGATAAAACCAAACCTCTCCCCCACAGGCGAGCCTTCGGACCTGTCAGCTAGATGAGAGCCTGCGCAGCGGGTCTACATGGGGCCGAGCCGAGCTCGGGGTGTTGATGAAGATCAAACTAAACCTCTCCCCCACAGGCGAGCCTTCGGACCTGCCAGCTAGATGAGAGCCTGCGCAGCGGGTCTACCTGGGGCCGAGCCGAGTTCGGGGTGTTGATGAAGATTCCTTCAACCAGACCTATTCTACCATCAGGATGAGAAGACATAGTCGGTCAAAGCAAAAAGCATTATGATAGCATTTTTGGAGACAGTCAATGTTTTGAAATGGTAACATTGAAAAGATAACATTTATTTACAACATTACAATCCTTCTTCCCCCTTACGGGTAGAAGCGTTTTAAGTCATCCCCGCTCTAGGTGTGGCTCAAGGTCCTTCCCTCCTCATCTTGGAGGTAGTAACCCCCATTAGCCAAAGTCTTCTCTACTATGTAAGGCCCTTCCTAGCTGGGGTTGAGTTTGCCAACCGGGGCCAACTTCCTGCCGCGTCGACCTTTTTCAGCACTAGGTCCCCCTCGGCGAATTGCTTGACTCTAATGTGCTTATCGAAGTACCTGGCCATTCGCCGTTTGATCTCTTCTTGCCTGATGGCAGCAACATCCCGCGGCTCTTCCACCATATCCAACGAGAGGCGCAACTCTTCCTCGTTCCCCAACCTCCAAGCTTCGCTTCCTTCACCCGCGGCCGTGACCTGTGGAGACCGAACCTCGAACTCCACCGGGAGGATAGCCTCACATCCATGAGAGAGCTTGAAGGGGGTCTCCCCTGTGGACGTGTTCGGAGTTGTTCGCAAGGCCCACAGGACGGAAGGGAGTCGCTCCACCCTGTTACCCTTCAGGTTTTCCACCTTCTTCTTGAGCAAGTTCACAATGATCTTGTTCGCCGCTTCCACCTGGCCATTGCTCCGGGGGTGATGGACAGAGGCAAACCTGAGGTCTATCCCCAAATGAGTACAGAAGCTGATGAACTCTTCGCTGACAAATTGGGGACCATTATCCGTCACTATCGCTTGGGGTAGCCCATGCTTGCATATGATTTCCCCCCAAACAAAGTTCCTGATGACCTGGGAGGTAACCTTGGCTAGAGCTTTGATCTCCAGCCACTTTGAGAAGTAATCGATCATGACTAGGAGGAACCTCCTCTGCCCGCTAGCTGGAGGAAAGGGTCTCACTAGATCCATGCCCCAAATGGCGAAGGGCCATGGTGCCGTGATGCTTAGAATCCTTTGAGCGGGCAAGAGCTGGAGGGGAGCGTACACCTGACACTTTAGACATCTCTTCGCAAACTCAACTGCATCCTTCCTCAAGGTCTGCCAGAAATACCCTTGCCTTATCACCCTTGCCTCCAACGTCCTTCCTCCTGAGTGACTGTCGCACTCTCCCGAATGTACCTCTTCCAGGATCCTCGGGGCCTCCTCCTCGGTCACACATCTCGCAAGGAGCCCCGACAACATCTTCCAGTGCAAGCCCCCTTCCAGCATCAGGTAGTAGGCTGCCTTTCGCCTGAAGCTCTTCGCATCCTTGACCTCCTCTGACAGCTTGCCTGTGGTAAGGAAGGTCACCAACGGGTCTACCCATGAGGATCGCCAACCTACCTCCATCAACTCCCATTCTTCAATTGCCGGTCGGAATAGTATAGTTAAGGTTCCTCCTCCCCGAGGCCCAAACTTTGCCAATCGGTCAGCTGCTGTGCTTTCCTCACTGGGAACATGTTGAATAGAGAAAGAACGGAAACCTCCGATGATTGCCCTTACCTTGGATAGATACTTCACGAGGGTAGGCTCCCGAGCCTCAAACTCCCCTCGGATCTGCGATGCTACCACCATCGAGTCGGTGAAGGTCTCCACATCCTGAATCTCCAACTCCTTTGCCAATCGAAGGCCGGCTATCACAGCCTCATACTCCGCTTGGTTATTGGTTACGGGGAAGTGGAAAGCCACCGCCTGTTCTATGGTAACCCCTCGAGGACTCACCAACACTACACCCCCTCCCAGGGAGTGCTTTCCCGAGGCCCCATCGACCATCATCCTCCACGCTTCTTGCGGCTTCGGCTCTTCTTTCTCAGCTTCAGTGATATAGTCTGCCAGAAAGTCCGCCACGGCCTGAGCTTTGATGGAGAGTCTCGGAATAAAAGAGATGTCGAACTCGCTGAGCTCGATGGACCACTTTGCCAGCCTTCCTGAGTGCTCTACCCCCTCGAAAACCTTACGAAGAGGATGGTCGGTTACAACCCTAATCGAGTGCGCTTGAAAGTAAGAACGAAGCTTCCTAGCCGAGACGATCAAGGCATACGCCAGCTTCTCTAGGATGGGGTATCGGAGCTCCGCCTTTCTCAAGATTCGTCTTACGTAGTAGACAGGTAGCTGTTTCTTCCCTTCTTCCCTAACCAAGACGGAGCACACAACCTCTATCCCCACCCCGAGATACAAGGCTAGATCTTCCCCCTCCTTTGGGCTTTGAAGTAGCGGAGCTTGGGAGAGTTGCCTCTTCAGCCCTTGGAAGGCCTCTTCGCATTCGACCGTCCATTCGAACACCTGGTTACCACGAAGCACTTTAAAGAAAGAAGAGCACCTATCCCCGGACCGGGAGAGGAACCTGCTTAGCCCGGCCAACTTTCCGGTTAGGCGCTGGACCTCCTTGGCGCTGCGAGGTGATTCCAAATCTAAGATAGCCTTAACCTTGTCAGGGTTAGGTTCTACCCCCGCCGGAGTCAAGAGGTGTCCGAGGAACTTCCCGCGACTATCCCCGAAGACACACTTCAAGGGGTTCAACCTCATCTTGAACCTCCGCAGGGTGGCGAACATTTCTTCTAAGTCTCGCAGATGTGAATCCACGCACTTACTTTTGACCATCAGGTCATCGACATAGACCTCTAGATTCTTTCCCCTTTGATCTTAAAAGACCCGATCCACCATGCGTTGGTATGTTGCCCCTGCATTTTTTAAACCAAAGGGCATCATTTTATAGCTGAAGCACCCCTCTCTCGTGATGAAGGAGACATCCTTGACATCGGGAGGGTGCATCCGGATCTGGTGGTAACCTGAAAAAACATCCAAAAAAACTCATAACAGAAAAACCGACGGCTGAATCAACCAGCGCGTCGATTCGAGCCAGGGGGTAGCAATCTTTAGGACATGATTTATTCAACAAAGAGAAGTCGATACACATACGTCATTTTCCTCCCCCATTCTTTACCATTACCACATTGGAGATCCAGCCTGGATACTGGATCTCTGAGATGAAGCCTGCCTCTAGGAGCTTCTTGAACTCCTCTCGGATGGGCTACTCCAGCTTGGTGGCGATGACCCTCATCTTCTGGCGTATGAGGCGAGTCCTGGGGTCCAGGTTCAGACGATGACAAGCCACGTCCGCGTCGATGCCCGACATGTCTGCCGCGCTCCAAGCGAAGATGTCGATGTTGTTTTGGATGCAGGCTTGCATCCGCTCCTGATCCTCGAGGCTCAAGCCTCCGCTGACCCGCACCTTCTGTACCTGCCCAGCTCTGTGAGCACCTCCATCTCTATCACTTCCTCGGCCGGCTCCAGCCTCGACTGCTCCCAACCTGCCCTTGCCTCCTCCTACTCAAGCTCTTCTCCTCCGACCTCGTCAACCTCCATCGCTTCCACCAGGCCTTCTCCTTGCTTCTGCTCTTCTTCCCTTGCCTCTCTCAGGCTTATCTCCTCTACTTCCACTACCTCCTCCATCACTAATTCCTCCGCCTCCCGCGGGCTTGCCTCCTCCACTTCTACCACTTGCTCCCCTGCTACCTCTGACGCCTTCTCCAGGCTCGTCTCCCCCTCCTCGACACTTCCTTCTTGTCCAGCCATCTCCTTTTCCAGTTCCTCCGCCTCAGCCATCCACGACACAGTGTTGACAGCCGTCACATAACACTGCCTCGCCACCTTTGGATCCCCCATGATCCTAACCTGCACCCCTCCGTTGTTGAATTTGAGGCATTGGTGAAACGAGGAGGGGACGTAGCGAAAGGCGCTGATGAGGGGACGACCAAAGATGGCGTTGTAACTGCTTGGGGCGTCTATGATCACAAACCTACAGTTCCGTGAGATGCCCCCAAGCCTCACATGCAGGCCCACTCCTCCTTCTACTTCCTTCCTCTCTCTAGAAAAACCAAAAAGCGGTCCATCAGAAGCCAGGACCCTTTTCCCTTCCACCCTCATCTCGTCGAAGGCCTTTTTGAAGATCACGTTTACCGATCTCCCGTTATCCACCAGTATCCGGGAGACTGTGAAGTTCTCCACCGCCGTCTGGATCACTAGTGCATCACAGAACGGGTCTTCGTAGTCTGGCATATCCGCGGATGAGAAGATGATCTTTTCTTCTGGGGGGGGGGGGAGCCAGGGAGGTCGAGGCGACCCCTCTTCGGAATATGGTTTGAAGGCTCCCCTTGCGGGTTGCCTCGATCCCTACTCCCCCGTGGATACCTTCGATCCCCCCCCCCCCGGGTCCCCACATCAACCCTGTCTTCACATCTATCCTCAGCCTCTCCGTGCTGTACCTCAAAGATCCTTGCAGGCGGATCTTGCCTCCCAACTCCTCTGGCCTCCCTCATCTCCAGAGACTCTGGGCAGGTGGCCGTTGCGTGACCTTCTTCCCGATGGAAGTCACAACAGGACAATGCCACCCTGCCCCCTCTTCCTTCTCCTCCTCCCCTTCTCCCGGCTCCTCAAACTCTTCTTCCTCTTCCCACCTCCATGGCCTCCTACGGAAGTGGGTAGTGACCCCTCGGTCCCTGCCTCCATCCTCCCTGCTCAAGCCTTCTCTGCTCTCGGTAATTGTCTCTTCCCTGAAGACCCCCTTGGCCTTGGGGGCGAACTTCCTGAGGCCTCCAACCCAATCAGTTGTTCAGCTCCCTGGCCCCCCCATGCTGCTGCCCCTGTCCTCGGGGTTCTTCTCTCCTCCTATCCTCTCTTAGCTGCCTATGCTCCCTCTGCTCCCTCACTTCTCTCTGTCTTCCCACTGCCGGCTCCTTTTACATCATCCTCTGCCAACCTGGCCAACTTCCTTGCAAACGCAGGGTTTGCCCTCTCGAAGTCTATCTCCTTTGCCGCCCTCTCCATGAGCTCCTCAAAAGAGAGAGGGGCACTCTCTTCAACTCCATGCTAAAGAATCCCGGCCTCAGCACCAGGGTGAAGACAAGCATCAGTGCGTACCCCGGGACCTCCTGGACCAAGAGAATCTCCTCTTGGAACCGGTCGATGTAATGACCCAACGTCTCCTCCGGCCTCTGCCTTACTACAAACAGGCACTCAGCCTCCTTCTTCCGCTTCTTCGAAGTCGAGAACCTCAACAGAAAACCCCTGCACAGATCTTCAAAGCTGTAGATCGAGCTCGTCGGCAACTGGTTGAACCAGTCCCTGGCCTTCTCTTTCAGAGTGATGGCAAAAAGCCTACACTTGAAGGCATCCGACATTTGTCTGATCGACACCACATCTTCGAACCACTTCACGTGCTGAACCGGGTCATCCTTCCCGGTGTAGTAGGTCATATCCGGCTCCCGGAACCCCTCCGGCACTGGAGCCGAGATAATGAGCTCGCTAAAAGGGGTCTCGCCCCCTGCCTGGCGAGAGGGCACGTCCCGCGACCTCAACTGGCTGGACCGATCCGCGAGACCGTGCTTGGGGAAAAGCTCCCGCACTGTCGTCTCCCTCTCGCCCAAATCCACCGGAACTTCCTTTCCGGGATGCTAGCCTGGGAAGAGCTCTCGCGCTGCCACATCCCTCTCGCCTGCCTCCACCGGGACTTCCTTCCCGGGGCGCTATCCTGGGGCGTTCTCGCCTAACAGCGGGACCACCTCCACTAGAACCTGCGGCGTCTCCCACTCATTCCTTGCCGAGAAGGCCAAGCTGATCGTCTGCAGGACCTCTCGCCTGAAGTCCTCTAACATCTTTCTTGTTGCTTCCTCTCCCAGGGTGGGGGATCCTCCTTCGCCAGATCCTTCACCTTCGCCTCCTACCATGGGACTTGACTCAAGATTTTCTTGCACCGACTGCTTCCACGCTCACCGCACCAGAACTGTTGAAGCCAAAAATGACCTCAACGAATGTTCACAAACCAGAGTGCAGCCGACGCCTACTTCTCTCAAACCTTGACCCTTGACTGGCTGCTAAGGTCCTAAGATTGACCCAAAGCCTCAGCTGGGAGGTCTCACCTCACATCCAGAAGATCTCTGAGAGTTTCCCCTCCAAAGCCAAATACTGGGCTTGGAGCTCTTTAGAAAGCACTAGAGTTGGAGAATAATAAAAAGCCTGCTTTCCAAAGAGCCCTTATGGGTCTATTTATAGCCTTCCCTTGACCTAAAAATACTGAAATACCCCTGACGGGTCTGCCAATAGCCGAATTCCGCTGTCATCCCAGGGGCATATAGGTAATTTCACCCGAGGATAATGAAATAATAAAATAATCTCTTCCTGGGCGTCAGGCCCTACCACATGGACCCACCTAGCGAGAACTTCGGTCGAGAAGGCTCTCGTCGGGTCCCAAGTGAGCTTACCTTGGCGAGAGCTCCGGCCAAGAAGGTTCTCGCCCTTGGTGGTCTTAATGCCATTGTCGTTGAAAGCTCACCCAATGCCCTCTCGCCTACCTCTGGGCGGGAGCTCCCTCAAGGCAGAAGCTCGTCTAGCCTGAAGCCTGAAGCCTTGCGCGAAGGGTCTCGCCTACAGCTAGGCGGGAGCCCCTTAAGAAGCGAGAACTCTGTTGATTTACCCTTGGGCTAGCCTGAGGCTAGCCCAACTTAGACCATTGAAGCTTCTGGGTTCTACCCAGCGAATATGGGGTTGTACACTCCCAATTTCACCTCCCCCACAATGTCGCTCCTCCACGTTTCATCTTCTCTTTCACCTAAAGGCGCTGCATCTGCAAAATTCCACTCTCCCACGGCGCCGTTTCTCCCGATTTCAACCCTCCCTCCTCTAACGGCACTACTTCTCCCGATTTCAAATCATTCACGACGCTGCTTCTCCTGATTTCAACTCATCCACGACGCTCATACCGTTCCTTTCATTTGCACGAAAAATCAAAATGTATTTGGGCACATTGAATTCTACGCATTAATGCATGTTCGAAAATGCTGCCTTCACCCGGTGATATCCCACAAATCTACTTAAGTTGAGACCAAGACCAAAATACCCCTAAAAAAATGAGCTCGGGGTGCAATCTGCCAATAAACTGAAATTCGAGGATGCATTCCGCCAAATTTAAAAATTTGGGGTGCATTTTGCCAAACTCATGAAATTCGGGGATGCATTCTGCCAAAAAGCCTCATATAAAATCTTCGGATCCAAACAACACAACACAGATTTTTATAATCCTGGAACACACAATAACACAAGCCAACGTCTTCACAGAACAATCATTTACAAGAAGATAGAGGGATGATTCCACCTAAAAGCAGTACCGCGCCGAGAGGTGTTCTCACGGTGAGGTGAAGTGAATCCCGATTCAGCCGCCTATCCGCATTTAACCCAGAAGTTACACGATGAAAAACCCAAACCCTACTAAACCGACTACTTATATGACTTGTAACTTGGTTAATTACAAATACCCCTTCGCTGGGAAGATTACAAAAAAAGGATCACAATAATACATTCCTCCACAAATTCCTTGTCCTCGAGGAATAATGAATTAGGGTATCATCGCTTGAAGGATTCGAGCTCCTCCCAAGTCGCTTCTTCCTTGGTCTCATTCATCCATTGCACGAGAACTTGAGTCATCACCCGGTCGCGATTCGGTGCGATGCGGCGCTTCAAGATACTTTGCGGTTCCACCATCTAATTGCCCTCCGAGTTTGTGATGTTTGGTAGCGGAAGTGGATGGGAAGGGTTGTCCACGACATGTTCCCGGAGTTGGGAAATGTGAAATGTGTGATGTATTTTGGCGTCGGTCGGCAACTCCAATTTGTACGTCACGGTCCCGATGCGTTCCAACACCCAGAAGAGTCCAAAAAACCTTGGGGACAATTTGTGAAATCCATGATTGCGAAGATTTGTTTGATTTGTACGGTTGGAGACGGACATACGCCCATGAGCCCACTTCTAAGGTCCTCTCCCTCCTCTTCCTATCCGCCATGACGCGCATCCTATTTTGTGTGTGGGCCAAGTTGGTCTTCAATAATGAAATCACCTTATCCCGCGCCTCTAGGGAACGGTCCACTTCTTCTGTTAGCGCCTCATCGGGAATGTATGGAATGTGAATGGCTGGTTCTTGCCCATATACTACTTCACAGGGAGTCATTTTAATGGCACTATGATATGTAGTATTGTACCACCATTTCGCTAGCGGTAACCACGCAGCACAAGTACGCGATCGTTCAAAACACATGCGCCTCAAATACCCCTCCAAACAACGGTTAACGACTTCCGTTTGCCCGTCTGTTTGTGGATGGTAGGCCGTAGAAAACTTCAACTGTACTCCAAGAATGTTGAATATCTCTTGCCAAAATTGGCTTAGAAAAGATGTGTCCGGTAACTAACGTACTATAGAAGTCGGCAGCCCACAGAGCCTCATGATTGAGTCTAAGAAGAGCTGGGCTACTCAAGGGCGAATTTAAGGGGGGGCTCATGGGGGCTCGGCCCCCCCAAAGAAATATATAAAAAAATTAATATATAGGTATATTATGTCATTTTTAAAACCAAAAGCAGGCTGCTGGCGCCACCAATAGAGAAAGAAATTATATTTGGTTTGGCCATCTCTGCCATTCTGCTCTGGCGCCAAAAGCAGGCTACTGTCGCATTGTCGCATCCGTCCGCCGAAAGCAACCAAGCAGAAGCAGGCCGTCCTTCTTTCTCCTCTCCAGACGCTACTGAAGCATCGGGCTAAAACCCTAATACCGAAGCATCAAGCATCCGGCTAGAAATCCCCGTCTTAGTAGCTAAAGCGACGTCACCGGAACTCTCCTCCCCGCGAGCTCGTCCCCTAAGAACTCTTCGTCCCCTAAGAACTTCAGCAAGAGCTTTTCTCCGGGCCTCCGACGGCCGCAACTGGCAAGAGCTCGTCCCCTAGACAACCGGCTTGATCACACAACCAGGGTCGTCAATAGCGTTAGAGAAGGTTAGTTTTTTTTAATAAATCAATTATTTGTTGTCCTATTTTGGTTATCCTTTTATGACTATTTTTTAGATTTCTTTGCAGATTTTTAAGTGTTCTATGAAATCTATTAATAAGGACATAACTCATAAGGTGTTTATCTCATTAGATTTTTTTATTAAGAAATGACTGATGATTTATATATCTGTTTTTCACTGCTTTTTTTCTTTCCAAGCCCAATCTGTGATTTTATATTTTGTTATTTTCATTAGAGATATCATTTGGGGAAAATAGAATCCATAAATACTGATTGGTGCTGCAGAATCTTTGAGGTCGATAAATATGCATATTTCTATTTTTCTGATGAAAGTCCTATTTTTGGTTTTCAGGAAAGTGTTTACATCAAAACATTAAACTGTTAAAGATCTATATTCCGTTATTTTAATTTATCCATTTTCATAAGACTTTCTTCCTCTCTACTATTGAAAACTGGATGAGAAATTTGTTTGAGAAACTTCATTCTATTTAGTTTATTGATGCTTTGCTAGATCTTAATGATACTATGTCAAGGAAATCAATGAACTGAAAAGAAAAAATATTATCATAGTTGTTCAATACTTTTAGTTTAAAAATTGTGCCACAAAATGACATCTTGGCTTTGCTAGAAACATAAACTAAAGATGATTTATTACTTATTTTAAGTTCTTAGATGTGTTTGACAAAATAGTAAGTTTATGTAGGGTTAATTGCAGCGATCTCCTCGGGGAGTTTGGGGGATTACAAGGACTGAAGGACCTCCCCTATATATTTCAACATTTCAAAAAACGTCCTCTATAATTTTGCTTATTTGCAGGACCACCCATTTCATTAGATTTTTGGTGAGAAATGATAAAGTTTCTCTTACCTTGATGATTCACATTTTAAACCTTAATTGATTTGAGTTGAACTTTTGATAACTCTTTATTGGATTTAAGTAAATTTTATAATGCATGTTTGATGTTTCACAAGTTGTTTCTGTTATACAGGTAACTATGAAAAAATTGAAAACTATTGATTCATT
Organism: Platanthera zijinensis; assembly: GCA_039513925.1. Lineage (NCBI taxonomy): Eukaryota > Viridiplantae > Streptophyta > Magnoliopsida > Asparagales > Orchidaceae > Platanthera > Platanthera zijinensis. Next base: position 23,238,014 of record CM077080.1, on the reverse strand, counting down.
TTTCAATAAAAAATCAACAAATGAAGCCGACAACTCTTTGTCATTAGAACAAGTTTATATTCAATCTCAAGATATATGCAATGTTGATTCTTCCCTAGCTGAAAGTGGTTCAATCATTTTCGAGCGTGATCCTGGATTACGACGACAAATTTGGGATTATCCTGTAAATCAACAGGATGAAATGAGACGAGCTTATATTAAACTTGGGCTTTATCAACACAAACTTCAAAAGTATCCATCCTCATGTGAACATAATCGAAGATTTCAATATTCGTGGTTCGAGAAGTTTCCACGGTTGGAGTATTCTCCTGCAAAAGATGATGCATACTGTGCACATTACTATATTTCCAGTGTTATAAATATGTATAATGTTGCATGCTCTGTGTTGTTTTATATTAGTGATAATGGAGGAACATCTGCTCAACGAGGGGATACTGAAGCAGCCTTTAGAAAAATAAGAGTATTTGGATTTATTTTTATTTTGCATTTGATAAAAGAAATTTTGGGAATCAGTGACGTTTTATGCAAAACATTGCAACATCAATCTCAGGATATACTGAATGTCATAAATTTAGTTTCAACAACAAAAACTCTCATTCAGAAGTTGCGAGAATCTGGTTGGGAAAGGTTCTTACAAGATGTGAACATATTCTGTGAGAAAAATGAAGTTAAAGTTCCTGACATGAATGCTCGATATAGTAATCGTCTGTTTCGAAGTCCGCGTGATATAATTACAGTGAAACATCATTTTCAAGTAGATATTTTCAATGCCTCAATAGATTGTGTGTTGCAGGAGCTAAATTTTAGATTCAGTGAAAATTGTATGGAACTCCTTCGTCTAAGTATGACATTAGATCCAAGTGATGAATACAAGTCTTCAAGATTGATGATATATGTGCCATTGCAAAGAATTTTTATCCTCAAGATTCTAGTGAACAAGAAATTTATGTGTTAAATACTCAATTGCAGCATTATCACCTTGATGTTCCTTCTCATAAGGATTTTAAAAATTTGTCTACAATTTTCAAGCTGTATGAGAAATTGGTGGAAACGAAAAAATCGAAGACCTACTATCTTATTGACAAATTGATTCGTCTCATTTTGACTCTTCCGATCTCAACAGCAACCACAGAAAAGTCGTTTTCTGCTATGAAACTTTTTAAAATGAGACTTCGTAACAAGATGGAATATAAATTTCTTGAAAATTGCATGACTTTATATATTGAGCGAGAAATAACGGTGAAAATTGACAAAGATTGTATCATAGATGAATGAAGCGAAAAATCATCGAGCACAATTGAAGTGACGTGTATATGATTTTTTGTATCTTTTTTGGCCTATTATATATATATATGTTATATTTTGTCGATTTAAAATTTTATTTTGAAATTTATTTGGCTTCGCTTGGTGACTGGGCCCCCCTAGCTAAAATCCCTGGATCCGCCCCTGGGGCTACTCCTTGTGCGGTGTACGAGTGAGAGAGAGAATTGAAATGAGCTTGTTTATTTAGACGATCTACCACCACAAGTATCGTAGTCATCCCCTTACCTTTGAGCAGTCCCTCTATAAAGTCCAATGAGATGTCTTGCCAAACTCGAGAAGGAATCGGTAGTGGCTGCAATAGTCCCATCGGCTTTTGCATATCTGCTTTGCATTGTTGACACACCACACACTGTTGGATGTACGCATACACCTCCGGTTTCATCCGCTTCCAATAAAAAATGTTCTTGAGCCTCTTGTATGTGGCATTGATACACGAGTGCCCTCCAACCAATGCGTCTTTTTGCGAAATTGCGTCTACACATAAATTCTCCTTACCTTGTTTATACTGGATGGTGTAATCATAGCCTAGGAGTTTGGCTAGATATTTTTGTTGCGCAAGTGTTGCAAGCTTTTGGTCGAGTAAATATTTCAAGGAGCGTTGGTCCGTCTTGATCATAAACTAGTTCCCCAATAAATAATGTCGTCATTGTTGTACCGTCATCACGATAGCGAGGAGTTCCTTTTCATACACGGACATGACCGCATTTTTCTTTCCAAGAGCCCGACTGAAATAGGCGATCGGTCACCCTTCTTGCATTAAAACAACGCCCACTCCCGTCTCGGACGCATCAGATTCCAGAATGAATGGCTTGTGAAAATCTGGTAGGCACAAAACCGGCGGTCTTGACACCGCCTCCTTGAGCTGAATGAAGGCATGCTCGGTGTAACGTCCCAATTCGCGCTAGGCCCCTCGCACGAGTTTTGAGTCAAGAGACTTGACTCGGGCTCGGGGCGCACTGGCAAAAGGTGTCGAGTGAGTTGATCAGAGTGATGGGTTGAGTGATATCCGAGGAATTCGTCGAGAATACCCGGCCATACTCACCGATCGTCGGGTATCGGAAGCTATGCACGCCGATCGACGGGTATCGGGAATGATACTCGCCGATTCGACGGGTATCGGTGGTCGATACCCGCCGGATTCAGAGCTGCACATTGAGAATTAGGTCAAGTGAAAATCGACGAGAATGGAAGTTGATGCACGCCGATCGACGGGTATCGGGAATGATACTCGCCGATCAACGGGTATCGGGAATGATACTCGCCGATTCGACGGGTATCGGTGGTCGATACCCGCCGGATTCAGAACTGTAGATTGAGAATTAGGTTAAGTGAAAATCGACGAAAATGAAAGTTGATGCACGCCGATCGACGGGTATCAGGATGATACCCGCCAATTTTTCCTTGGACAGTTTTCCTAGTTTTCGCTGTTCTATGCGTGCGGACTGAACCGGATCGGGCTAGTTGCGGCTTGGTTGCCTTGGACCGGGTCACTTCAATATGACCCATTAGGGGCGGTCCAATGAGGCGTTGACATGTGGCAGAAGGGATTTAACCTAATACATCGGTTTATAAGGGAAGATAAAGCTGAACCCTAACCATTTTGCCGATCGACCTCTGCCGTCATCGCGGACCTCGCGAAACCGACAGAGCCGAGGGAAGCCGTCGGAGCTCCTGGAGGCGGTCTTCTCTCTCTCTCTCCTTCCTTTGTCGTGAAGAACAACAACAACTGATGCCGCGGAGGAGGATGACTAGATCCATGGCCGAAAATGGTGGTACCGTTGGAAATGAAGTGAGCTTCCTCTCCCCTCCCTTGGTGCTAGATCCGTAGTTATATTCTAGGAGAGATATCGACTCCATAAAGTCTTGATGGTGAGGAGATGATTTCCTAGGGAAAGCCATGCCTAGATTTGTTAATTTAGGTTTAGGTGTCTTCATCCTCCTCATCATTCAAGTGAAGATGAGAGAGGGATTCGTGGAGAAATATGGCTTCGTGAGGGTGAATAAGGGTGGACGAATTTCTGGAGGATTTTTTGGGAGATCAGTGCAAGGAGGAAGATGAACGGATGCCGTTCATCTCGCCTTAAGATGCGTGGAGAAATCTGATTTCTGCACGCAACAATCTTCGTGGCCAATTTCGGGGGTGTTCTAGCCAGATTTGGGCTTTTGACTAAACACGAAAGTTATAGCCCTTGAAATTATCTTTCCAACGAGTTGTTGCTGACCGGATTAAGGCTGCACCTAAATTCTGGGCTGTGTAATGTGGAGTGCGATTTGGTGGAATTTAATGTTGCGATCCAACTCGAGGCTTGGGTGAACCCTTTCGACATAATCATCATAGTGATATGGTAAGTTGAGGTTATAAATCTGAATTCGTATAACGAGTTGTGGACAAGCTTAATTGAAGGAAAAAGCCTGATAAAATGGGTAGATATAAATTGGTAGATGTATAAATTATTTAACTATGGCCATGATGTATGTTGAATGGATAGAAGGGAATTAGTAATCCAATGCTTAGAGTGTCGTCTCCCTACGGGTAGCATCGTGGAAGTAACAAGTGCGGTGTTGACCGTCACTAGTTGAAATGAGGTTGAGATGAGTAAAGTTGGACGGTTGGGCTTAGCCCTCGGTGTTCACGTCCCGAGGCTCCTTCCGTATTTGATGGATGGCTGGGCTTGGTCCTCAGTATTCACGTCCCGAGGCTCCTTCCATGCCACGATTTTGTGGAATTGCATGTGGTGTGAGTCGACACGTGGTGTCGTAATCCCGGGTAAAGGATAGTGTGGCAGGTCTACGGGCTTGCCAATCGTCACACCGATGAGAGTTGACAGTTAGACCTTGGACGGTTGGGCTTGGTCCTCGGTGTTCATGTCCTGAAGCTCCTTCCGTGCCAAGTGAACGGTTGGGCTTGGTCCTCGTGCTCACTTCTAGGGCTCCTTCCGTGTCACGCATATGCCAGTTCGGGGCTAGGATCTTGATGCACATTTACCCAAGAGAACCGGCTGAGCCGTAGTACGCATGTGAGCTCCGCTATTGTGTTCTTAGCGTTGAGGCGTACGGAGGCCTAGGCCAGGTAGTGTGGAGACCAGCCTAGTAGTGGAGATGCCCGCTCTGCTGTCACCGTTTGGCCACGATGGTTGACGCCTGAGAGGTTAGCTACCTGCTCGAATAGTGGGAACTATAAGTCTGTGTCGACATAGCGGTTGCATGTGCTTGATCATAGGTGTGTCATTGCATTGCATACATAGCATTGCACTTCATTACATACACAAGACCCTCATCGTATAAGTTTGTATGGGCACTCCTATACGATGAGTTACTTAGGGCATCCATATAAGTTGAGTTACTTACTATTATAACATTATACTCTCTTACTGCTGTAGATTAAGTGATTGTTCATTTATACACTACTTATATTGCTACTTATGACTTGTATACTTACTTCACCTGCTTGTACTACTGTTTTATATATTGTACCTGTTCCTTTCTCCGCACAGTGCCGAGGAATCGCCGGGGGAGCGGATGTGAAGCCACTTAGTCTTTATGACTAACGGTTGCCACGTCTCCCTTTTTAGGAGGAAACCCTGCAGGTGGAGCAGCAGGCTATACAGCTGGACAACCATGCCAAGAAGACAGGGCTTGAGGGGACGGTACCGTCGCTACCGTCGGTTACAGATGTGAGTGAGAGATTTTGTTGTAGCCCTTCGGGGCAATTCTATTTACGTACTCTGATTATGTAGAAGCTTGTTTAGCTTCTCTTTTGCTGTACTTATTGACTCATGCTTAGTGTGGATTGACTTCTTTATATTATTATGATTGGGTTGGCATTTACGTGTTGATATTAGTTATAGCCGGCAGGATAGGCGTCTTGTGGTACAGGCTGACCTGAGTGTTAGTGTTACCGCAAGGCGGCTGTTCTGGGCATAAGACCCCTCTCCGTCCGTGTTTTGTGTTTCGGGAGGGGGGTCTTACACTCGGCCTCCCGAGTCCACTTGAATCCCTTGCTTTGGAGCAATTCTGTGAGAGGTCGGACAATAATTCCATAACGTAGAATAAAGCGCTGGTAATACCCGGTGAGGCCTAGGAAGCCCTAAAGTTTATTCACCGTTGTGGGTCGCGACCACTCTTACATAGCCCGGATCTTCATGGGGTCGGTTTCCACCCCTCAGTCGGAGATGAGGTGCCCCAAATAATGTACTTTTTGCAGCCCAAACTCGCACTCGGGCCACTTGAGGAATAGCTGGTGGTGCTGCAAGGTGGTAAAAGTGTACTCAAGATGTTGCAAATGCTCCTCCCAAGACCTGCTAAATATAAGAATATCGTCAAAAAACACCCAAAAAAACTTGCGCAGTTGCTCCTGAAAAACCTTGTTCACCAGGCTCTGGAATGTGGCTGGTGCGTTGGTTGGCCCAAATGGCATAACCAATAATTCATAGTGGCTTTGATGTGTACGAAACGTCGTCTTGTGAATATCGGCGTCCACCATTCTCATTTGATGGTACCGGCCCACAAGTCCAATTTAGAGAAGAACGTGGCTCCGCCAAGCTCGTCGATCAACTCTTCAATAATGGGAATTGGAAATTTATCTTGACTATATGTGCGTTGAGGTGACAGTAGTTAATGCATAGTCGGCATGCGTCATCCCCTTTTTTTACCAATACAACTGGTGAAGCAAACAAACTAAAACTACGTCGGATCACTTCGGTTTAGAGCATCTCCTTGATTAAGTGCTCGATGAATGCCTTCTGTAACGGCGGGTAGCGGTACAGACGTAAATTAAAATTCACTGTGTCCTCTTTAAGTACAATGTGATGCTCATGCTCCCTTATGGGCGGCGCCCTTTGGGCTCCTCAAATAGATCCCGAAAGGACTCCAAACACGTTGTTAACAGTTGCCTTTGGGTGGAGTCCAGCCTGAATTCCTGTTGGCCCGGTTCAGAATTCCTTGTTTGACCCGGTAGGGGCTGTCCGCTGCTCAACATGCAAATCTCTCCACGCTCGGTCTCCTCCATGGATGTCGCTGATCTCCCCCAGATTGCTAGCATGTGGAATTGGCCTTGTGCCACTTGCCCGTGATCTTCACTGTGTCGTTTCATCCATGTTCCTGTGACGGTTTCAGAACCCCTAATGGCAACCTGTTGTCCTCGGTGAGTAAAATCCAATGTTAAGTTCTGGAAGTCCCACTGTAGAACTCCTAGCGTCATGAGGCATTGCACCCTAAGGAACAACTCGCATCTGCCAAGAGGTAGTACCGGCACATCTGAAGTGAAGATGACTCCCCGCATCCTCCATTTTAACCCCTCCACCTTATGGGAACTTGAAATGCATTTGCCATCCACGACGACGACATTGAACATGGGTATGGAAACGAGTGGGCATTGTAATCTTGCGGCAGTTTCCCGGTCCAAGAAGTTGCGGGTGCTCCCAGAGTCAATCAAAATATGTATCAGTTGGACTTGATGGGATGACGTCACCCACATGGTATAAAAGTTGGCAGTCCCCGTTAGTGCGTGCATAGACACTTCTGGTGTGTCCGATATGTGCTCGTCCTCGTGGATAATTTCAAGGTCCCCCTCGATGCCTTCTTCCTCCGATATGTCCTCGTCCTATTTCGGAATGAGGTGTATAGCGTAGGCTTGCTTGCGTACCGCACACCGATGCCCGGGTGAGTACGACGCAACGCAGCCAAAACACAAGCCCTTGTTGCGCTTATCAGCCACCTCTGCTGTCGTCAGTCTTGGTCCCCCTCTAGCTGAATTAAATCCTCTGTTGGGCGAAGGATAGGGCGGTCGGATCGAGTTTGGAAGGAAACTAACAGGGGGTCGGTTGGTGCATTGGACCGGTTCCGTGGTTGGGCCATCAGTTCACTTGATGCGCAATTGCAGCTTGTGCTTTTGAAGGCGAGCAAGAGAAGTAACGCTCGATAAAGTCTTAGGTTGGAACATTCGTATGGAATAGGCAATCTTTTCCTTTAACCCGGCGAGACAAAAACTCATAGCATGGTCTTCTTGGATGGGTATGCGATGTCGGAGCATATCGAATTCCTCGAGATATTGCTGGACTGTCCACTGTTTGCGCAAATTTTGCAACTCCCAAATGGGATCGTCGGACAAGTTGGACCCGAACCAGTTGAAGATGGCTTGGCTATACTCCTCCCAAGTTGGTCCTTGAGGGGAGAGGCAGGATTTCATGAAAGCTTGGTGCCAAAAGAGGGCTTTTCCTTTCAGTTGCATTGAGGCGAGTTGCAGTTTGCTCTGCGGCGTTTTGCCGGCAATGACGAAAAATTGCTCACAACGGAAGAGCCATTCATAGAGGGCATCCCCATTGAAACACGGAAACTTGATTCGCGGTAGGCGAGCGTCCAACATCGGTGGTTGATCTGTTTTCGATGGCGGCGGCGTGGTATGTAGCTGAGCAGTTGTGGCTGGGATCGGGGAAGGTCCTGATGGAGAGCCACGACTGTCCATGTCTGAGTTCCGATCCAGACGCATGGTAACAATCGAGTCTTGTATCTCCTCCAAGGTGCGGCTCTGCTGATCTTCAACTGATTGGAGAGTGCCTTGCATTTGTTCTTGTTCCTGGCACATGGCGTCGACTTCCAGATGGAGGTCGCGTGAGCGGGTGCTGTCAGCTGGTCCATCCCACTCCCGGACGAGGCTCTGATACCTTGTTAAGAGCAAGGGGATAATAATGATATAAAACCTCCGGATCCAAACAACACAACACATATTTTTATAATCCTTGGACACACAATAACACCAACCAACACCGCACTTTCACAGAACAATCAGTTACAAGAAGATAGAGGGATGATTTCACCTGAGAGCGGTACCGCCCTGAGAGGTGTTCTCATGGTTAGGGGAAGAGAATACCAATTCAGCCGCCTACCCGCATAAAACCCAGAAGTTCCACGATGAAAACCCAAAACCTACTAAACCGACTACTTATATGGCTTGTAACCTGGATAATTACAAAAATACCACTTCACTAAGAAGATTACAAAAAAGGGATCAAAACAGATTGGGGAGCAACTCTTGATTTGAGCGAAGGATAAATAGGAAGAAGATCAGATGGGTGGACCAGAAAGTTAAGATGATTTTAAACATGAATTGTTATTTGTAGATCATCATTTATATATTCACAAAACAACTTCTCTCAGCTTTATTTAAATTAATAATTCATTATAGATTTTTGAGATTTCTATTTACAAATCATCTTCCTTCTAGTGCCCTAACCCCGCGTTTTTTCTTTGAGTCGTGATTACAGCTCTTCTGAGATATGATATCAGTATAGGTTTAAAATGAGGTTTGAAAATTGTGTTTTAAAAATTGAAGTTGTGTTTGGATAACCTTTGTTCCACAACGATTTAGGTTTTGCTTAGCACGCCTTATTTGCTCTCATGAGTTTGGCAATACAAAGGTTATAACCGCAATTAAGAAAACAAACTAGTTGATGAGGACGTCTTGAAATATATAGAATATTGGGGTGCATGCAACTCCTTCCTCATGATCTCCACCAACTTAGTGGAATCATGAGCTTGATCACCATACGCATCGAGCAACCACCACGGCCGCTGGCACAGGAGGCCCGGGACCGGCTGGCCCCACCAGCACAACTGCGGTCGCATTGTGGCCACCCCTCCCCACAGCCGCCTCCCGCGGCCGCGAGACGTCACCTGGAAGGGCAGCCACGTCCTGGACGCCACTCCCCACAGCCGCCTCCCGCGGCCGTGAGGCTCCGCCCGGAAGGGTGGCCGCACCGCGGCTGCTTGCCTGCGGCCGCGGGGCATTGTCGGAAAGGGTGGCCACGCCGTGGCCGCCCCTCCTCGCGGCCTCCCCTCCCCGCGGCCGCCTCCCACAACCGCGGGGCTCCCCCTGGAAGGGCGGCCGCACTGCGGTCGCCCCTCCCCACGGTTGCGGAGCGCCGCTAGCGAACGGTCGTGCTATAGACGCCTCTCCTTGCGGCCACTTCCTGCGGCTGCGTCCTCTCCCTCCACGGCCGACCATTTCACCGGCCATGGTCCCTCCTCTAGCAGCCGATCGCCGGAAAGATTGGTCGCACGCTCACCGCCGCCTGATCATCCTCTCGCGATCATCACCGTTCATTACAAAAGTAACCACCCGCGTAACTACCCACTAACTCTCATGGTTAGTGAGAAATATTATTTATTAATTATTGGCTTACATATAGTCAAAATCATGATAATCATGTACACCCGAAAACATATTGAATACGTTCTTCAATCAGTTATTTTGGAGGATTACGGTATGCAGATAGCCGCGTAACCACCGTAACTACCTCCTGTAGCCCATAAAAAGGCTCCAGGACCCCCTTTATTTCTAACTTCTCTCCTCTCAACTTTCTTCTCCCTCAGATCTAAGGGGTGCAAATTGAGTTGAGACGGCTCAAAAGCTCGATGAGTCGGCCTAGGCCTGTGCAAAAGGAACCAAAGAATTGAGAACCGAGAACCGAATCGAAACCGAACTGAATTGGTAGGTTCGGGTCGGTTCTTGCGTTGATCGGGTTGAGTCTGGATCCAGGGGATACGCGAACCGACGGTTCGGGTCGATTCTCGGTTCCTATAGTCAGATACCCGAGAACCGACCCGAGTAGGTAATTAAAATGTAACAACATTTTTTAAGTTATGGAGGAGAGATAATTTTTTAAGTTATAAAGGAGATATCTCTTCTAGTTTGAACCCGAGGTTCTTGTTGCCGGTTAAAAAAGACTTCTAATTTTTATTTCATCTTAGTTCTTGTAATATGAATATGAATTTGAGGAAATGTTCAAAATATGATCTGAAAATGAATTGTGGTGTTGACTGTCGATTGATCTATATAAACTCAATGGAGATCAGTATAAAAAAAATCTATTACTAGTACTTAATATTAAATAATGCTTTTATAATTTATATTGATAGTATTAAATTATTAATAGTATTTTCCTTAGAATGAAGTTAGAATTAGACATGATTGCAATAATTAAAAAAATGAGTATAGAATCGAGAACCAAATTGGAACCGATCCGAACTGAACGGTTCGGTTCCGGTTCCATCATTTAGAATCATGGGTCGGTTCCGATTTCAAAAAGTTGGAACCGAATCTATACCGGTTGGTTCTTGGTTCTAGTTGGAACCGAATCTATACCGGTTGGTTCTTGGTTCTAGGTGGAACCGAACCGAACCAATCCGAGTTGCACCCCTAAGCCGGCTCGAAAAAAGCTCGACTCGCCGACTTGAGAGTTTTTTATTCATATATTTTTTTAAATAAAAAATATAAAGAAAATCAGACTCATGAGCTAAAAAGCTCGCGAGCAACTCGAGCTCTCGAGCTCGAAGCTCGATAAGCAGGTATGGAGCTTGAGCTCGAGCCAGGACAAAATGAGCTTAACGAGCTCGAGCTCGAAATGATTTGCTCGAGCTTGAGTTCGGGCTTGGAAATTTTGTCAAACTCGACTCTTTTGCACCCCTACTCAGGTCGGAGGTTTGCCAGAATTTTCCTACGAGCCTTCTCCACCAGCCGGGCCACCCAAAAATCCGTCTAAGTCCACGACATTCCTGAGAAGAAGATGTTCTACACACAATTCTGCAAAGCCTCCCACGTGCGCAATGCTTCTCAAGTCATCGCCAACACCTCTCAGTGCACTTCGTTACGGAGTTGGCCCGCCAAGCAGCGTTTGAGAACACTCGTCTCCATGAAGCATAGAAGAAAACCAGCTTAGTGTGAGGCAGCTTGTCGTCCACCAAGCACTCCACAATCTCTCATCTCACTGTTATAACGAGTAGCGACCTGTCACCCTCGGTTCTCCGTACAATCTGTAAACATACGTCAATAATAGTTTGATTGACACCGTACCAGTCATGTGCTTTTTTACCCACTTGAGGGGTTTTTCACGTTAAAATTGACTTGTGAGGTTCTGCTTATTCTGTGACTGTGTGCGCACTCGACCGCTCCACGTGTTGAGGCACCATAGTTTAGTCTGGTTTATCAGGAGGGTTGGGTTGACGACAACACTAGTTTTGAGCATAAAATGCATGAATTTTTGTAGATGAGGTTGGACGTTCACGAAAGACGTTTCATGAACAATGCGTTCGTTCATGACCGCCGTCACGACGCCAAATGAAACCTTAAATTATATTCAAAATTATCTCAAAGTAAATTTTATTTATTCCATTCATATTTTTTTTTTCAAAATTTGTTAAAACAAAATTAAGTGATATATAACAACAAAAAAAAAAAAACCCAACCCAAGGTAAGTCCACCCAGAGCAATCTCGGAAGCTTATAGTAATTTTTTTTTGTTTCAAAAACAAAAAAACCCAAAATAAGAGTGCCTTCTACACATGTTGCCTTTCTTTTTCGAAGACCGAGTCCGAGCGCAGGAAAAATAGAATTGAAAACCGAGGAGGTAATCGAGCGAGCTAAACAGCGAAGGAAGGGCGGCAGTTCGAGAGATCTGGAGCCTGTAGGAATGGGTTGCAGGAATGGAGAAGCCGAGACAGCGGTGGAGTTGCCGGCGGCGGACTCCGGCAACGCCCTTCTTCTTGCGACGGTCTCCACCGTTGGGCTACTGGTCGAGGTTCAGGTCAAGGACGGCTCTCTCTATTCAGGCATCTTCCATACCGCCTCCGTTGATGAGGGCTATGGTGGGATCCCAATCATTGTTCATTCCACTTTCACGGTCTCTTGATGAATACTGGTTAAACGCCGTCTCGGATCGTGTTCTGCTTGTATTTTTGAGGATTCTAAACGATCTTTTGATTCGCATTGCGATCTTATAGGAATGGATTTGTCAAGGCTTCGTTGGTTATGCTAACTTACCTTTTACTCAATATCATTATATTCGATTGTAAATGTGCAGGGATCGTATTGAAGAAAGCGATGATGATAGAGAAGGGGAAGTGTAATTCTGCTTTAGAAGTAGGAGCTCTTGTAGATACTCTGGTTGTGCTTTCCAATGATCTTGTACAAGTTATCGTGAAGGTAGATCTTTATTTTTCAAGTATATTTTGGTTCATGTTGTTGGTTATTTGAGTTGTGTTTATCTTTTTACTAGGATTTTCTGCTTCCAATGGAAGGAGATATTTGTTATTCTGTCGGTGATCGTTCATGCCAAGAGATTGACACAATAGATTCCTCAGTCACTGATGCCACTTCTCGGTATGTATGATTAGTATGACCAGATAGTCTTCCCTATTTCCCCCTACTGATAAGTTTAACTGTCTTTTTGTATACATTTACTAGGACAAATCCCTGATTTCAATTTAAATTTCAATTTATTGTATCCTTATTTCTGTTTAAAATTCTGTCCAGCATTGTACATTTCATCGTCTGTAGAGTAGAAAATCTGTCAGGAAGAAATCTTAGACCGGCAAAGTACATGCTTACAGGCTGCTTTTGCTCATTTCGAATTTTGCTCATGATGCTGTGTTGTTTTGTATGGATAAAGGCCTTGTTATTCTCGCTGATGTGGAGAAACTGCTGTAAAATAGTGTTAACCATGCTCTTGAATCCAAGGGAGGAGTCAGGAGATGGAGTAATCTAGGGCTTTCTATCACACATTTTGAGCATAAATCAATTTTCAAATGCCATGTTTTTTTAAAAGAAACAACTTAAAAATGTTAATTTCTTGCCAACTTCTCATTAGTGCTAGCTTTATCAAAACAATACATATTATGTACTCAAGTTAACAAAGTGATGCAGAGGTAGGCTGACAATAACTCGACGACTATGATGCAACCCAAATGCTGTGCGAGTGAGGTGAAGGTGCAAATAGTCCGGTTCAAAAATCTAAACAACAGTAATGAAATTTAACGAGCTTCTAGACAATTGCACAATCGGAAAATAGTCGTAGACGATCAAAGATCGATTTGCGAACCACCATCAAAATGTGGCTCGAATATCATTCAAGTACACCGAATAAATCCCGCAAAATCAGATTACAAATAATAATATCAAATCGCGTATGAAAATTTCAAATCTCATAACAATAGTTCAATCCCAAGCATTCAACATGAGAGAAATAAATAACATCCGTACCTAGACTCGCTCATGCATGTGGCAACATGATTAGGGGAGGAGAACCGGTTGCAGCACGTCAGTGGGTGGCTCCACGAGTGAACTGCGGGGACTGGACAGGGCTGAGTCGGAGGCTTGGGCGATGAGGAGGGCTAGAATAGGTTACATAGGAAGAGGATAAGGCTGTAGGTGGCTGGACGAATTTTGGAAACATGAGGGAAGGAGGCGTCCCGACTGTAGGTGGCTGGACGGGATTGGAAAGGGGGAAAAGCAGCGGACGGGCTGTTGGCGGCGGGACGGGATCTGAGAAGGGGAGGGGAGGCTGAGGCGGGATTGTAGAAGGTCGACGGGGGCTGTGAAGGGAAGGGGTGGCGGAGGCGGGGTTGTAGGAGGCTTGACGGGGGCTGCAAAGGGGAGGGGAGGCGGAGGCGGGGCTGTAGGAGGACCGACGGGTGGTGGCTGAAGGCAGAAATCGCTTCGAAGGAGATTCGCCGCTCGGAGTCCACCGAGAAAGGCTGACGGTTGCTGAGTTGCAACCCACGATACTCTAATCAGCTCCCTGTGCATGTATTTATAGGAGATAGGGAAAATAATGAGCTAGGACACCCTGATCGGATGACTGATAATGTTCGGTCCGATCAGGTGGCAAATAAAGCATGAAAAACAAAAATAATTTATAAAAAAGACTTAGAACGACCACCCTGGCGCATTCGCGGACTCAGATCACCCAAATGGGTCGCCGATCACCCTCCTGCGGGAATAAACATGGTGTGTCGTCGATCGTCATCAATCTCCCCTGACTTGAAAGCACTCATTTCCGGTGAGTACTTTTGTCGGGCGTCATTCAATTTCTTTCTAAAGCAAACAACTGGATGACCCTCCTGGCTAAATACTCCCCCGATGCCCACTCCAGATGCATCGCACGCTACCTCAAATGCCTTGGAAAAATCCAAAAGGCGTAATACAGGAGCAAATAACAAAAGAGTGGTGTCTGCCCTACCCATCCTAAAGCCACGTCCTAACAGAAAAATCATGAGTCTATCATACCAAGCATGGGGTGCTTGCTTCAGTCCGTACAAAGATTTTGCCAACTTGTATACGTGATTTGGGTAGTCATTTTTCTTGAAACCGGGTGGTTGCTCGACATACACCTCTTCCTTAATATATCCGTTCAAGAATGCACTTTTAACATCCATTTGATATAATTTAATTTGTTTATAAATTATAACTCGCAAATGCCAATAACCGGGTCGTTCTGAGTGATAGTCACGCAGTCGTCAAGGGGCAACCCCATGAGTTGTAGCAGACCGCAGTCTCCGAGGGGCATATCGCAACCACGATGGATTTGGCGAGCTACAACAGATTACAATCGCCGACGGGCAGTCTCCAAGTGGCAGTCGCGCGGAGGAGAGGATGAGTTCGCGCGATTGGAGAGAATGAGCTTGCTTCACCGAGGAGTGCGAGCGTGTAGCCCCATGTTCTATAAAATGTGAAGCAGTGGTGAGCGCGGGGACATATATGAGTGCTTGATTAGAAATCATCTAGTCCCAAGATTTGTGAGGTGGCTCTCTCGTGTAAGGTCGGGGGGTACACACAAAATCGGATAGGCTCGTGTATGGCCGGGAGAAATTACGTGAGACGTAGAAACATGAGAGAGCAACAAAAAAATTTCGTCCTGCTCTGATACCATATGGAAATTTAAAATATTAAATAGTTATTATTCCAAAAATCCTAACTATTATATAGTAACTCTCCTTTTTATTTAGAGTAGAGCTGGATGAAGTATTTACACTTGGAGATGTGAGACTAAATGGACCCCCTTTGAGGCTTTTTATAAAATGGGCTCTAACATTTGCTTTCGGTAGATTTTAAATATCTCAAAATTCAGTACTACACAATCTAGATGAGCATTATGAGTACCGTGCATGTATTGTCTTGCCATACTGACCGCAAAAACAATGCCAGGCTTAGAGTGGGATGAATAAATGTGTTTTCTAACAAGCCTATGATATCTCACCATGTGTATGATTTCCCCTCTTTGTGTTTTTTAGGAGGTAGAAGTGTATTTTTTTTCCTATTTCAATTTACAACCCAAGAAGGTATCTTTATTGGCAAAAATATGACAAATTGTCTTCGCAGAAGTTTCTTTAGCCCCTGATGTCATCACCTATCATGATGAAACTTGAAAGTTTCTATAGATGATTATGATGTATTTTTTTTCATGCTTGAAAAAAGTTTGATATGTTTGTCCTTGTAAATATCCAAAATTTTTAATCGTTTTTGAGAAAATCATCCAACTACTATGCCTCTCATTTATTTCAAGTCATATTTTTTTCATGCTTGAAAAATATCACAAACATAATAATAACATTTCTTTACCCTTCTCTTTAAACCGAAGAGGTTGATTATGTTGTATATTTTTCTAAATAATTATGAGGAAAAGGAAAAAAACATTAATTAATATACTAAAATAAATTCAGCAAAAGTAAATATAAAAAGTAATAATATTAAAAGCAAAATAAGTCTGTGAGGTAAAGCACAACAAAGTTTCTGTCCTAAAAGAGTTTCATTGCTCTTCCGGCTAGAGCGTCAATGGACGCCAACTCTTCAAAATTTTAACACCTGGCTCATCCCGAAACTTTGATGTTGCTCAGGTACCGTGACCCAAAACACCATTTGGGTGAAGGTCTCACTGAAAGAAAAACATAAAGGAATGGGAGGAAGAGTTGAAAATTTGGAGCGTTAGAACTCGTTCCATTAGAATGATATGTATAGGCGGAACTATAATATAGAATAATTAAAACAATAGAGACTATATTTAAAATAAAAATTAAATATTATAAATATTCATAATAATAATAATATTATTAATGTTGTTATCAGATAATGTTATTGTTGTGGGTCGCTTAGCACTTGCACGGACCGAAAGAATCTCGTCTTAGCTTGAGAGTGAGCCAATCATGCAAACAGTCAAAATGGAAAACCAACAACAGACACCGAGACTTTTACGTGGAAAACCCGAAAAGGGAAAATACCACGAGGCCATACCCAGTTCTGATGAAAATCAACTAGCTGTAGCTAAGTATGAGAGTTAGAGTTTTAGGATTGGTGACTGGCCGCCGCTCCTTTGCAAGTATTTTGAGTGTCCAATCTTGAGACAAGTTAAGTGTTGAGGAGCTCTCGCTGGAGCAGTCACCAGAGCAGAACTATCACAAGTGAAGCGCGCATTGAGCCAGAGAATGTGCGGTGAGCCAAGTCTTCGTCGAATAACCTTAGAGCTCTCTCTTCTCCTTCTTTCCCCGTCACTGCAAATGAAGGCATATGCACTTTTTTATAAGTTTTTTATGGGGGGGGGGGGCGCAAAGGTAATTGTGCCCTCTTAGAATTTGAACGGGCAAATAGGAACGCGTGATTCCAATCACGTGGATCACAAACTTTTGGGATATGACGATAACGACCCTCGGGCGGCTTGGGCAACTCGGGAAGTCCGGTAAGGTCTGCCGGCAGGGTCGGCGACAGACAACAACGAAGCCAATGACCGTGGCGGCGGGGCCGCCGAGCGTGTGGGCACGCTTTTTTTGGGTACATGCTGCAGTTTGCGGTGTGATCCTTGCAACGGGCCAGACTACCACGATGAATTGGTCAGTGTCGTGGTGGAAGGAGCGCACGATTAAACCACTTTTGCATTATGGGGAACCCTATCAAATGCCCCCTCTTTCCAGAGGCTGCATCTTGAAAAAATGAGCCCACAAATTTTTCCTGAAGGTCGCATTTTCTTGGCGGGAATTTTAACATGATTTTCGAGGTCAAATTGTACGTGGGCCTGAAGGGCGGATCAAGTATATGCGATTAGGATAGCATGCACGAGTGTTTGCGCTGGTGCAGATTATGCGTTGGTATGCAATCTGAACTGTTACTCATGTTCTTGTGCGCGGAAACGAGGCATTCCCCTGATTTGTATGGCTGTTCGCGGAACCATGCATGGTGCAAATGCTTGGATGCAAATGCGTGCTGTGTGTGTATTTTTGAACTTTATGCGCGCTGCGAGCACAAATTTTTTTGCATTGTGCGCGCGACTTTGATCGAAGGACGATGGTTCTAATGAAGATATGTGTGTGTGTGTGTGTGTGTGGGGGGGGGTGATGCCCCCACATGTTTTCGGAAAGGCACGAACTTTCTTTGACTGGAGAGCGCTAGTCCTTTAAAGAATAGCACGAGGCTTGTTTGGAAAGCGTTGCTACTTTTTGAGTTGAGCGAGAGAGCGCGTATTGAAAAGTTATGTGTGCGCGAATATGCTGTAGAGTCGTTTGCACGTGAACATGCTTAGAGCTGTGTGCGCATGAATGAGTTGTAGAATTGGGTACACGAAAATGTGATGAGAGGTTGTGCGAACGTGAATGTGTTGCAGAGCTGTGCTTATGTGAACTTGTTGCAGAGCTACGCACACGTGACGTCCTGAGAGGCTGTGCGAATGTGTCGCAGAGTTGCGCACACATGAACTTGCTGAGAGGTTGTGCGAACGTGCACGTGCTCCAGAGCTGCACACACATTAACGTGCTGAGAAGTTGTGTGAACATGAACATGTTGCAGAGCTGCGCACACGTGAACGTGTTGAGAAGTTGTGTGAACGTGTTGCAGAGCTGCGCACTCATGAACGTGCTAAGAGATTGTGCGAACATGAACGTGTTGCAGAGATGCGCACATGTGAACGTGTTGGGAGGTTATGTGAATGTGAACGTGTTGCTGAGCTGCGCACACACGAATGCGCTGAGAGATTGTTAGAATGTGTTGCAGAGCTGCGCACACGTGAGCGTGCTAAGAGGTTGTGCGAACGTCAACATGTTCTGAAGCTGCGCACATGTCAACATGAAGGAGAGCGATGCACTTATGATCATGCTGAAGGGTGGCGCATAACCAAACTTTTGGGCGGAGGTTCCTAGGCTGTATGGTAGAGTCGTGTTTGCGTGATGAGCGGGGGAATGTGGTTCCCTATGGATGTGTGGTCCTTTGGAAAGGACAGAGCTTCTGTCGTGGTTCCCTATGAATGTGTGGTTCCCTATGAGCGGGGGAATGTGCTTCTCTCATGTGTTTGCTTCCACTCGTCCCCTTCTCTTACCCTAATATGATGGTATCCGCTCTGCAAGTCAATCTTCGAGAAGATCTGGGCACCAACCATTGCATCGAGGAGATCGTCGAGGCGAGGAATGGGAAAACAGTACTTCACCGTGATCGTGTTGATGACACATCTGTCAACACACATGCGCCAACTCTCATCCTTCTTCGGGGTAAGAAGGCAAGGGACGACACACATGCTCAAGCTCTCCCGAATGAAGTTCTTCCGAAGAAGATCATTGATTTGCTGCTTCAGCTTGGCATGCTCCGTTGGGTTCAGGTGATAGTGGGGCAAATTGGGCAAAGATGCCCCTGGGACTAGATCGATAATGTGCTGGATATCTCTCAACGAAGGAAGCTCATCGGGGAGCTCCTCAGGCATAATGTCAGAATACTCGTCCAACAGGCGTCAAATGTCAGGATCCACACTCTCCAAGTCTGGCGGCATCGAAGGCCATGGTGGCGGCCACCACAAACATAACTCCTGAATCTAAGCTCTCCCTCAGAAAATATCCTCTCCTCAGAATGTGTAGAGGCCTAGTTGACCCTACGCTAATGGACGAGTCGACTTGGCCCTTGGGGGAATCCCTAGGCTGGGTCGGGGTAAGGGTGGTCTTCCGCCCCTTATCGAAGAATACACACGTGTTGGAGCGACCATAACACGTGACATCACGATCGCATAACTAGGGCCGTCCTAGGAGAACATGTGCTACGTCCATCGAGATGACGTCGCACCAAACTTTGTCCTCCACGGACGCTAGGAGAATCGGAACAAGACATCTCTGTGTGATCTGAATAGCTGACTTGTCCACCCAGAGGACACGATAGGGATGCAGATGAGGCTTAGCGGACAACTGCATCCTCCCTAATCCCTTCTTTGCCACGATATTCACGCAACTGCCACTATTGATGGTGACTTTCCAGGGGCCACCCGCACTCTGAAAATACGTGTAAAATATCATGGGGCAGCGCTAGTCCTCCTCTGCACGAGGAGTGTGAAGAAGGCGTCAGATGACTCCTAACCCTCACAATCGCTCAACGTCACTCTCCCCACTACAATGTCATCTACCTCAGTACTAGTTTCGCCCTCATCCCCGATCAACAGATTCCTAGTGGGACACTGAGCAACAATGTGTCCTCGGCCCGGGCACCGATGACACTGGCCGGGTCCAGGTCTAGGGGTTCCCGGGACAATAGCTTTGCCCTTAGCATCCGATGGGATGCGGGGAGGGGCGTCAGGCCGATTTGTAGCCTGTCTCGGACTTGCAAGACGTAGATAGTTCTCATACTCAAGTGCGAGCTGGAACACCTACTCAACCGTCTCTATGTGGTGAGGAATGAGCTCTCTTCAAATCTTGGCCTAAAGTCCAGCTCTAAATCTAGAAGCGGTCGCAATAGGCTCATCCAGGATATCACTCCTCACTACCAACTCGTTTAATCGTGTCATATAATTGGCAACAAAAAGTGTTCCCTACTGTAGTGCGAAGATTTGATCGAGGAGCTGATCTCGATACGATGCGAGAAGGTATTTGTCCTTCAATCGTTGGTTCATCTCGACCCATCAGGTGACATGATAGTATCCATCTCTCTCTAGCGATCTCTCTACGCTAGTCCAAAACATCATCGTCTATCCCAACAATTTCATTTTGATGAACCGGACTCGCCGCTCATCGCTCATCTCGTACCAATCGAAGAATTGGTCATGTCCATGAGCCAGTCTCTAAAAGCCTTCAGGTCCAGGTGATCGTCGAAGGACGACACATCAATTCGAAGGCACCAAATAAGGTCGTCCTGGACCGGGGAGGCTCTGTGACGAGGCGCGAAATAATCATCCAGGCTCATCTGGGTCAAACTCGTGTCGTACTGGCAGACCACGACCCCTGCTGGCAGGTGGTGAACGTGGCTCATAGGGAGGACGAGGGTTTCCCCTTGGGGCGGGGTCACAACGATAATGGTACACCGACTCAAGAGTCCCTCTCCCACTCGGAGCGGGATCCCGACGTGGTAGCTCTCTAGCTCGCCTATCTAGCGGTGGTGGATCGTCCTGAGGGGCTTCCATGGGGTCCTCATATCGTGGGAGTGAGGATGGACCTCTAAAGGCTCCTAACTGGCCGACTATGGTGTTGACCCTAGCGATGTCATTCTTAAGAGTTGCAAATTGTTTGAGAACTAAGCGTTGAAACTCCGCGAGCGTCATGCCCGAATTCGAATTGGCGGCCCGATCGTCGGTGACGTTCTGGTCAGACATCCGTGATCGATACAACCTACCACTATGTAGCATAAAACGTGACTCGAACTAGCTCTAATACCAAATGATGCAGGGCTAGGCTGACAATAACTCGACGACTATGATGCAACATAAATGCTGTGTGAGTGTGGTGAAGGTGCAAACAGTCCGGTTCAAGAATCTAAACAACGGTAATGAAATTTAATAAGCTTTTAGACAATTGAACAATCGGAAAATTGTCGTAGACGATCAAAGATCGGTTTGCGAACTACCACCGAAATGAGGCGCGAATATCATTCAAGTACACCGAATAAATCCTGCAAATCAGACTACAAATAATAATATCAAATCGCATATGAAAATCTCAAATCTCACAAAAATAGTTCAATTCCAAGCATTCAATATGAGAGAAATAAATAGCATCTTTACCTAGACTTGCTCATGCATGTGGCGACGTGATTAGGGAAGGCGAACCGGTTGGGGCACGTCTATGGGTGGCTTCACGACTGAACTGCGGGGGCTGGACATGGCTTAGTTGAAGGCTTGGGCGATGGGAGGGCTGGAATAGGTTAGCGGGAAGAGGGGTGGGCTGGAATAGGTTAGCGGGAAGAGGGGAGGGCTGGAATAGGTTAGCGGGAAGAGGGGAAGGCTATAGGTGACTGAACGAAATTGGGAAAGGGGTGGGAAGGTGACGTCCCGGCTGTAGCTTGCTGGACAAGATCGAAAAGAGGGGGAAAAGGCAGAGGCGGGCTGTTGGCGGCGGGACGGGATCTGAGAAGGGGAGGGGAAGCGGAGGCGGGGCTGTAGAAGGCTCGATGGGGGCTGTGAAGGGAAGGGGTTGTGGAGGCGGGGCTGTAGGAGGCTTGACGGGGGCTGCGAGGGGGAGGGGAGGCGGGGCTGTAGAAGGCCCGACGATGGTGGCTGAAGGCAGAAATCGCTTCGAAGGAGATGCGCCGCTCAAAGTCCACCGAGAAAGGCCAACAGTTGCTGAATTGCAACCCACGATACCCTAATCAGCCGCCTGTGCATGTATTTATAGGAGAGAGGGAAAATAATGAGTTAGGGCACCCTGATCGGACGGCTAATAACGTTTGGCCCGATCGGGTGCCAAATACAACATGAAAAACAAAAAAATAATATATAGAAAAGACTCAGAACGACCACCCCGGCGCATCCGCGGACTTGGATCACCCAAATGGGTCGTCGATCACCGCCTCCTGCGGGAATAAACATGCTTGTGTCGTCGATCACCATCACAAAGTTAATGCATTTAATTATACTAATAACGAGTGCCTCAAATATTCTGTTTTGATGGACTATATTATCTAATTCCTCTCTAAAGAAGTTATTATTACCTATGCTTATGATTTCGATATAAAGATCATGTGCTATTTGAATTTTAGAATCTATAAAAAGCCGGCATTTTAAATAAAAAATTATTTGAATACTCTTCTAAAATCATAGGGTTATGCACGCCCAATATATGGCTAGGTTGGGGCCCTTTTTGCGATCCTGCCTCAGGGACTAGTGGAGACAGGCCATCCATAGCAAAGAACGAAGAAATGGTTTCAGTTACTTCAAAAGAATTTAACGAAGAGTTGGATGAGATAATAATGTCATGCACGGTTTTGTAGAGTGACAGTAAGGGTGACTTATAGAGTTATAGTCCAATTCATCTTACTAAGAGGAAGCCAAAGTTTGAGCCTCATCAATCCTGAACTGGAATTTGATGAAATATTCAATTTTTTTTATGAAAGCGTTGACAGGGAATTAGTTTTAATCTCTTGAGGGGATCCTTATTCTTTTATTTTCATCATGATCACATACTACATATTTTTCTAAAAGTTCATGTTTTCCCTTAAAATTATGTTAATTGTATATGATAACACATCAAGCGAAGACTTAAATTTTCTAAACTAGCAAACCTACACCACAGTGGTCTCTGATATCAAAATAGAACTTGGTTTTAAGATATATGATTGTATTAGTTCTGAAGGATATCTTTTTGACTTATTCACCCTTAGACATCGTTTGATTCAACATTTTTCTTTGGTTTGTTGTTGAAAAAGAGTTGACAAAAAGCGGAGAATATTTGGATGGAAAACAAGGATTCCCTTTTTTGTTCTATTCTTATCGCAGGCTTTTTCGTTACAAATGGTATCAAAGTTAGAACTTTGGCAGTGATATATGTTGTTTGGGGATGTACCACATAGAATTTAATGGGCATGTAACATGTATTTGATGATGACAATCCATTATGGCTAGAAATTTCTTTGGGCTAGTTAAATCTGAACGAAGACGTGTTCTGGACGGTATTAAAGTCATGTTTCCTGCATTACGATGTGCGATTCAAAAACATAACAAATGGAAGTTGGACCTGTAACATCTCGAATCCGATGAGGGCGGATAATGTCTTTGGAGTAGTGAGGCTTGGACAAAGGAAATTTCTAACATGCTCTTAGGATGACATATTTCTAGGTGAAATGAGATGCACGGATGAATAAAATCTCATGTCAAAATTTGAAGAGATGTGTTTGTACTTAAGAAATAATTTATACCCCAACTATTAAAAATGCCTTCCTAGAGCAAGTGACGGAATTTTGTGAAACTCCATATTTAAGTGAGCTCCGGGTGAGACCGTGAGAGTAATTTTTGAATAAGTAACCTCATTGGTCATAGGACAAAGGAAATTTCTAACATGCTCTTAGGATGACATATTTCTAGGTGAAATGAGATGCACGGATGAATAAAATCTCATGTCAAAATTTGAAGAGATGTGTTTGTACTTAAGAAATAATTTATACCCCAACTATTAAAAATGCCTTCCTAGAGCAAGTGGCGGAATTTTGTGAAACTCCATATTTAAGTGAGCTCCGGGTGAGACCGTGAGAGTAATTTTTGAATAAGTAACCTCATTGGTCATACTAGTGTAGGCTATCTGAAGAAAATGGTCAAACTGTGAAATTCAACTTAGCATGAACAACTTAGTATGCGATAAGTTGAACCAAACCGGACAATATTTTAGATATTATGAGTTGGAACGTTGCATATTACTTGAGAGATAGACTTGCCTTTTGATCTACTTCCAAATATCCAAGATCCAATCTTGTAACGGTGTGGTTGTCATTTCTTTTTGAACTTGGATTTTTATGTATTCCCTTTATTTTTGAAACTTTTATATGTCCTCATAGATAAGCTCTCAATTGGGTTTTCACTTTGCATCATTTTCCTTTGCTCATTTGATAAAAGGGTGAAAGTCACCTATTAACATCAATAATGTCTTTTTGTTAGCTACTATGGTTGAAGAGGCGGAGTGGGAGGGGATGAGAAGAAGGGCGGAGAACAAGGGAGATGAATCTAGCCCTTAGGGCTCCTTAAAAAACAGATCTCACTCCTCGATGATCCAAATGAAAGACAAGACTAGGCTTATATAGTACCTAGATACAATATATGCGAGAGAAAACAGTAAATAACCAACGGATCGAGATACATGCGCGAAATAAAATGTAATGATGACGGGTGCATTATGCCCGTGTGCACTACCAAAGAATGCCGGTCATCGACTTGGGATCCATGTCTATGCCGCCTTGGTCCCGACGTCGACATATACGACATTATTCCACAGGTGGGTGGCAAAGTTCACAACCCCTGGCTGCAAAGGAGGATTGAGGGTCACCGCCGGGCGGGGAAAGCACATAGCCCCAACAAAGAGGAAAGGGACTCCCACTCGAGGGAAATGCATTGTCTTGCGAGTCTAGTTGATATACATATCGTCCAGAGTACAAAGCCATGCGACACCGAGAATGACATCAAGACCACCGAGCTCGAAGGAATGGAAATCTGCGCGGAGAGGGCAGGGGACCACAGTCATGTGCATGTCCGAAAAGTGGCCCCCACTGGTAGTGCAGTGGTCGTTGCCCAAGCAAACCACGAGAGGAGTAAGAGATGGGAGAATGCTGAATAGTGTCACCAAGCGCGGGGAGATGAAGTTGGGATGACTCCACTATCAACTAACATAGTCAGGGGAGTGCCATACATGTACCCATAAAATGTCATAGCTAGGTGGCCAGAGGGGCCTCTAGTCGCAGAGCACAAAAGTTCGAAGCGATGTAGTCGCGCGTGGGGTTCCGTGACGGCGGGGGAGTTATCTTCCTATAGGGCTTCGAAATCCCTCTGGGTGATCTCAGGTTCTTCCTCGCCAATGGTGATGCGAAGCTCCTTCAAAGTACATTCATGTGTCGAAGAGTAGAGTTGTTTACAACGAAAATAGAAGACCTTAGTCCGAAGATCGCGGTACTCTTTGTTAGTCATATGGGGGCCATGCGGAGGCCGGGGCGGCTGAGGTGGTGGGCCGAGACGTAGGGGAGCTGTGGTATGCCCATGGAATGGCAGCTGGAAAGGTGTAAGAGGTAAGCAACCAGACAGGGCGTCAAACTCTCTGGAGGCTGGCCAATGTCGACGAAAGGCACATTGAAGTCCGCTTTCACTAAGCGGGGGAGGTCCATGGCCTCGAAAATAGATGGAGGGTGATATGTGTGCAGACGAGCATGAATATGTGCGAGGATCCCATGCATGAAGAAGTTGAGGTAGTGATTAAGGGGAAGACCAGGTACATGCATGACGATAGCGATGAATTCGTCGATGTAGTCATCGAGGGATCCCGTTTGATAAACACGACAGGGGCGCTCCATTGCTGAACCCAAGTAACGAACATCGTAGTGACGAATGAGATCTTGTTGCAAATTGGGCTAAGATAGAGCATGTTTGGACTACTGGAGCCATCAAAGCTAATGGAATGCGGAGCCCTTCATGCTTATCAGAGCCATTACTTTGCGCGCCTCCGAGATTTGTTGGATGTCGAAAAACTGCTCCGCTCAGGTATGCCGTTGAAGGATGGAACGTCGAAGAGCCGGGGTGCCTGAGAAAAATGATCCTGCGACGGTACCGTGTCCCGGTAAGATTCCGAGGGTGCGCCGAGGAGGGACGGGAGTCCGCAGTAGAGGTTGCAGACGTGCTTGGGAGATAGATATGATGGCATCAAGTTTCGCGTACATCCGATCCACGAGGGCTTGGAGCGAGACAATGACATCATCATGACCGTCAAGTCGATGGATGATGGTCGGATCCACCAGAGGAGGAGGCGCTGGTGCGTCAGAATGTGTCATGGAGCGGAGCTGAGGGGTCTTACACACGACACGACACGTCTGGAAGCAACACGAAAGAAGTCACCGACATTGGTAGTGATATGGCGTTGTCAGGTAACAATGAGAACAGGGAAGGCTTGGATTGGCGAGTCGAGGCCGTCGTTGGGGGAAACCGCGAGGCCAAAGTCATCGGGATGTCGATGTAGAAGGCAGATGAACGAGAGGGCAATATCAGGGACAAGCGAAACTAGGGAGACGACGCAAGTACCGGTTGTAAAAGCTGAGGTCAAAGTAGCCGAGGTCGATGTCGACAACGACGACGTCGATGTGTGAAGCAGGTGAAAACAAGCGCAGTGGCAACAAATGGCCATGAGCGATACAGAACCTCGGCACGAGAACAATTTGGCTTCAGTTGACAGAGACCGTGGTCGAAAAACGGCAGGTAAAACCAAATGTTAGCTACTAGGGTTGAAGAGGAAGAGAGGGAGGGGATGAGAAGAAGGGGGAAGAAGAAGAGAGATGAATCTAGGTCCTAGCACTCCTTCAATAATAGATCTTACTCCTTGATGATCCAAATGAAAGACAAGTCTAGACTTATATAGTGCCTAGTTACAAAATATGCGAGAACAAATGGTTAAATAACCAATGGCTCAAGATACATGTGCGATAGTAAAATACAGCAATGACGGGTGTGTTATGCCCGTGCGCACTACTGGAGAACGTCCGTCATCGACTTGGGATTCATGCCCGCGCTGCCTTGGTCCCGACGTCGGCACATGCGTTGTGTCCTCATGTCCTCTTCCCTGACCCTCGTCCGTCTTCGTAACACTTTCTTAGTAAAGTTGTAGCAATATGCTCTTAAGAATATGTTCATAAGAAGGTGGTATAGAGCATAACAAAATCAAAGCTTTATCCTGATCATCATTCATTTGATAGATCCAAAAGAAGCTTATATTAGGGATTAAGATGCTCTTGTAAGATGCGCTCTCTTTCATGTTAAATGCTAATAGATGTTGCATCAATAATTGTGATTTGTACATGACTTCTTCATGCAGAGAGATTTTATTTTTTCTGCATATCTTTTGCCGTACTCCACAACAACAACACTCAAGGCTTTATCCCACTATAGTGGGGTTGGCTATATGGATCCTTTTGCCGTACTCCGATCCAATAAATTTATAAGTACATTATATTCAAAATAGAGACAAATAGAACTCAGAGCGTTGAGATCTATCTCCTCTCCTTTCTTCATATGCCCATCCTTCAAAGCTTAAGCAGACGCTTCTTGGAAGAAGTTTTTCATCTTAATTCTTCTGATGTTGAGTATACTTTAGTTTTATTATATTATAACTAATTACTTTATGCAGCTTTGCAGAGAGACCAGTGCAGGTGACCTTCCAAGACCTCCCCACAGTCTTTATAGAGTGGAAAATAGCCTATTTTTATCTTGAATGGAATACAAAATACATAATATTATTCATCCATATAGGACTATTTATAACATTACATAGGACTCACAAGCTCTAACACAAGATGTGAGACTAAACCCACTCAACACAAATATCTTTATACTATAAGGAAAGAGCAAAACAGCCATGGTGTAACATTTGATTGTCCAAAATACCCTCCACAATAAAATTAATGACACATACAACTCAATAAAATTTCAAAACCGTTCAAAAATACAGGGTCAATTACGTACAAACACATACCCCTCCACTATTCACAGACTCCTCATAATGCCCTAACCTAAATCAAACCCGCCCTCCTCTCGCACTCCTCATTCCCGCACTCCTCATAATTCCTCGCCTGAAGCTCTCGCTGCCGCTCTCCTCATTCCCGATCCCAGCCAAAAGTGTACGTGCCCTAGCAACTGCTGACCGCTCCTCTCACAACTGCTGTCACAACTGCTGTCGCAACTGCTGACGCTACTGCCGAATGGCTCCTCCGCTGCTCGCGACGTGAGAAAGGGGTGAAATTAATCACCGTCCAAAGCCCTAGACAGCGAATTTCTTTAATTTTCAACCGCAAGGCCCCGATCCGCCGCATGCCGCACGCCTCGCGGCGCTCTTCTTCCTCCCATCTGATCTCGCGCAATAGTTCTACACGCAGCCACCGACCTCCACGGCCCGCCTTATTTTATCCGCCGGTGAAAACACCTTCTCCCACTCTCTCTCAAGCTCCTATCTGTTCGCTCTTCTTTGTTTTCGTTTCCACGGTTTTCATTTAGTTTCTTATTCCGTCTGATTAATTTTTCTAATACAGTTCTTTTTCCCTTCTTCATTTAAGATTTTGATTTAGGTTTCATTTTCGTTTTTATTCAGTTTTTTAAATTCATTTTAGTATTGCGTTCTTGATTTAAGATAGAGATTTTGGTTTCGTTTTGGTTTTCGCTTAATTTCCCCTATTTAAACAGTTTCTGATTTTGCTTTTAAATACATTTTTAAATTTCTGTCTTGATTTAAGATTTAGATTTAGGTTTCGTTTTTGTTTGGATTTAATTTCGTTTTCTTAAACAGTTTCTGATTTTGTTTTTAAATTCAGACTCTGATTTTGTTCTTGATTGAAGATTTAGATCTATCTTTCGTTTTCGTTTTGATTTAATTTGGTCTTCTTAATCAGTTTCATTTCGTTTTTAAACACGGCTTTTAATTTCGTTTTTGATTTAACATTTAGATTAAGGTTTCGTTTTTGCTTTTTTATTTAATTTCGTTTTCGTTTATTTTCTTATTCTGTTTTTGATTTAGTTCATTTCTTTCAAGCTTCCAATCTTTGATTTTAATTTAGATTTGAATTTAGATTAAATCAAAAAAGATTTTGAAATTAAGCAAAAAAAAAAAATTTATGAAAACAAAATTGATTTCAGTTTTTGTTTCAAGTTTACTTTCAGATTTCATTTGAGATCTCATTTTTGTTTACGGTTTAATTTAATTTCAGTTTTACTTTTATTTTTCAGATCACATTGACTATATGGTTCGTGATGTGCAGGAAGAACGACGAGAGCAGAGATCTGCACAAATACACAAGAACTTCGGACTGCCACATCTCACGAAACGGTAAGAAATGTCTATTTTTGGGTTTCCGTTTAGGTTTTTATTTAGTTCTGTCGAAAATTATGAAGTGAAAGTGAGAGGTTGATCAGGCAGACTGCGCGGCTAGGGCGGACTGACAGTGCGGTCTGGGCGGCCTGGTTGTTGCGACCCAGTGATGATTCCCCCCAATCAATGTCGTCCCTCGACTAATGTTGTCGCCCTCGACCAATGTCGCCGCCCCCGACCAATGTCGCCGCCCCCGACCAATGTCGCCGCCCCCGACCAATGTCGTCGACCCCGACCAATGTCGTCGCCCGCACGGGGTCCCCCGTGCACGACTGCACAAATTCCCATAGTGTAACATGGTGTAACATTTAAATCCCATAATGCCCTCATAAAACCAGTTTTGTTGGGTTAAGCACGGTTTTTTTGTCTTTTGGCCGGATTAGGACTTAATTAATACAGACATGCATTGTTCATCCGCCACAAAATCCCGATACCCACTCTCACACGGCTTCCTTCCTGATCTCATTACCTCTCCCCTGCTCTCCCTGATACCCTAACCTAACACCGCTTTCTTCTTCGCAGGCATGCCACATCCTCACTCTCAATCTTCATCACAAGCACGTCGTCATCATTCTAACACCTGTCTCGCGCTCTCACACAGCTTCACGATTTCCACAAGGAGAGAACTTCGTGCCGTCGCCGACGTCATCGCCTTTCTCTAGGAATGTCTCCTCTTTCTTTCCAAGCTCTTATTTATTACCTCTCCATGCCTGATGACATGGACGATGCCTCTCATCTCTTCCTCCCCGCCGGATGTCACCTTCCCTACTGGATGTTGCCATCCTCGACAAATGACGCTGCCACCAACTAATGTTTCCGCCCCCGAAGAATTTTCCGCTCCAGACGAATGTCGTCGCCCACGACAAATGTCGCCGCCGACGACCAATGTTTCCACCTGTAACCAATGTCCCCGCCCACGACCAATGTTGTCCCCATGTCCTATTTCGCCCCCCACGACTAATGTCGCCCCCCACGACCAATGTCGCCCCCACGACCAATGTCGCCTCCCACGACCAATGTCGCCTCCCACGACCAATGTCGCCTCCCACGACAAATGTCGCACCCCCGACGAATGTCGCACCCCCGACGAATGTCGCACCCCCGACGAATGTCGCACCCCGACGAATGTCGCACCCACGACGAATGTCGCCCCCTCGACAAATGTCGCACCCACGACAAATGTTGCCCACACGGGGTCCCCCGTGCACGACTGCTTGTAAACTTATAAACTCATAAACTCCAACACTCCCCCTCAAGCTGAAGGGGGACCCTTCACCTTGGATACATCAAATATAACGACAATGGAGGTTGGCGATGAGGGACAAAACAATAGACGAGTCACCAGGGAAAAAACTAAACTGGGGAATCAAGCTGGGGACATAGCTACACACGATGCTGACCCGCACACGCTGCAGGACCCACACACGACGTGGACTTGCTAGAAAGAAATCAACATACGGGTGACCGGGGATACTCCCACACAATACAACCCACTGGATAAGAAGGTCAACCAATAATCACCCACACACACAACATGCGAAAGAGAACGAGCCAATCATCAAACAAATGATCAGGGATAATTTGTTGGGGATAATATGCACAAAGGGCTGTCCCACATGACAGTCCCGCACGACACCGTCCCACGGGACACAACCGTTGAGATTAGAACGTCAACATCAGCCGCGTCCCAACCAAGGTTGTCAGGATCGCGATCCTAGATGAGATCGTTTCGAGCCTGGATCGGATCAGATGGTAGGATTAGATCGTGGATCGCTTTACAAAATTTGGAGCGATTTAGAAAATCTGGATCGTAAGATCCTATTATCTGGAT
The DNA here is from genome assembly GCA_039513925.1 of Platanthera zijinensis. Lineage (NCBI taxonomy): Eukaryota > Viridiplantae > Streptophyta > Magnoliopsida > Asparagales > Orchidaceae > Platanthera > Platanthera zijinensis. The sequence continues at coordinate 23,207,267 of CM077080.1, read as the reverse complement.
CGCGATCCTAACAACCTTGGTCCCAACACACGACCAATCGAAAGAAATATGGGGAGACGCATAACAACAAACGAAAAAAAAACCTAGAGGCCGCGTGGAACGAAGGTGAAAAGTCAGGAAAGATCATCCGAGTCGCCTTTGTCCCAAACACTCCACTCACGTGTGTAACACATGCATATAGGCATAAAACACATAGTAAACCTAAGTAACAGAAAGACGGAACAATACAACATAAAAGACTGATAAAGACACATAAAATGACCCAAAAAAACAACACAAATTTAGCATCGGTGAGACAAATGAACCCTGAAGCGGCAGCCACGGCTGGAGCTCAAACAACAGCAAGGCGGCCCACTGGAGCAGCAAGGAAGCTGACTGGATCTATAACCATTGTCCAACTGCCAGGAAGAAGAGGGGCTAGCACGGGAGCAGATCTGGAGCAAGGAGGACGACCCCGAATCAGTAACAAGCACAATCTGATCAGCGGAGGAGAAGCTCAACTAGATCAGCGACAACGAAGCCTGCTCCAGAAGGTAAATGGAGCCAGCAGGGAGGATGGTTAGGATGACGAGCTCGGAGTCACAGGAGCACAGCTGCAGCGTCAAGGAAGTGGATTGGACGACAGAGAGAACCGACAACTTCATCAATAGATATCGAAGGAACGAGCAAAGAGGAACATCGCTTTTGGAGTCGGAGAAAGGACGACGCACGCTCGGTGGTGACGAATGAAGAGTCGATCGAACAGGGCTGTCGATCAAACGGGCTGTGACGATCGAAGGAGCAAAACGGACGATCGAAACAATGCTTACAGCGGGAGAAAGGGAGCATCAACGACAAAGCTCCGAGCATCACAAGGAGGAGAGCGGATGTCTCCTTCAGCGAGTGCACCGGCCGATGCGATTAGGAGCCGCACAGACTCGGCATGAGGATCCCACAAAATTGCAGGAAGGGAATAACACAAGGAACGAGCGAAGTGGGATGGAGGCGGACTCAGCCAGCGAGCGGAATGGGAAGAGCCACGAGGGATTAGGGTTCCTCTGATACCATGTTGAATGAAATAGAAAATACTTAATATTATTCATCCATATAGGGCTATTTATAACATTACAAAGGACTCACAGACTCTAACACAAGATGTGGTACTAAACCCACTCACCACAAATATAAACTTATAAACTCGTAAACTCCAACAAAGATGATCTAAGATTTTAAATAGACTTTATTGCTTTTCCCTATTATGGAAATCAGTTAACGCAGCTACTGCCACACTGTACTGCCACTCAGTTTTATTTAAGTTGCTAACTTGTCAGCTGGATTTAAGGAAGACATATATTATCTTTCTAAGAACTAAAGTACTGGATGCAACTCCAATAATTCATTTTGTTCATCATTTCAAATATTTAAATGGACAGTTTACTGTTGAATGTAAGAGAAACAAACTTTGTAAACTCAAGCTATATAACAATATGGTTGATGTCCCTAAGTAGTTATTTGAATAAATCGTACTTTTACTTAATAGTTTATCATCTTATTACCATGTGAACTATTGATGCTTGTATGACCAAATATTTTCTGCCTCTTCCAGCATGCCTTCTATGTCCTAAATCACTTCATGATTTGATCCCATACTTAAGAAATTAGGCTAGAGAATTACATTTTTGAGCATATGTTTATTGAAACTATTTAGCATTGAAAGGGATCATAAACCTTTTCCATTTATTTTTATAAAATGTGATGCATTTTTGAGGTGTGGATGGCTGTTGATTCTGTTAACTAACCTTGTTATTCTACATCGAATTTTTGGCAGCAATGAGGAAAGTAAATCTATCGATTTTAGTGGGGATACTGACATTGATAATATGCATAATGTGAAGAGATTAGTGAAGTCTCTGGATAATAATCATCATGACCTTGTAAGGAGAGATGGCGGTGCATGTGAGGAAGAGGTAACCAATTTAATTTTGGATGTCTATTTAAATTTTTTTCTTTTGTTGATTCGTCATTTCATAGTTGACCCTCAAAAGCATAAATTTCTCATACTGTATTATGTTATTTATGATAGTAGGACTCCAACTATCACTTCGTAATTAATATCACTAGTTTTCTTGAGTTGAAGGCTCTTCATAGCATATGCTTGTTCATGTTTTTTGCCACCCTAATAATCAGACTTATTTGGCAATGTAGAGAAGATGGCATAAACAAAATTTATTAATTATAAAGGTTGTGTTTCAAATCTCCGGCAAGGGCAAGCACCCAAAGATTCGATGTCGGAATCCTGAATAATTGCTGAAACCGAGGGTGGATCTAAAGGGGGGCAGTTTGGGGCCACTATTATACCTGAACAGACCTCTGGGGAATGACGAATGGCGTGCGCCGATCGGTGATCGTCATTCGCCGCCAAAGAGGGCCTCAAGCATAGTACACAATGAAGAGCAAATTTTATCTTGAGAATAGTATTTGCGCTAAAGAATTATCTCTATTTGATGAAAAACCATAGAAAACACTTTCCAATTTTACTTACTTTCTAGCTTATTAATCTAATAAATTTTAGGGTTTTATGTTCTGTGACCGAATAAGCAATGATTTGGCTGAAACCATGAATCCTCTCTCTTCTATGATCACTGTTACAAAACATAAATTACTGTAATCATGAATCCTAATGACTTACTGCACGATGGTGGAGCAAGGAGAGTAAGAACAAGCATGTTGTTTTTAGCCAAAGCAAGCCCGATGTCGTTTGCATCGAGCAAGCACAGAGGGTCAGAGCTTTGAGCAAGTCATCAGATTCAATGTTGTTGTCGAGTACACAAGATGAAGATGAGCACATTGTCATCGTCGATGCACGTTGCGTCGACACACGTTGTCTTTGTCGAGCATGCACAAAGAGTCCAGACCATGGTTGTCAGGATCACGATCCTACGATCCAGATTTTGTAAATCGATCCAGCTTTTGTAAAGCGATCCTAGATCCAATTCTACCATCTGATCCAACCTCAAAACGATCTCATCTAGGATCTTGATCCTGTCAACCTTGGTCCAAACTACAGCTTTGAGCAAGCCGCATGATTTATTTTATCGTTTAGGGTTTTAGGATTTACATTGACCTTTGGGGCTTTACAACTTTCGGCTAGAGCCCAGATCGAGACATGAATCATGTGAGATGTGATTGTTAATTGTTAAATTTTTAAATTTTTATAACTTTCATTAAAGTCATTTCGCCAAGGATTTTATCAAGCTGCAACTCGCCAGAGCCGCAAGCGACCACTTGGCCAGTAACTAGTAGTGAGTAATCTGGAATGATAAAATCCTGAATACATGATTTTGCAGTTTAACCTGATATCTTAGTCGTTTCAGTTCGGTTGACGGTTTTTATAAATGCCCTGGAAATCAGCCGAACCAATATGGACTTCGTTTTCACAAGCTCCAAGCCGAACCAACACTGAACCGTCTAGCTCGGTTTGAAAATCGGTTGCGTTTGGTTGGTTTTAAATATTCGCTCCACACCCTTTAAAACCAGAGTCTGAATTGGTTAGATGTGAGTTGATTTCGGCAGGACATCAACTTGCTCTGACTTTGTAGTGAATTTAGATGCCGATGGGAATTGCTGGGTTAGTAGAGATGGGGCAAGTGTAGGGGCATTGGTAAGGGTGGGAAAGGTGATAAGGGGTATATGAGAAGAAGTGTAGTGTTTGATAAGATCAATTGAGGTGGATGGGTTGAAGACACGAGCCAATGGTGGAAATCAGGGATTACATGAATCCAGTCAATCCACACAACAACCTCTTTACAAACCAAGAATGGAGGACAGACTATTGTGTTAATAGAGGGTGACATCTGTAAATGTGGATGATTCGGTTCTGGACCAAAATTGGCTTACCGTATTAGGTTGTAGAGGAAATGTGGATGATTCGGAATACAGACTCAGTACCAAAATTGTAAGTATTAAATGTTGGTAATATGCTAAATTGAGTTTTAAATGTCAGATGTTAGAAATCGGAGTTGTGTCAGAGATTTTTTAAAATATTTGATTTTCATATCTTATAAATATTTTTTTTGTTACTAAGTATAATTATTTGTTTTAAAAGCAAAATATCAACATAATAAGTAAAAAAATAATGAGCCATGTATATTTTAAAATTAATTTGAGGAGTATTCAAATATAAACACAAATGCATACATTATAAAAATATTTAATATTATATAATACTTTTATTTTGATAGTGATAGATAGGGGAATAATGATAACATTGCATTAAGAGTCCCCCTTTATATATAGAGGAGAGACAAAAAGATACAAGGATACAAACGTGCAATTTGCACACAAAATAAAGTAAACTAAGCTAACACTCCCCTCAAGTTGGGCGAGTGATGTTAAACATGCCCAACTTGTTCACAATCTGGTCGAAAGAATTTCCACTCAATCCTTTGGTGAGAATATCGGCAAGTTGCCCGTTAGAGGGCACAAAGGGTGTACATATGATTCCTCTTTCAGTATTCTCCTTGATAAAGTGTCGATCCACCTCGATGTGTTTTGTCCGGTCATGCTGAACTGGATTGTGCGCGATACTAATAGCTGACTTATTGTCACAATACAGACGAATGGGTCCTTCTTCCACAAGACCAAGGTCGCACAATAAGGCCCGAAGCCACAAGCCTTTACAGACCCCATGAGCCATAGCTCTAAACTCAGCCTCAACACTAGATCGTGCCACAACCTGTTGCTTCTTGCTCCTCCAAGTAACAAGGTTTCCTCCAACAAGAGAGCAATATCCAGAGGTGGATCGCCTATCGTCCACTGACCCGACCCAATCAGCATCAGTATAAACTTCAATCTTTAGGTCAGTACTTAGGGAAAATAGGATTCCCCTTCCTGGTGAGGACTTGAGGTACCGAAGGATTCTGTGTGCCGCATCCACGTGCCGTGTCTTTGGAGTATGCATGTACTGACTCCCAACTCTTACAACATAGGAGATATCCGGGCGAGTATGCGACAGATATATCAGCCTTCCTACTAACCTTTGGAACCCTGAAATATCTTCGATCTCCGCTCCATCATCACGCCCCAATCGATGATTGGCCTCAATCGGAGTATCAGCCGGTCTGCATCCGCTCATTCCCATCTTCTCAAGGAGATCTAACGTGTATTTCTGCTGTGAGAGAAAGATTCCCTGTTTTGATCTCGCAACTTCAATTCCCAAAAAATACTTTAGTTTTCCAAGGTCCTTGACCTCAAATTCTCTGGCAAGCTTCTGTTTCAGATTCTGAATTTTTCATGATCATCACCAGTTATGACAATGTCGTCAACATACACAATGAGGACTGCGATTTTACCAAGCCTACGTTTGATGAACATCGTATGGTCAGCATTACTCTGAGAGTATCCAAACGACACCATTGCCTTGTGAAACCGGCCAAACCATGCTATTGGAGACTGCTTCAGTCCGTATAGAGCCTTCAGCAATCTACAAACTTTCCCTGAGGCACCAGCTGGAGTGAGACCCGGAGGAATAGACATATAGACCTCCTCTTCCAAGTCACCTTGGAGAAAGGCATTCTTCACATCAAGCTGCAGAAGGTCCCAGTCTTTGCAAACAACAATGGACACCAATACCCTGATGGTATTCATTTTAGCAACCGGAGCAAACGTCTCCTGTAAATCAATGCCATGGGTTTGGGTATAACCCCTTGCAACCAACTGTGCCTTGCACTTTTCAACAATCCCTTGTGGATTCTGTTTCACAGAGAACACCCATTTGCACCCAACAGGTTTTTCCCATGAGGAAGAGAGACAAGATCCCCTGTATGGTTCTTCTCCAAAGCCTTCATTTCCTCAACCATCGCATCACGCCATATAGTGACCTCAAGAGCCTGTTGCCAGGACGCAGGTATAAAAGAAGTAGCAAGAGAGGAGACAAAGGCCTTGTAGGAGGTAGACAGAGAGTCATAAGAAACATAATTAGAAAGCGGATGGCGAGTACAAGACCAGATATCTTTTCGAAGGGCAATCGGTAACTCTGAGGGCCCTGAGTCAGGATCCACTGACTGTTCTGGTATCATAGCAGGCTCCTGTGTGCTTGTCCCCTTTGTACGCCGAGTATATACCTGCAAGGTCGGGGGTGAAGGCATAGAGAAGGGAGGATCCATGGAGACGGGAGGAGACATAGGAATAGAGTCCACCTCCACTTGAATAACATGACTCACTTCCCATGGTAGAATTTCCCCCTTAAGTGAGGGATATGGAGGAGGTATGGGCAAAGAAACAGAAGGCATACCCGTTGTGGAGGAAGCAGACAAAGAGTAGTTAGATTCGGATTCACGGAAGGTAACATCCATGCTAACAAACACCTTTTATGTAGGGGGGTGAAAACACTTGTACCCCTTTTGCGTAGGAGAGCAACCGATAAAAACACGCTTAAGAGCCCGTGGATCAAGTTTGGAGGGACGAGGGTGATGGATGTGAATGAAACACACACAACCAAACACCTTAGGAGGAAGGCAAGTAGGAGGAGCACCAAGCGTGTCCAGGGGAGTAGAGTTCCCGAGAACCCGAGTGGGCATACGATTGATGAGGTATGCAGAAGTAAGGACAACATCTCCCCAATAGAATTTCGGAAGATGCATCGTGGACAATAGACACCGAGCAACCTCCAGCAGATGGCGATTTTTCCGATCCGCAACGCCATTTTGTGCTGGGGAATACGCACATGTAGTCTGGTGTATGATGCCGTGATCAGCCAGGTATCGCTCAAATTGTGAATCCATGTATTCACGACCATTGTCGCTACGAAGAATTTGAATTTTCGACTGAAATTGGGTAGAGATCATGGCGTGAAATTGTCGGAAAACAGAGAACACATAACTTTTTCGATGCATCAAATATAACCATGTAGTGCGTGAGAAGCAGTCAATAAATGTAACAAACCATGTACAACCGGAAATAGACGGGGGAGAGCATGACCCCCAGATATCAGTATGAACCACAACAAAAGGAATAGAATTGGGCAAAGAAACATGCTTAAAAGAAGTACGATGATGTTTGTTGACACTACAGACATTACAAACAAAAGACTCAAAAATATCAGCAGACATTGCAGGAAATAATAACTTCATAACAGAAAGAGAGGGATGTCCCAGACGATAGTGCCCGGAGTACAGAGGATGAACAATGCTGGAATGAAGAGCAAGAACAGACGTATCAGCGCCAGAGTCAAGCACGTAGAGGCCATTCACCATGCTACCAGAGCCAATCACCTTCCCCGTCGTCAGGTCCTGAAACACACAAGAAGACGGAAGAAAGGTCACAGAACAGTGCATGGAGTTGGTTAAATGACTAATTGAAAGTAGATTACGAGTAAAGGACGGGACGTGAAGGACAGAGGACAAGGTGAGAGAGGAGCAGAGGATGGTTCCCTTCCAGCAATAGGGGAAAGGGAACCATTGGTAATGCTCACCTTATCACGCCAGAGAGAGGAGTATAGGAAACAAAACCTGTGGAGGACCGGTCATATGATCCGTGGCCCCGGAGTCAATGACCCATGAGTTGAGGGGGAAGAGACGGCAAGAAGAGGACCTGGCAGTCCCGTATGAGCGTAGGAGGAAGTGGCAGAAGGCTATGTAGAAAGACCCTGCATCATGCGTCGAAGGGCAAGCATCTCGTCCGCAGTAAAACCACCTGGGATGGCAGAACCACCAGGGATAGAGGAGTCAGTACCTTCATTATCCATGAGTACATAACTAGTAATCATCGTCAGATGGCTGCACTTGGAGCAACACCGAACGACCCCGAGCTCTTTTTATTACCATCCCATCCACCACCACCTTCTTATCACCCCCACTATGGGGAATGTCACCCAATAATCAATTATCATCCATAACACCCTATAGATTCTCTTTATCCAACCACCACAC